>CM030369.1:81793223-82149604 GCA_003604175.2 Clonorchis sinensis
TTTTTTTTGCGCCAAAATGTTGCATTGTGTTGCTTAGGTGCTCAAACCAAAAACCAGCCTAATCTACTTTCATATTTTCGCAGCTCACCAAATTTCATGGTCTACTGAAGCAGTCATACCTCTGGCAGAAAAAGTCTGGTGGAATATTTTCCCAGCATTGCTGAGACCCCGAGATGCTTAGATGAGGCTCAAAACTTTGGACTGCTACTCTGAACTCAATTGGCTGCCTGTTTTAGCCCATCAGGGACACGTCGTAGCTTTCGAAAATTCAATTCCGTTATGCGAATACTGAGCGCCGAATAAAACAACCTCAACAGCAGAATAATAAATTCGCCTTGCTGTTACGCATAGTTCACTGATTGGCTCTCGTCGTATAAAATTGGGGTCAGGTTCGAACGTTCCTTTTCCTGGTGTGCTACACACGGGGCAATCAAACGAGAGGAGAAATCGACGAGACCAAAAACCATGATATGGTAGCACAATAACACCGACCGACCAGCATTATCCGAATGCTACTGAGTAGTACTCAAGTGTCAGTCATAAATTTGGAATGTTCACCAGGAGACTAGCAAAGGCAAAACAACACACGAAAGCAAGTGCGCGCTAAGTCGAACGGTGACGGGTAGAGTGTGAAGCCAAAAATAGATCATTGAACTGCTGCATCAATATCTTCCTTATCTGTACTCGCAACACGGAAGAACGTGCAATCACCTCAGTAGAAAGGGTGCAGAAACGCTGGGCACAATAAACATACTGAACTGTTTTAAAGTCATTGTTCCCACTGCTGAAGTGAAGGTCGTTGCTCCTGGAATGGTTATACCTGCAACTGAGGTTGTAACTCGTTCACTTATATTTGAAATAGTATGCAGATGAGTCTACTTCAAAATGCAGTTCACCCTAGTACTAACTGAAGTGAACCTTTATAACGAGAAAAATCTGATGTATTGAAGAGGGATACTTCTTGGCCGACTTAAAGTGTGTCTGCTTCAGTGAACGCAGAGTGGAATAACCTATTTTCGATAAACAATTCTCTGCCTCATTCACCCGTTAGAACAGTGATTTGCTCATTGGTGGCATCAGTCTAGTTGAGGTTTGTATGTGCTACTTCCGTTCATGCACTGTGATTAAACATAAACAGATTAGTTTGTCCTGTGTGATTTCAAGGTCATGCTAATCGCCAAGACCGGTACGGAACGCAAACAAGAACCAGAGAATACATGCCACTCTGACTACAAAAGTTTTGGAGAAACTATGAGCAATTGTCGCAGTCGTGTGCACCGAAGATTACTTACAGACAAACAAGCAAACATGGTAGCCGCATTGACGATATGCTTGATTTTGTAAATGTTTGAAACAAAGTTAGCTCGGTCCTAGACTGACCAAAAGTACTCGATCATTCATTAGGATCACCGAAGAGAAGGAATCTTCAAAATTTCAGCCCATTTATGTTGTCAAAGCAACGCATGGAGAAGGTTTCCGTGTTCAGGACAGCGCACCGACTTCACTAGCCTTATGTTCTGACGCCGTTCTACTGGGTGAGCGTTGGAAGTGTTTTACGGACGAATCTCGCAACACAGAGGGATCGAAAGTATCCTGAGAGATTAGCGAAATACACTCATTTGCAAACAAATTTGGTTTTGCGAGACACTCACCTGGAACCCAGCTGAATCTCTCGTTTGTGATGTTTCCATGCAACTGAATGTGCTGCATGGAAACTTCACAAACGAGAGATTCAGCTGGGTTCCAGGTGAGTGTCTCGCAAAACCAAATTTGTTTGCAAATGAGTGTATTTCGCTAATCTCTCAGGATACTTTCGATCCCTCTGTGTTGCGAGATTCGTCCGTAAAACACTTCCAACGCTCACCCAGTAGAACGGCGTCAGAACATAAGGCTAGTGAAGTCGGTGCGCTGTCCTGAACACGGAAACCTTCTCCATGCGTTGCTTTGACAACATAAATGGGCTGAAATTTTGAAGATTCCTTCTCTTCGGTGATCCTAATGAATGATCGAGTACTTTTGGTCAGTCTAGGACCGAGCTAACTTTGTTTCAAACATTTACAAAATCAAGCATATCGTCAATGCGGCTACCATGTTTGCTTGTTTGTCTGTAAGTAATCTTCGGTGCACACGACTGCGACAATTGCTCATAGTTTCTCCAAAACTTTTGTAGTCAGAGTGGCATGTATTCTCTGGTTCTTGTTTGCGTTCCGTACCGGTCTTGGCGATTAGCATGACCTTGAAATCACACAGGACAAACTAATCTGTTTATGTTTAATCACAGTGCATGAACGGAAGTAGCACATACAAACCTCAACTAGACTGATGCCACCAATGAGCAAATCACTGTTCTAACGGGTGAATGAGGCAGAGAATTGTTTATCGAAAATAGGTTATTCCACTCTGCGTTCACTGAAGCAGACACACTTTAAGTCGGCCAAGAAGTATCCCTCTTCAATACATCAGATTTTTCTCGTTATAAAGGTTCACTTCAGTTAGTACTAGGGTGAACTGCATTTTGAAGTAGACTCATCTGCATACTATTTCAAATATAAGTGAACGAGTTACAACCTCAGTTGCAGGTATAACCATTCCAGGAGCAACGACCTTCACTTCAGCAGTGGGAACAATGACTTTAAAACAGTTCAGTATGTTTATTGTGCCCAGCGTTTCTGCACCCTTTCTACTGAGGTGATTGCACGTTCTTCCGTGTTGCGAGTACAGATAAGGAAGATATTGATGCAGCAGTTCAATGATCTATTTTTGGCTTCACACTCTACCCGTCACCGTTCGACTTAGCGCGCACTTGCTTTCGTGTGTTGTTTTGCCTTTGCTAGTCTCCTGGTGAACATTCCAAATTTATGACTGACACTTGAGTACTACTCAGTAGCATTCGGATAATGCTGGTCGGTCGGTGTTATTGTGCTACCATATCATGGTTTTTGGTCTCGTCGATTTCTCCTCTCGTTTGATTGCCCCGTGTGTAGCACACCAGGAAAAGGAACGTTCGAACCTGACCCCAATTTTATACGACGAGAGCCAATCAGTGAACTATGCGTAACAGCAAGGCGAATTTATTATTCTGCTGTTGAGGTTGTTTTATTCGGCGCTCAGTATTCGCATAACGGAATTGAATTTTCGAAAGCTACGACGTGTCCCTGATGGGCTAAAACAGGCAGCCAATTGAGTTCAGAGTAGCAGTCCAAAGTTTTGAGCCTCATCTAAGCATCTCGGGGTCTCAGCAATGCTGGGAAAATATTCCACCAGACTTTTTCTGCCAGAGGTATGACTGCTTCAGTAGACCATGAAATTTGGTGAGCTGCGAAAATATGAAAGTAGATTAGGCTGGTTTTTGGTTTGAGCACCTAAGCAACACAATGCAACATTTTGGCGCAAAAAAAATTTGTATTGCACTCGCAGAGGTTTCGCAACTAAGAGCATTGTGCGGCTAATGGACACCGTTTTATTCACTTGAACTTAAAATGGCGTAGTCTAAATACTACCGGTGAGCATTCCTCACGTTGGGTTGGTTTGTTGTTACTGGGGCGAAATATCCGATAAGATGTCCGCTTCCTCATCAACTGTTTTAATTGTAAGATCGATTGTCGATTCAAGTGTCTTTTTTAATCTTGTTCTAGAGCAAAGATACTCTGGGACAAAGTAAGATAAAACGGAAGTACCTTTCCGCTATTTCGTCTAAATGAAACAAATGAAACCATTTATCTATCGATCACTCCTGCAGTGTAATCTTGAATGCATACAGGGAATACGGATAGAGTGAGCTACAAAGATCTCCTATTGTAACAAGGCATATAATCCTGGTGTTCCTTACCCACGCCATTGTTGTGCAACGTCCTATGATATTTCGTGTCGAACACGGATTTACACGACGTTCACTCCACAGCAGACAGCTGTGTTGATACCAGAGCAGATTCTAAATGCATACGCTAACGATGTCCTCCAGGATGATGTCTGCTTTCCTCACCCCCATCAACGGAACTGGCGGTTTCAAGTGAAAGCCACTATCACGCTTATGTTGACGCAGGGGCGTAGTTTGTTCATCCGTTCATCTTTCACGGTTCTTCCTAGTCACTCATTCGGTCAGGGCCTCGTACGATAAGCCGAGCGTGCAGTTCCGTAATTCCGGTCTAACTCCGACCAGTTTGTAGCATATGCGGTTAGAGAGCACTGTTCTGACGACAATCAGTGCGTAGTGTGTCAATCAATTTGATGGCTATCCAAACCGAAATCATTTCAGTGACATTCAATTTGTCAAAAACGCCAATTCGTCATCACGGGAGTTCCGTACTGGACTGTTAAGGAACCTAAAGAACTGAACTATTCGCAGATTCTTCTTTCTTGTAAACTTGGATTACTCCACTTTGAAATACCGTAGATCCGTATACTGTGAATGGAAATCCTGGGTGCACACAAAGGCAAATGGAAAGGTAAGCGCCTCTACGATGAGTTACGCTGTAAAAACAAGAACTGAAATCAGATTGAAGGTGCGCTCAACCAACCACAAAAGTAGAAATGCACGATTATTAGTGAAAACTTTTGGGCCGTCTCAGAAGACACATAAAAGAGTTGTTTGTTACAGACTTACCCCACTTGGATATGACGATCCTACCCATGTCGGCCAACCACACACAAAACCGACATCAACTTTATTGTATCCCGTGTCTGGTATTTGGTAACCGGTGTCCGAGAACGGAGTCACTTTGTGGTAGACATTCCTTACACGTCCAAGTAAAAAATCACCTAGCGTTGTGAACTCCAGTTGCCTTGATATCCTCCGATTTACTCGAGGTACCCTGGATTCCACGTTGTTTTGACCGAGCGTTTTTCGTCGGGAAGTCGGACATAGCCCAGGCGAACCCGCAAAACGTATTCGCTGTCAGTTTTTTGTTGGGTCGCCTAGTAATCTGTGGGGTTATCTTTAACGTTTATTTTGAAGGAGCTCCTTTACGAATGTAAAGATACGTAAATGCATCATGATCATGAAAAAACTTTGAGAGGAACGCAAATGTACCGAAAATTGTGCACTTCCCTCCCATATCCGTTCACCCAAAGAAATATGACGGCGTTTGATGTGTACAAACAGCATCTCACTCAGATGCAATAACACGTTACAAGGTATACAGATTATGTGTACTCCAAACCTGCTGTGATCTAATTTTCTTATAGTAGCCAAGTTATTCTCTCCAACAGTCCGTCGATATCAGCTGCATGCTCACTGCAGACTTCCCGTAACACAACTCGGAACAACAGATATAGGAGAGCTAATCAGAGGGCCCACGGGCTCTGACAAGACGGATAGTTGACCTTGAGATCTTCATTATTTGCGTTGTAACACGGCATCAGTTGACGCTATCCGAATTTGTCCAGCCATCCTACTGGAACTTAGGTGCGCGCAATCAATTAGAGCTGTCATTATGGTCAAACTACCGGTAAGATTGAGGCCGCAACATCTAATGACATGTAAGTTACCAGTACATCGGTCAGCCATAAAGGATAGGTTCTGCTGCCACTAGCGATGCTGAATTCTACTTTCTCATCCATTCACACCGACTCCCAAAATTTTTGGGGCATGACGTAGAAGCGTGTTCCCAATGTGCTTCACAACGACGAAGGACTGTTCATGATTACAGACTCATAAAGGATACTGCGCCCTAAGTAACTCAACAAATATTGTATCGGTCCAAACCTCTTCACTTCCGTGTTGCTTTGGGCAAGACTTTGTCACAGAAAGGAAGCGAGTGTCCAAGTCTCAATCCGCACTGTAGTTCCATAAACTTGTAATTCCCCAGTGCACTTCGAGCCTTAGCTAAAGATGACTTCAGCCTTAGAATCCAAGGTCTAAGTACGCCAACACATGGTCCTAGTTAACTCGAAACTAAGAATAAACTTTTCAATCAATTTGAAAAGGTTTGGAAGGGTTTGGTAAACAATCGGTGGGATTCAACTTTTCACCTCGAGTGTAATATGGACTACTGAAAAATACTTGGTTCAGCGCAACTTGTGTGGCTGGTGTAATTCATTCCTATTTGAACTGTGAAATGACTGCGACAAACCTGTATCTGTTCGCTCTCCTAAGTAGAGGCGGGTCTACTAGGCAGCAATAACTAGCGATGTTTCATGTTTTATGGGAAGGTGTGCTTATTTCTATTTAGCTGTATTCTCGCATTAAAATTAAAGGTATTGGCTTGCGCCAGTCAGATGAAACACTGGAATAGTATATGTTCTCAAAAACAGAACGCAAATCCTGACAAGCAAATAAGCACTGGTTATCTTGGTCCGAATAGATCCGAACCATCATGAAAAGTGCTATTTTGTTGAGGCATCTTTGACCATCCAAATTCGGTCTGTTTGTCACATAACTTACCAATTTCGGAAGCTCGTTTTAAAAACCTGGACTCTGTTAGACCACTATCGAATGGGCGGTTGACCACTTTTTTAGGCACGCTGCAACCAAAGCCTCCTGGTCCGTTCGCAGAGCTTGGCAGTTTGATTGGAAACTTTTCATCAGCAGTTGAGGTAATGTCTTAGGTGCAGGATGATGATACTATTGCAATCCAACTCTGGAGCTCGGCTAGCAGACCAACAACTAAGCAGCGCACTCGAGTCACCTATATTCCCCAACATCGTCAATCAGTATCCCTTAAGAAGAAACCAGAATAGTCCTTCCTCTAAGTTTTAGTGTTTTTACCGACGGTCCCCACTACATTTTAGGGAAGTTTATGAGACGATGCGAACTTAACAATGCGTTTTATGGTAGTTCATAACTTAATTTGTCTGTATATTGGAAAGGTGAGTTTGAAGGAAGTTACAACAGTAACCCATCCAGCTGCTGTTCACAGTATCTTGATCCAATCGACCCCATTCAGAAGTAATCGGCATATGGTGATCTCCAGCTCAATAGGATCAAGATGTTTCCACAAACATTGGTTTCCAGAGAACGCGGCTATTTCACTTGCTGAGCTGTTGCCACCAATCGGTGATTACTACAATCGAATATCCCCGTTTGTACCTTACACATATACCTCGTTCCCACCGAGATTGATGGATGGACCAGTTTCGTCGGCACCAGTTGAGAATAAACAGGAATTTCTTCAGTCTTTGCCTATAGACATTCATAGGAGTTCATAACGCGGAGGAGCACTAAAATTGACTTATGCACAATAAGGTTCTAGTACGTTTCTCATGTTCGCCTTTTGTCGGTTTTTGATCGAGACAGGCAACCTCTTAGATGTAGCACATTTAGCCAGTCCATTCAGCTTATCTGCGCGGTACACGAAAACTGATCAGAAGCAACAGGCTTGAAAATATCGTTACCTTTATTATTGTTGTGCTGCGCTCATATAAACTGGAAAAATCTCGTCGCTGATTATCCCCATTTCAATAGAATACGTGTACTCAGTGAATGTAAAGGAGATAACGGAGTCCTGTTGAACATTTTGGTGTGCAAATCTGTGAATACAACCAGACTGCAGACAAGTAGCAAAATACATTGGACCCAGGCTGGTAATCTGATAACAGGCCACGTAGGTTCCCCTTATACCTGAGAGTGGATACTACAAAGCAAACATAGTGGAGATTTTGATTAACCTGCAGAATAGCTTTGCTGTAGAGTACACAGTGAACGTTAGTTTCCATGTATAGACCAAACAATACGAAGAGCAGTTTCACTTGTGGTACCAGTTCTATTTTTGCACCATATAGAGATTGATGTTAGTTATAGGATAAACCGTGTGAAATAGCAGACAGTCGGTATAGGAAGTACTCAGTCTTGGTCGCGAAGGAATGACTTCAGTCTATATTTTATGAAAGAAGTTAGGAATCACAGACCTTCACAGAAGTATCTTCATTCCGGTGTTGAGAATTTTTATGCAACTATCAGGAAGCTCACATGCATATTTACGTTCTCATTGGTTGGCGTTTTTAAGAGAACCAAAACTATTCACAGATGGAAGATTATGCTGTTTTTATACTACCACCCACTGCGATCACAATCCTAGTTTTGAGGAGGACAAGCTGGTCACTAAACCACTCAGTAGATTATCCTGCCTCCACTTTTAGAAATGTGATACTACTCGGGAGTTCACTTCAGTCACAAAAAATGCGTTCTTGTTGCTTTGAGGAAGTGAAACGACGATAACTGCAGAGTTTATTCATTTAAGGCTGTCGTTTAAAGGATTGTTAACTGGGCTGTGGTGAGCTGGGTGACCTGCTAGCCTTGATAAGGGGACAAAATCCAACCAGATGTATGGCGGCACTAGTGCTGCTTAAGCTAAGCGGCAACAGGTATTTAACCAACTGGCATGCAATAATCCTAGGACGACAACGTTCTTGCTTTCGACCGAGATTGATTTTCGAACAAAAGTGCATTCGAAATCAATGCAGTCATTCACTGGAACTCTCATGATTTCCCTCCTTGGTTCACTCGATATTACCGACGAAATCATGCGAGCGTGCACATTACCGTTGGTGCTGGTCTGCGTAACATACACATTACTGGGAACAACAGCAATTTCCGTTGGTCAATGCTGTAGATGAGTGTAATACATAACCTTCAACTCCATATGCTGAGCATTTGCGCAGACTGCACCTTGGTACGCTGAACCACCTATACTTTATACCGTGGTGCGACACTTTCACAAGCCGCAGAGCTAACGGCCTGACAGCGTATTACCAGCCAGTCCTAGATTGTCACACTACAATGTAGGCACTCACGCGTTTCCAGGCTAGCGAAAAGAATCTCGGGCACTCCAATGTGAACCCCTGAGTGAGCTGCAGATTCTGGTTGTTGGGGTGTGTGCCTCATCCTGGAATCACTAGTAGGCGTAGTACGATCTCACCGCACCTGTTTCCCGTGGAAAGCATCCGCATGGAATAAGAGGAACAAATGGGTAGTCGTGCGCAACCAGTCGATGGTACGCAAAATAGTTTCTTCCATTCCTGCGAGGTGTTATCGGTGATAACACAAAGCACAAGATGGAACGAAACACACGGTTGGCATCTTTGTATAAAAGCAAAGGCAATTAGGGCTTCATTTATGTGGATATATTGAAGAAATATGAAAAGTGTGCGGCAAGATATCATCCTGTTGAATTCTTATTATGGATGCTTAGGTATATCGTGAAGGAGTTTCAAGAATTACCCACTGTTAGTGGGGAAGTTCTGATGTCGAAGAGTTTTCAGCAACCCTGTGAGTAGTGTCCTTTATGAAAAATTTCTGACAACATTAATAGAGACGGGGCTGTATATAACGTTATAACGGAGCTGTGTTGGGATGTAGCGGTTCGTTTGAGAACCCATCACAAGAGAACTACCACTTAGCTTTGAAACATCATAAGCGAAAGATTTAGCTGGGTTCCAGGTGAGTCCCTCGCAAAACCAAATTTGCTTGCAAATGAGTGTAGTTAGCTAATTTTGTGCAATTTGGTTTCAAGTAGAACCTAAGAGTGACGGAAATTCGCGAACCGCGCCTAGCTGACGAGCCCAAAATGGAAGGGTGAAACCGGTCGTGGGCTGTCGAAGAATTTTCAGCAACCTTATGAGTAGTGGATTGCGTCTAAGAACTACCGCTAGTTGTGGGTATCACAGACATTTGTTTAGTGGGCCAATTCAGCCATATTGTGGTCTTTTACCAGTTCTTAGTTCAGTCGTATTTTACTGGAAAGATGAGGTTAGTTAATATCTCCGTCATCAAAATTGAATGCATTTTTCTGGGTAGATCTCAGCTTCCCCTACTGAACTGGTTTGCTTAACATGTGCACAATAAACCGGTCACTTTGAATATCAGCTGGTCTTCCTGGTGAATAAGCCATTTGTCCGATTACCGAGCCACTGCGCGTCGTTTTTGCCGAGTCAATCAGTACACCTGTGTTTGTATTTCACTAACGGGGTTGCGCTAGCCATGAGATCGTCCGAACGAATTGAATAATGTAACACAACACGTCCACAATGTGGAAAGCTTCACGTACTGTCTGGTTTTGTCTAAGTCAACATCATCATAAATATAAATGACAGGACAACATCCATATGATCCGAGCGCATGCTTCCCGACTGGGACATCAAGTATGTGTCTTCGATGTGGAATAGCCTAAACATTAAGGGATCAATTGACGATCGAAAGTTCTACCAAAACACTGCGTCACGCTCTCTGTGGTCTTCGGTACCTAGTAAGACGGATGAAGTTTATGTCGCAGGTACTAAATCCCGTGCTATTTAAAGCTTACGCTAGCTGGTTCAGTTTGACAGCTCCAGATTCAATTATGGAAAAGTGATTGACCTGTTTATCGGTACAGCTGTCGCCCCGATAAACGCGCACCATGTTGGAGAACCCTAGCTTTTCAGCCTGCAGTTAGAACATGTCTCTACTTAATTGGTTCAAAAAAAGAGGACAAATGCGCCTGGGCTAACTACTATGAAACAAAAAGATAAGTTAAATATCAGTTAGAAAAAGAATGACTGAGCATTTTTACACTCCACGAGTTCATTTGCTTGCAGCTGATGAAAGCTTCGCTGGATATTGTCAGTCAAATGAAACGTTTTCTGCAATTAGAGTGATAACAATGATGAAAGCATTCGACGTAAACAGTCGTTCTGTCTAGTGTCACTGCTAGTGCCATCTCATCTTTACCTGCGGGTTCCATTGAACGGTCCACGATCCCCTTGCCTTCAGCAGAACAGGCGGTCAGCAGTCACAAAATAATTAGGTAGTGCGTACCTCGAGGAACACGTACTATGTTCGTGTAAACGAACATTAGTTCAACTGGAGCCGAGGATTTTCGTAGCATTGTCTTCCTCTTGCAGTTGAGTGTTTATTGTAACACCACGCAGAGAGGCGCATCTGTCAGACCATTTGCTTGCTGTGTTGAATGGGACATCCTCCCAGGATATACAGGCCGAAAAATGCATCTATTGTGGCCACCTTAGAAAAGTAGTGCTCAAAAGCTTTCACATGGGATTCAATTGAGCCTCGTGTTAACACCAAATTAGTTTGTAGACTAACGTAGTTCGTTATTTACAAACTTTGGTAAATAATCCCCCAAACCTGTCTTCACACCAGACACTACTCATAAGGCTGCTGAGACCTTCTTGACAGCCCACGACCGGTTTCACCCTTCCACGTTGGGCTCATCAGGTATGCGCAGTTCCCGAGTTTCCGTCAACCTTATGTCCTACTTGAACTCAAATTGGACGGATTTTGACAAACAACCTTATTTGCATACGATTTTCATTCTGACCGGAGATTCAACCGAATCCAGCTGAATCTCTCATTCGCAATGGTCGGCTTCAATTTCAGCAGCCTTATGAGCCACATCTATGCAGCAACACATTGCGATAACTGGAATATCTTACCAACTGAAACATGAGGCAACCCTAATGCGGCGCATGCAGTTGAAGCGGACCACCATAACTGAGAGATTCAGCTAGACTGAGCTGAGTCTCCTGTCAGTAGTAAATTTGTATGCAAATGAGAGTATTTGTCAAGGTCCTCAATAGATCAACCTCATAGGTGTATGCATTTGGATGTGCTGTTTGGAGTTGTAGATGGAGAAATGTAGTTCGATTTGGTTCACGTTGATACACAAATACGCCACACATGTTCTGATAAAATACCAGTGTCACCCTTGTTTGATTTCACCTGTGTGGTCGCCGAAGGTATTTATTGAAAATACCTCGATTCATCCATACGTTTTCTTCCTTTTTGTACCAAACGCCAATTGGATCCGTTCTGGTGTCTTTGAAACTTCTGTCGTTTGTTGTTCCTCGCAAAGAAGGATGGAAACTTTTTTCTCCAGCGACACTGAACACGATCGGAAATACCTGCGGGACTGTTTTCATGCCAGTTCAATGTTCTTTACGCACGACCAATTACAGAACAGGATATGCACTGCCGACGAGCGCCCATAAGAGAAAAACTCGAATCCTGTGCTTCCTCATTCTAGTATAGACCACTCAGATAAATATTACCCCAGCGAAAGTCTGGTTAGACGAATTCACCAAATCCCACGACTACTTACAAATAATAAGAAACTAGAAGTGTCGGGTTATTGAAGACTAGGTCCATCTCAAAAGGCTCGAACAAAAGGCACTTAGGGGACCTATTTGTCACTGATGTATTGCTGTTGATGGTGATGAAGGAAGAAAAACGTGGAACTATAGAGCGTTGTCGGTGAGTTTATATAACCTTTTTATGCTAGTTAAGGAGAAATAAAGAATTGTCTTGCCACAGTGAATAACAATTGACAGAGTTCTATTGGATAGGACGTTTTCCGGATAACTGTGATATCATCGAGTTTCCAGCATGAACGCCTCATTGGTGTAGTCCTTGCTGGCGACATAGACGATATAGAAACAAGTCTTTTCTATAAATGGTAATAATAGACTGACAGTATGATTTTTCTATCCTCTCCTTGTATGACATTCTGTTTTCAATCTTCCAACAGCAGCATTGAAAATCACCCTTCAAACTGAGCCGCTTATTTTGCGAGACGCCTTCCATTGATCACTACTTCTTTATTTACAAATCGATCTAGGGTATTGGAATTTTCAGCTGTTTTATCCACAACGCTTGTTCATTGAATTTACGCTCAACTTCGAGTTTACATACACAGAGCTACCGGTACATCATTTTGCGTAACGAGATGGAGCGAAACGCCAGTTCAAGCTGACTACAGTATCTTCGATCGATTGAGTCCTGGACCCTATGATATCAAACCCCTCATTATCATAATTGCTGTGAAAGATTTTCACGAAAACTGAAGGTCATTTCACTTTCTAAGATATCTTTTATCTGTGTTTTCAACTTCGCCACGAACGAAAGTTTTTGACCCTGGATCTTAGAAGAAAATACGGCCTGGTTTACGGGAATATAGTCTTTGCTGAGATGTACAAAATGGCGAAATCAGGGAGGACAGGCATTTCATTTATTCAGTTAATCACCGAAATTTTCCAAGGTCACTTGAGCACATTTTTCTGGGAACTGAAGAGGAGTTACCTTTGTGTGTCATGGAAACAATGCCAATGATAACCCACAAAAAAGTTTTGCTATTCGAAGAGCGGCGTCAATGTACTTCTCTTTTTTCTGTGGATTTCACGGTCTATTAGTTAAGCGAGTTTGTGGTGCCGTTAGCGAAAAGCGTATAAGCATAGTGTAGCCATCAGATGGCGAAGACCATTTGTTTCTTGATTAGACATTGTTTCATGCATCGCCATGCATGCATCGACTTAAGAAATGGCAATTTATGGATCTCGAAAACTCGTTCGAACCGAAATACTGACAGATCTGGCTACAGAATAATGTGAACACTTAATTCACCTGAGATTTGGTTATCACCCGTTAATACAATCCAAAATGTCAAACAAGTACTCGTCTCCAATTGAAGTACAGACATTTGGACCACGTCTATGTATACAGCAGCAGAGCGGCACAGTGAAAACGCTGAGAATTTGTCTAATACGCCGGTGAAAGTCAGTCGTTTTCGCGAACATAAGAATGCTTCCGTGATTCCAACGCGCTGAAAAGTATTATTTCAAGGTCATTTCATTTGTGGGGTCAGAATTAGGGCGCATGCGAAACTGCAATATTTTTTCGTTGTGGCTAAACTGTGTACCGAGTGCTTCGTTTTTTCTGGCCGAAGGCCTTCCGCATCACTCTCTGACAACACGGATTCACCCACAACTTCCTAAAGCTATGCAATCGACAGGCTTTAAATACTCCTCGACCGGTGAGAAACAAAATCGGTTGGCATTCTTACACTTTGAGATTTTAACTGATGTAAACTCAGTGGCCAACAAGCGCGACACCACTTGATTAATTAAAATGCGACTTTCCAGGACAGCAAATCAATAGAAAACAATAAATGGATTGGGCGGAATGTGTGGACGATCTAAGGTGAGATTTTAAGACACGACTTGTGAAGGAGACACATAGCAGTGACAAATTGACCACCGCAAGTAATTTTAGCAAAGCTACTTCTTACAGACCCCGTTACGCGGATTATAATCCACGCTTTGATGACTTCCGTATTGTAACTCAGTTTGACCCATAACCTAGCGCACACCATGTGTTGATTTAGGATGCCGTGCTTTCCAAGAATGCCGAAGTTGGACTTAGTTAAATACACAAGAAAAAACCCACCAGACCAACTAGAAGCGAAATCTCGGATGAATCCTTTTTCGAGAGGATTTAATCTTCCTGACTGTGAATAGCGGCCCGATACGACTCGCCACCTCAGGCCTGTGAGGCCCATCAATCAAACAGGACAATAAACAGACCAAATAACCACTCTTCTCGCGCACTCAAAGCCTCAACTTTCAGAACCCATAATTTCGAGTGTAAGGATAATTCAGTCATCTTATCCTCCCCCCACCCTATCTGTCCTATTATCAACGGGAACCCAAATTTCCGGTGGCGGGTTGACGCGTACATTGAAACTTACCGAAGGCCAGCAGTTGACAACCAAAGCATTCGGCCACGAGCAGCTGATCAACTGTGCGACTAACTGGCACTCAGGTTATGCTATGCTAAACGCAGCATGCAGGAAGATATAACGAATCAACGGGTTAGTGATTGCAGAGATGCTCACTATCACTCAACACCATGAAGTGCCAGGATGTAGGATTCTCAATCGTGCAAGGAAAGACATACGGTGACTTGCTCGGCAGCCGTCTTCCTCTCACTAAATGAGTTTGTATTCCCAGATCCTTCACAGTGACATACTTTGAACCAACTATCTCAAATAAACTCATATGGTCTTCCCATGCTGAGGTGGCTTTTATCAGCTCAAATGCTGGAATTTTATGCGTCATATTCAAAATCCTGAACGTATCGCATCATCTCATCTTAAAGTTTGTCACCTAATGTGTCCTACCAAATTGGATTCACTCTTCCCTGTTATATACACCGGAATATTTGAAAAGGAATTCCGCCTTAATTCCCGATCCCTGAAACAAGTCTCTAGAAGTAGTGGCATACTAAGTGATGTACCGGCCAAAGCAAAGCCGAAGGAATAACATTGGCAAGCGAACATGAAAAAGCCTGTAGAAAGTATTTAGCAGGCCTCAGAACAGTTACGTAACAACGGATCGGCACCAGATACCTGTTTATCATCGAGATACAGGCATCATCTGTTAAATCCTCTAAGTTTTAGCGCAATACCGCATCTCTACCCGGGGCTTTCATTCCAGTATCGACGGCTTTAATAAGCTTGGCAATTTTGTCTGCAAAACCAGGTTTTTGCAAAACGATCCACAGTGTTTTCCTGCCCACCGAGTCCACAAACAATCCACGGGGTGGTTGATTCCGTTCGCGAGAGTTTACTGGATTTGTTTTGTCGTGCTCTAACCGCTTCGAAATCCATGCTGCCGTTCAGGAACGTTTTCCTTCTGTCAGGACGCGCCCAGACATAAAAAAAGCGATGTGCAGAGAATGACGCATTTCCAAGGTCAGCAGCGGTACCACACGTTTCGGATAGCAGGTGCGTTGACGGAGCTCACCAAACATGGCTTAGCAACATACGACCAGCGGAGTGGGGCTGAAATTGTTCACGACCGGAACGCCGCCATAGGCTGTACAGAACGAACAAGTGAACGACCACAATTGGCCATTTAGTCATCCTATATATTTACGCAGAGGCTCTGTATGTTTCGCCCTGACTACACAGCCGTGTCCCGAGCTCTCTGTCTTCTTATCGCGTAGTCTGGCAGGCTCAGTGCGGGCGTAACCAACAGACGGCCAACCACGATACAACACCTACATAATGCCATCACCTTGTCGATTGGGCAGGACACCAGCCATAATTCTGGCTGTTGTACATAGGGGACTGATTCCGCGGTAGTCCGTCTTCAATGAATTTTACTTCTTTTCATTCAAAATAACCATCATTGCATCCTTGAAACCATTTGGGGACGTCTTCTACCTCTGAAGTTCTGCACAATAGGTGGAAAAGTTCGTCCGCTTCATGGCCAAGCCATCCAGTCCCGCTGCTCTCCCAATTTGTAGTTGGTTTATGGCCCTCAGGAATTCTACGACCGTAGGCAATTCAATATATATCGGGAAAAGTGGGCTTATATTATTGAAACTGACAACATGACCCTGAACAGCACACAGAACGAGTTCCTCGGTAGCAATTTGCGATACAGCAATTATACGCTTTGCACTTTACCCACCATGCAGTTTTGCACTGTGATTTGGGAACGGCTCAGCTGGAAAACAGTCCCGCGAAGTGATGATGATCGGCATCGTGATTTGTTAATGCTCGGGCACTTGGCCGTACCTACTGCGATGCGCATCCATAGGCGAGTGATCTCAAATACTTCAGTTGATGCGTTCGGGAGACGATTAAAAAAGCGAATCGATCCGTCTTCATGTTAGGCGACACATACAGGACCCGTGTCAGTAAATGCAAGCTTGTATAGTCTAGATTTTTCAACTTATATTAATCTGTGGAAAACGTCTCCACCACACGAATAAGTAAGCAGGAAATTAGAACGTAGGGAAAACTGAAATTCCGAACAACCAAGGAGAAACGAGTGGGACTAAATTGAATAAATTCCTCATAAACTGTTTCGAACTCATTATATTCAAACGTCAAACCAAGTACCGCATGCTTGATATTAACAAGCTAGGATGATTTGTCGAGTAGGGCTACGTTTCTTGCTGATGCGGATAAACAAGGAACTGAATTAAGCAGTCCGACATAAACGACTATCGGATACATGTGTGGACAGCTTTTAACCGAGTGAAAACGTGCCCGCACGGCTATAGCGCATCTACATTATCCCAGGATTAATGTTCACATTAAAGGACGAGTGCACTATTGGTAGAAAGTTGCTCCGGCGTTGACAATGACCACCACCACCCACCCTTGCAAAAATGAGAAGGCCGACTTTACCACAGAATAAAGTCAGACTGTGCTACCAAAAAAAGGATTCTGTTTGTGTTCTCAAGAAATTCCAGACTATGAGCTGGATCACGATTGATTTTCAGTAATTAATAATGAATATATCGCATTAGATATCGGCGTTCTCCTTCTCTCCATAATTCACTTCTAATCCAACGTGATTTCTTACACTGAAGTCACTTCAGGGTGCACAAAGTTCTTCCTAACTTGAGCTGAGTGTTTGGATAACTTGAGCAACAACTGGCGACCAAGTACCAGTTCGGGTGACAGAGTCCACACAGGCCGAGTTATTCCTTATCGTTTACGACTGAAATGTACCGGGTCTTCAAGCGTCCCCTAATGCGACAGTGCCAACCACGGCATAGTAGATTGACCAAATAGGTGAGAAAACCATCGTATACCTGTTATGCATAACATCACAACGGCTCCTTCGAATGTCGTCAATAGGTAGCCTCTCCAGGTAAGAACTTTTAGTGTCCGTCGAATGCACCAGTGGTAAGATAGCCTTAGCATCTCGATATCTGCAAGTAAAGATCGTGTTTCGCAGGAGTAAACTAGGACCGGGTGCGGTCGATCAAGCTTTATGCACAGACTGATTTCATCTCTTTCAAAAGTCAGCTAGGTTGCGTGAAAACATGTCTGGGGCTGTTGATCTGATGTTGAACTTCTTTGGTCTCATCATTGGGTAAGACCATTGAAATCAAGTAGTTAGATGCCGCAACTTGTCATACCTCCTCACCGCCTATGTTTAGAGGTTTCGCAGACACACCCATACGGGTACAGGAAAACTTGGTCTATCAGGTATTGATTTATAAACTTACAAATACCGCGTAGTGAGCGAGACTGTCTAGTATGCGCAGAATTTTTTCCAACCTATTGCCCAACAGACCAGACGAACCCAGGGTTGTTATCGACTTTGTACGTGACTGCATGGATTCTAGTCATTACCCCACATTTTATGCCGAATCTTCAGGTCTTCATCACGTGCGTATTACAGAAAAAAGCTCCAAAACATGTTGCAATAAGCCAACTCGAAACATTACAAACATCCATCTCAGTTACGGAAACTAATCGTGTTCGGATGGAAGCAGTTGTAGATGACCTTCCTCTTTTGTTAAGTAAGCAAGTTGAGGAATACACTGTGAAAGTTGCCTATTTGCGCGCGAAAAAGAAGACGTGTTCGCAATTCACTGGACAAAGGGAAGTCAAATTATGTGCACAAAATTACACATTCAACTCTCGATAAATCTCTCCTAGGGGTACTTTCCTTTGCTTAAAGGTTTCGTGGGAATTGTGCTAAAGATAACTGACTACAGACTGAGACCGAGTCCAAAGATTTGATAGCCGCTCCCGACGATGTTACGGACGGTTTCAAATATGATATAGTCAGTGCATGTTTTTAATACAGATTGTCCGAGCCGATGGCTCACGGCCCAATTAGCAATCAGCAGCTTAGAAACGACAGGGAACTCGTCAGCACAAAACTGCACAAAGCGGCGGGTGTTGTTCCGTTGAACAGAAAGGACTATAGTAACAAACGAGAGCCAAAACATGGGGAGAATAACAAATTTTAGTAGCTGATGTAGATGAAAGGCAATAGGGCAGCAGCAGAAAGACAACTGACATTGTCTTAAATAACTGAACGACAATAGCACTATCAGTGCCAAAAATCTAAGCAGCATACACCTACGAGGACACAAACTTCGCTTTTCTGTGGTCTGCCGATAGCGTCCGACTCTGGATGAGTACCAGTCACCGTACGACAACACTGCCAAATGGTCATGTGAAGTTCTAGAGCTAAATAAATCTTGGTTGCCAAGCGTAGCGTGAATTCATCGAGTTAACGACTGGACAATTACAGAAAGAAAATGTTACCCCCGGATGTTTCATTACCCTTCACAAATGTACTCCTATTAAAGAATGTGCGATACATATGTGACAGCATTCGCAGTAACGAAATTCCCCACCACTTTAACCCTTGCCAAACTAAAGGAAATAATTTCACACTGCACGCTGAATGCTCACTTCACGTTCAAAGGAGCACTTTGCAGATAGACGGTCAGAGTAGAAGCGGACTCCCCGCTTGCAGACATACTGACGTTTAAGCGTGACAACACGGCAAATAGGTTGACGAGACTTTCCTGATATGTGATGCTCCCGTTGAAAGACTATCTACATCGACTGACTTTTTAGGAGGCATATCCAAATATTTTTTAGTCAGTTGTGTACTAGAACAGGAAAATCGAATCATTCCTTGATGTATTATCAACTCGAACGCACGACTGTCCTAGTCGACGAGGCGTGTACTGTAAGCCCACGTTAACTGGGTAATACACAGACTCGAACAGCTTCGTTCCACTCTAAACCAAACGAAACGAAATGCTTAGAACAGCCTGGCGGAGAAAATAGAATACCCTATGAGCATAGTTAGAGGGAATGGTTATCGAGACAGATTTCTGAAGCACTCACAACTCAGACTATACTTACGCTTACCTTTCAAATCCCAGTTCGAAGACAATAAAAAAACCTTTTGATACGGCCGAGATAATAGTCATCTTCACTATTCGCCCCATCACCTGAAGGATACACTTCCCTGTCAGATCAGCTTCATATGCATTAGACAGCTCTCTTGGAAAGGAATACATCAGTCAAACAACGAAGCCGCTGTCCAGACGAATTTCTGCACACATTTCGGCGAATTTTCCTGAAGGATAGTAGTGTGTGAGTAACAGTTTGATTTCGACTCACCCACGCGACACAGGAAATGTGGTGAACCTTAGGTAGGCTGTTAAGCCTACTTAGGGATTTTTGTCCAGGTTGCCGAAAGCAAGTGGATATACCCAATACCGAAGCCATCGGCATATAAAACGTTGACTTCGCTCGAAATGAGACCACGGGAGCTTTCAGGCCGACAGGATGATGACAGCGTATTTTAAATCTGGCACCCAGGATTGGGAGTTCAACTGGACATCAGACTAGTCATCTAAGACCCATCCAACTGATACATTGATTATAAAGTTCAAGAACACCAGTACTGGTAGAGTCTTATCGTACACCTGACACAAAACCGAACTCAGATGTTTCCTCAGTGAATACCAGGACGCAGACTTTCACTGATGAGATGAACTCTCCTACGGGGATCCGACGATCAGACATGGAAGCGAATGAAAATGGTCTCTCGTCTGAGGATTCCACATTGAAGGGGTTTCCTCCGTAAGAAACTCACTGTATCTGCACACGGAAGTGAGAATGATGGCAAACACTTCAGTAACGTTATTACTGATTACTGTGCTTTGGGTTGGTGAAGCTACGTTAGTAATATGCCGGCCCGCCTGAACAAACTTTCAGAATTATTGGCCGTACGGCGGAATAAACAACCAGTTCTATTTGCATAAAAGAAAATACCCACAAGGTTGCTGAGAACTCTTCGAAAGACCACGACCGGTTGCACCCTTTTTGGAGCTCATCAGGTAGGCGCAGTCCCCGAGTTTCCGTCAACCTTATGTTCTACTTGAACCCAAATTGGACAGATCTCGACGAATACTCATTTACATATCAACTGGGTTTTCACGGGAGACTCTGATGAACCCCTCGCTTATGACATTTTTCAGCTGAATGTGCTGCACAAAGACCGCCTCATGTTTCGACGATATCTCGGATATCGTGCCAACTGAAACATGAGGCGGCCTTTGTGCAGCACATTCAGCTGAAGAATGTCATAAACGAGGGGTTCAACAGAGTCTCCTGTGAAAGCCCAGTTGACATACAAATGCGCGTATTTGCGGAAACCAGATCTATTCTTGTGGATTCGAATGCCCAACATTACGCCGCAACTACTATGGCTGTTCTAATGGTGATAAATGACCTCCCGACTTAACTCGAACCAGCTTAAACCAAGAGAGGAAATCTCGCATGCGTCCGATAATCCGACGAATAGAGGTGAACCAAATGCATTCAAACAAAACAACGAACATTACTTGATCCAAACCGATTGGTCGCCGTCGTAGGACATTGTTCTCTACCTGAATGCTACTAAACTCACACTGGGTTATGCCATGAGCTAACCGCCAGTTGGCCCACGACTCATCACTTGACGCGTTAGTGGTGATCCACTACTGTTAGACCGTTCTCGACTTGGATAAATATAGTCCACATTAATCTCCTTCGTCATTTTCAGATTAAAGACGACTTCGTTTCTCACTAGTGTTGTCCACCTGTGCGAGTTTTCAGTAATAACATCGGGGATAGTCCTGGGCGACTTTGAGCAACAATCGCCACTGGTTCGGCATGTGACCGAATGGTTCACACAAAATCGCCAACAAGGGAATGAAAGTTAGAAGGCATTTTTTGCACAATGATCATTGGTCAATTGTGAAACGATCAAAAACAGCACCTTCAGGCAGGAACGGAAAATAATGCCTTCAGTGGTACACTCTTGATCGGCTGTTGCCGTGTTTGTTTCGACTGATGAAAGATCACATTTCCTGTCGTGTTGATTTTATGTGAGTCATTCTTAGTAGCCACGTCGCAGACTGTCAGGCCCGCAACAGGATTCGACACCAGAAATACAGAAACAGTGAAAAGGAAAAGGGAAGACCATCTAAATTTCACAAGTACGGTTTCATCGAATGACGAAATACACATGAGGAACAATGGGGAAACTCATGTGCCTAAGAAAGATTGGCCAGACCAGCGATATAAGTAACTCCAGAAATATGAAACACCACCCGAACTAGTCCGGAGACGGCATCACCTTGAGGGATTCGTAGGCGGCCTTTTCCAAGGCTTCACTAAAAGGTAAAACAAATAAAAACGTGCAAACAAATCAGGTTTAGTGATTCAGAGGACAAAAAAGGCTGAGAAGTGAAATGCGCGAATCGATCGAAGGATGCGAATACAATACAGAGTTCCTTCGCTAGAACGAACATTATGCTAAAAGTAACCATTTCAGCGGAACTTTTCGAAATCAGTAGGAAATCTAGGGCGGGATGACTACCACCCCAACCTTCAAACCGACCCGTTTTTCGCATCTTTTGAATGTTCTTCTCTTGCACAGACCATAACTACCACATGATCTGATTGGTTCGCTGGTTCGTTTTAAGTTTGTTACACCATGCAGTCACACACGAGACGGATGTTAAAAACGACATCTTGAGCGAATTAGTTTAAAGAATGACACGCGAATGTGAAACCTCGCCCATGACCCCAACTCGCAGACGAATCAATGTTTGCAGTTAAGAGAAGAGGGGAAAAACCCAGGTACACTCGGTCTCCTTATTGCGGTGGTGCACGCATGTTCGCACTCGCAGACGATATCAAACGTGTATACCGAAATGGATCAAACACTAGGCGCGTTTACGGTGAAGCAGCAGATATGTCGGGGTCGGTGAAACATGGATCACGTATCCATCAGCCAGTATTCCCATTAAGGTGACTAACACCTCACAGACAAGTTCTACAAATTATCCCGAGGAACAAAAAAACAATACAGTGGTCCTACTATTCGGTTATATATCGGTTACTAAGTCTCCATGTGAGTACTAATGATACGTTTAGTGCTACCTCATTTCTAATTCGACGGTAAGATCAACGGCTTGTTTGTCATCGTTTGATGTTGGGTCAAACCAAGTGGGCCCAATGGGACCTGTGTAAATGAAAAAAAACCCAGTAAGGTACAACGGCGATTGTGGTGGTCGCCCTAGGGGACTGGAGCACAACATAAACCATGGCGCACATCAGAGCGAAATGAAATGAACCTGAAGTTTCTTGGGTCCAATACAAGTGAAAAATTGAATAACCAAGTTAAAATTAGTGAAGCACCTGGTGGAACAATACTTGATCAAATTCTTTCATTAGCATAAGTCAACGGAAAGAGCAGCGCTTTTCACATGTGTTAAGTGGGTAATGTAAAATGACCACCGCGAATTTCGGATGTTCACGGGCGCACACGGATCGACAATCAAAAGGGAAAAACAACGGGTTAAACCAAAGCCATTCCTTCGACCACGTTGCAAGCGATACACGATATCTGTATCTGATAGAACCAATGGTGTTATATGGTGGTAACTTTAAACCCGGGGACTCATTTATCACCGTCGTGCTCCTGGCCGACACAGAATTCCCCTGATAGGCGAACTCCAGAAAGAGGCAATCCCCTCATTTTAAGCTTCGCATAACAATAACTCCAGCCATTCCGTCTAACAGCGTTACAGTGTTCCGGCGCACAATGTGGCTACGAACCCAGCCCACATTCTGATCGCCCAAGCCACAGGCGCGTTTAGCAAATGTTGTAGCATAAAAAAGTTGCTCACATAAAAGTGAGAATTGAAGAACAGGATTCAACGATTGCCTGCAATATTAGGTAGAACAAGTAGCATGCAAATGAAAACCCATTTAATTTCACGCACCGGTCATCTGGATGTGCCACCTGAATAAGGGCATAAGCACGTTGGCGTAGATTTCGGCCAAATAGGTAAGCGATCCCGTACTCGGTTACAACGTAATGTACATGAGCTCGTGTGAGCACTACTCCCGTACCGCGCTCGAGCACAGGGACGATCTTCGGTCGCCCTGTCGGCGTTCTCGAGGTCAGTCCAAGGATTGGTTTGCCCTTCCCGTCCAAGCTTATCGCCGCACCGCGAATGAAATCGACTAAACCTCCGACGCCTGAAGATTGAATCGCAGATTAGCTAATAATGTACAAAATAGTGTCAAAATATGGTAAAACGTTGATCGAAATTCACGGATGAACCCTCAAACAGTTTGAAGATGGTAATGGACAATTCGCGGGTTTGTAACAATCTTATGAGGGAAAATACCTCGATATCTGAAATACCTCCCCAACCGAACCCTGGCACAAAATTTATATTGCACACTCACACGAAGAAGATAATAAACGATAGTAACATTCGAAGCTCGGCTCACACGCAGAACAGGTGTGAATAGTAGAGAGGCTCATAAAGACCCCAGTCTTGGTCCGGTTTGCCGATGGTCTACACAGGTACGAGCGGTTTATGAATGGGTCATTCCGTGCCCACTATATGCAGGTGAATAAATAGTGGAAAATCTCGGAGCAAAAGTACAGCCAGATGGATTTAGTCAGTTCACTTCAGGAATGATAACACATAGGGCAGGCGCATCTAAACGAAATTCGCACACACAATTCCACTTTACTTTCGAAGGGAAACCACTAGACATCCGGCAACACAATGGCCGGGGTGAAATGTGTGCATTACCCGTTCATCGCCCGAGGATCAGTTGGCCATGAAAACCGGCCGGAAGAAGATGTTCTCGGGCGGATTGGAACGTTGGGGACGCCAAACAACCAAGTAAGAAAGTTCTACTCTCTCCGGATGATTGCTGTGTGAATCCACGACTATTTCTGCCCAATGCCAAGCTGGTGTTTCAACCAGTTTATAGTATCAGTTGTACAGTTGTTTGATGACAACTGAGGGTCGAATAGAGCTGAAGGCCAATACACTTTACTGTAACCGATGTGAAAAAGCACAATTCATGTTTCGGTTGTTAAGTAATGGGAATCGTGCTTAAAAGACCGGAATCAGTTGATGGTCCTGACTATTTGGAGATCTGTGCTCGGGTACGGCATTTAAGTGCTGTTCTTTTTTGAAAAGCCTTCACGGATTCCGCTTAAAATTTCAGTTTGAAGAGCTGGGAGTTATAGAAGTCAGTCAAAACTAAAGATGATTAGCGGCTTACATTAAATGGGTAAAGCGGTAGAAACATTCGTAATATTTGTTAGGTTTCAAATACCAGTTGTCTGTCTTAGATAGACCCGTAGATATCACTATGGATTTTTCTGAATTCAGTAAGGAACTACGAATGCTGACTATTGCAGCGACTCACTCCACTGACGAGTGGTTTGTTCGCTTGTTCTTATCGTTCTCCTTCGAAAAAACAGTCGCCAAGTGCCACGACTTTTGTACCTGTCACGGTGATCATGCTGGCTAACCAGAGCTGTTATCTTGTATGAAGTGGAGTGGTGTGCTCAAGGTCACGATTACTGACACTTCATTTTTACGCTGGAGAAGCACTAGTGTCAATGCTGCGATTATTGCCTAGGGCGACGATAATGACAGTATGATGCCCGCAGGTGAGCATGTATGTCTTTTGTTTCCCATAAGCCACAATACACAGGCAAACATAATAAACACGACACTTCGTCAATTTGTTTCGGATGCGACATGCTTATGGAAAATTCGAAATGCACATTACGAGGTGAGTGCTACTCTCACAGGGATACATCTAGTTCACAAACTATCATCGTTTACTCTTGCCAAGAAAAGCACAAAATGCAACTAAAATTTTTGTCGCTGTGTACCGGAAGAGCGAATCCCGGGGGAGTTCACTTCAAGAGCTACATATCAACTTGAACAACGCAGTCAGAATAACCGAGTGCGGAACATTTAATTGTATCACAAGCATCACATGGCTAATGGAAAGGTTGGATACGGAAGGTGAACCTCACAACCTCCATGAAGAACGTAATGTTCCATCATGTCTTGCCAACAGATTGGCATAATAGCAAGCGCGGTAGTGACAAACGATTAGTATATTCAGGATGAACCTCCACGAAGCTAGTTTCCCCAAAACGTGCACATACAAATCTGGCTTACCAGAAAAGATATAGTTGCCCAAAGAATCGGCAGCTACCTGCCCGGTGAGGTCGATCGCCAGGCAGGTGTTAATGCAAGTAGGTTTGGGATTCTGAGCAATCGTCTCCGGTCGTCCCAGCCATTCAATATCACACATGTCTGCAAAAGTTCGTGTTGAAGAAAATTTAATGACATAAAGATGTCCAAGTGACTACGCGTCTTACGTAGATTAGGTCCACAATGCAATATTCACTGAGATAGTAAAAACTAACCTCATTGCAGCATAAAACAAAACGGAGGGTTGAAAAAATCCATGCGTTAGGAACACGAAAACGTTTCTTCAAACGAACTGGGGTAGATTGCAGATGCGTCTCAAACTATTTGTTAAGCATCTAATCACCGAAGTTCCAGTTCATTGTGTACACGTGATAAGTATGAAACTTTATCGAAATCACAATACAAAATAGTCGGTAACCCGTACAGAAGACTGTGCTACGACGCACTGTCTACCTACCATGTCGTCGACTAGAAAGTAAACCAAGAATAACTCTAGGCAAAATGTAAGACTGAAACCAGGCAGTTCTAGCCGATTCGGTGGAGCCAGTTGCAGTTGTGTTACGTCCACAGTCCTTTCGAAGCAGTGGGACGAAGTGCCGAGCTGAATTTATGCAGACGACGGTTTAAGAGCCTTGGTGATATCGCGCATACATCCTTGGTTCGCACAGCCAAAAATAATCTAATGCCACGTCAACTGTGGTGTGGCTTCACTGGGGACTTCGCGTTAACTGCTGCATACAACAAGGCAGGTGAGGGAAAACAGGCCAGTGCTGACGTTATCATCTTCCTCTTTCACATTTTGTTCCTCGAGTCTTTTCAGACCACCTCAACGATATTCTCCCTATCGGCCCAGCCATTAGGAGTGCGAACGGATTCGTCCTCCGTTACCCTGGTTGGTACGAATTCTTGGGTGTCAGTCTGACTCCCGTTGTAAAAAGATTTATGGCATCACTAATACTTGTCTTCTTGAAGCAACACGTAAAACTTTGGCCCGTGAGCAACAACGGAAATTTTGAACGCGTATAGGGCTGCGTCGACCACATCTTTACACTTCATCAGGTATTGCAGCAACGTCAATGTACAGACGAGTCACAACCTTGGTGTTCATTGACTTCAACAGCACGTACGAGTATGTCGATCAGTCAGTGCTCTGAACCACAGTCGCTCAACGCAGCATGCGCCAAAAGTTTGTGAGCACAATCCGGTCCCAATGTTCACATAATTCTGGGCATGTTAGAATGTACGGTGAGTTCTCTTAAAGCCTCCATACAAAAATCGGTATCCGGCAAGGAGGTTCGAATCGCGTGCGTCGTCAAAAAAGGCATATCACTGGGTCGCGTGTCCCAGGCTACAGTAAGGAAGGGGCGAGATGGCTCAGCGGTTAGAGAGCGAATTTACTGATCGGAAGGTCCGTGGTTCGAACCCCACCTCTGCCTCTCGATTTCCCCTGTCTAGGCTTGGGCAACCTGGCAGTAGCTCAGCCCTCGTGCTTCCTTCGGGTGGCATGGCAGCTAGGCACCGAAAGGGTGTTACAGCTGAACGATTTATATTTATTTATTTAAGGAAGGTATTGTCGTATGGTTGCGAAACATGGACTATGCGGACAGATGATGTGAGGCGTCGTGGTGTTTTTGACCACTGATGCCCCAGAAGCGTTGTTGGCGTCGGATGATTCCAACGAATTCGTAACAAGGTAATTAGAAAATGGATATTTGGTTGTGTGGCAGATATTTCGGTCGCGGAAAACATCCAGCACCATCAAACGCGGTGGCCCGGCTATGTGTTACGCATGCCGAAATATCGTCTACCGAGACCAGTGTTGCTCTGCGTCATCCGCTCCAAAAATCGCAAACTTACCGGACAGTGGTTATAGCTGCCATAGATTTGTTCGCTGAAGATGTGGGAAGGGGGGGCAGATAGATGCGCACTGCAGGCGGTAGCTGATATAATTGGTGGATAAACACAGGGGGGTCAGTAGACTTTTCATTGAGATCGGGAGGGGAGATATGCATTTAAGGCAACAGCTTGGATGCATGAGCGTCATTGGGGACGCCACTGGGCCATGTCTGACAATGTCTCTAACTATTAATATGTCCCGTCTCGGATGTTCAACCACGGAGACGGCAATGACCAGTGCAGCTGAGTCTGCTGGTAACCACTTCCATACTTCTGGGCACCTCCTTCAGAAAGGTGCAAACTGCGAGGACAATGTACAACTTGGCGGGAGGGTGTGAAAGTGTCAGGAAGGTTGGTTTCCTGAAAGTAATCCCAGAATGCTCGAAATCCATTGAGGCCCGCAAGCCGTCACCAAAATTGCAGTAGGGAAGCCAACAGACGTCCAGGTCAGAAAAGCCAGCTCCCGATTGGACTCTCAAACAGTCAACCAGTTCAGCAACTGCCGACGATGATGGGTGTTCAGATATGCCACAGAATCACAGCCGACCATGATGAGTGTTCACCCAACACCGATCGGACAGCCTCGATCAAGGTCAAAGGTGAGTTTTAAATTCTGCGATGCCCCCTGCAATTCTTGCACTCGCTTGTTCGCAATAAAGCCGTTGTGTTCCTAGTCGGCGAGTCATTTTTCGACAATAAGGCACTGGAGTGGGGACAACAGCTTCGCTTGAGTGAAGACAATGCAATAAATGAACGCAATCGATATCAGTGTCGTTCATGCTATCAGTTTCTTTTCAGATTGATTGATTGGGTGCCTGAAGGGGTGGGCACCTCAGAATGTTTGCGACAGACCAACAAAAGATCTCCTCCTTCGCCCACTCACCTTCTCACTCTAAGGTTTTAGATATAATTAGATAAACCTTGTGGTTGTAAGGCAGGGAAGCACCGGAAAAACACTGATGTTGTCATCTCTGATGATAACGTCCAGTGAGTTACTGGGGTTGTCCACCCTACCGCAGACATTGGGTGGTTTCGCTGGATGTCGTTAAAGTGATGAGAACCCCTTTTGTTACTAGTGAGATCTGGAAATTTCCAATTGAGATTTCGTCCTGTAAGTGAAGCCAATCTATTCTGAAAGGCCGAGAAGCACAGCAGGGCTGTTTCAAAACCTATTGGGAATTATCAGCAGTGCGCACCTCAAGGAACTCCAGATTTCGAACCAGCCACCTTCCGGTCAAGGCTTCAACACTTAGCAGTTCGGCCAAGAGCGGCTCATTAGCACTGTGATAAATTCGCACTTGCACCAGGTATCTGAAAATGGTGAGTTTGAATGCTTTCTAGTGTTCGTTTAATTATCTTGTCAATCATGAAATTGAATAGGAATAGAGAGAGTGGATATCACTGTCGGAAGCCACTATGTGTAGGGAAGTTTTTAGAGAGCTTCGGGTAAGCTCTCACACACCCACAAAGTTGAGAATATAACCTACTACACTGACAAAATTCCGGAGCGTTCCTTGCTGAGCGAGAACAGGCAGTTGTACAGAGACAAATGTGTCTTCATTCGTTCCGGTTCCTGGCTACCACAGAACCCGAAGGAAGCACAAAGGCTGAGATAGTGCGAGGCTGCCCAAGCCTAGACAGCAGTCGCGATGCAGAGGCTGGGTTCGAAACACAGATCTTTCGGTCAGTAAATTTGCGCACTAACCACTGAGCCACCTGAAGCTCAGAGATGTCTTGCACATCCCGGAATACCAAAGTTACGGGTGGTTTATACGTATGGCATCTGACGGAGCGTGAAGATATGGTCAATGTAACTGGGCAGAAATTGCACATACTGGTCTCGCCTCAAAACTTCCCGGACCGTCATAAAGTAATGAAAGGCAAATGCCGTCAATAATCGCGTTAAGACCGGACTCAAACTGAGTACCACATACACTAGGGACCCCTTTTTTGAAAGCGGGTGTCAGTACGGATTCTACTCAGTTGTTTGGATAGACTCCTTTCTCAAATGGAGGCAAACGAATCAGACAAACGCTGGCTAAGGAGTTCATCCCAATTCTTCAACAATGCGTGAGGTCATGTGGACCAGCAGTCGGTGGCGATTGAAAAGATATGTGCAGTTACAAACCTTTGAGGCCGTAGATGGTTCAGGCTCACCATCCAAGATTCCAGTGCAGTTCGGGAGGCAGGCTGAGTGATGGGAGGTGGTCGTGAGAATTGTTGTTCAAACTGCTTGGTCAAGAGGTTGTTCTCTATTAAAGGACGGCGATTCGATCCTTGATAACTTCTCAAACAGGTGGTGTACGCGGACCGATCGCACGGATCGGCTGATATAATTTCTGAGTACTTCCTAATTCTCCATCTATTCCAATTTCTCAGCTTTGCGTGTACACCAAGTTTCACGGTTGGCGCAGACGCTAGGTTGCACTTGTCGTCCGAGCTGATTTACTTTCAAGAGTGGCCGGAAGACCCCTCCAAGATTAGAGCGGTGACGCTGTTCTGTTTGATGCTCATTGCTTGGGTACGGTGCGAGATGGACCAGTCGTTGGATCGCTAATTTAATGACCGGAAGTTCCGTGGTTCGAACTCGACCTATGCATCTCGACTTCTCCTGTCTAGGCTTGGGCAACCTGGCAGTATTCCAGTGCTCGTGCTTTCTCCGGATGGCATGGCAGGTAGGCACCGAAAGGGTTTTACAGCTGAACCATTTATTTTATTTTTATTTCAGTACTTTGGATAGAACTTGTAGTTTCATGCCGGAGGCGAAACTCCCAGAGATGTGCGAACATCTAACGATCTCGTTCCAGTGCGAATTAACAGCTGACGATGGGGCACTTAGAAGAGAGGCCTGGATCGGCGGGTTTCTTAGTTGCCAAGCCAACAGTATCTATGCACTCTAATAAAAAATATGCTATAAGAATATGGATTTGATGATTATTGGATAAATCATGGCTGCACAGAGGTGAAGCATCGGTGTTTGACATTGCCGATGATGTACGGTGATCAGATTGCAACTGTTGTCAAACCGTATCAGAAACTACCCACCTTGAGAAGCAGCCGTGCTTGGTTGAAAATTACGGGTTAGTCGATCCTCCAAGCAGACTACTGAGGGCCTATTAACCCACATATATCACCAGATGCCAGCGACCGCCTCCGACTTCAGTGAAAGCACACCTAAGGCAATGGATACTTTGTTCCCAGTACCATATGTTACTGAAAGTAAGAAGTGGTTGGAAGCACAGACTTTTTGAAATTCGCTTTCATGTTGCGTTTGCAGTTAGTAACACGCCCCTGGTCTATAAGGCCATCATTGGACTACATGTTACATTTATATGGCGAAGTAGAAAAGTTATTCAAGGCAGCTAAGATTTTCGAGACAAGGCATTTGAGATGTGAGATGGCTATTGATGAACACTTACCAACCAACGGGTTGTTGTCGATAAAGTCAAACACCTTTCGAGTCCCCATGACGAAACTGGCAACGATCTTTCCGGGACGCTGTGTTTTATGCGCGTTCGTTACAGCACCCAAGGATACAAGGTCTACCAACGCATCGGAAAACATTTCCGTGTGGACCCCCAAATGTCTGTGGTTCCCGAGTTGTCTGTAAACAGATTGTGGGATATTCCCAATACCTGTGGGCGTGTCAGAAAAGTAAAAAAATTGATATTCAGACAAGTCTTCATGTTGTCAGAGCGATTTGGAAAGGAAAAAAGAAACATTACAAACAGTACGGTGGTTTGGGACTTTTTAGCAATGAAGAACACACACGGTCATTGTGGACCGCGGTATGTATCTCATGGCTGGTACGACTGAAGCCACAAAACTGCAATGAAGAAGTGACTTGTCCACAGGAAATGTACGCAAAATCTCATGCTTGCTGACGGCAAAGAAGAAAATCTCAGTGCTGCCATCAAAGAGTGTCCCCGATAGTAAGCTTCCAAAAAGAGGAGGAAACGCTTCGGCCTTAACGTTTTGTGCATTAACAAGACAGATCGCCTCCCAAGAAAGGTGCCTTGAGGAGTTTCCAGCAAGCTCTACAAGTTTCTGCGCAAACGTTTTACTACTATAAAATTTCTTTGAGCTGCACAACAAACTCGCAGTTCTTTTTGGTGGTCATCGCAGCACTATAACCCTTTGTAGTCTGGCGGCTGCTAAAATCGAGTCACCTCAGATGTTCGTCAACTTATTTCCCGACCGCAAGCTGTCGTGGGTTCCGAAATCAATCAAGTGTTTCAGTCAGGACTTTATTTTTCCGAAGATGAACTATCCATTGGGATCGAAGTTGAGGGGGATTATGGAACGTCCGACCTTCCCTTGGAGAGTACAAGTACTTTTGACAAAGAAACCCACTCACAAAAAATGAACAGTGATTGACAAGTCATACCAACAGCCGGTTCACTTATCTGAATGCGTGTTCTTTACGATAACTGGACAAGACAATTGAAGGCATTTCTCGGTATGGACTGAATAATACTCTAGACATCAAGCGTGCCTACAAATGAATTCCCACAGCGAAGACTTTACTAGTTTTGCAGCATCTCATTTAGTGTGACCAATGGGGTCGCTTGTTTTCAATGCACAATGAATCAGATGACGAAATTTGGGAACACTCGTGACACATTCGGCAACACAGACAATGTCATAGTTTGTGGACAAACGAAAGATTTGCACAACCGGATTCTTTGCTCATTCCTGGGTGCTACCAGAAAGATGACATCACTGGTAATGGTACAAAGGGTATTACTGCGGCACAGCGAATTTGTCTTTCCGGTTACCAGATGTCAAAAGCTGTAGTGACACCGGACCCAGAGGGAGTGCGTCCTATCCACCAGCTGCCTTTCCGCGTGACGAAAAGCGAAGAGTAGTGGGAATGTTTGATAACTATTCACAATGGATCGCATCGTTCTTTGACAAAAACGGTCTGTTAGTTAAGTATACGGTTTTCCGTATACTTATACCCCCAAATTTTAATTTAAACTAGCGCTAGACAAAGCGACGGTCGGCGCGGCCGATCATAAGGTACTGAGGGTTGTTAAGACATATGCGCCTGATATAGCAATTGAGGTCACACTGCGCCAAAACAATCGGCTAGTCGCCTTTTTCTTGAGGACTCTGAATTCTAATGAGAAATCATTTCACCGTCGAGAAGTAGACTTACGCCATTGTTGATATGTGCATGAATGGCGATATTAACTCATGGGATAAGTACAAGGGAACTCAAAAAGACAAGGTAAAAAAGAGACATTTGAAGATTGAAAAACCGAACTCTCTGGCTTTAGTTTCGACGTTGCTAACAGGCCTGATGAAGATATTCAAGTTACTGATACAAGTTATATGCATGCAGAAACAGGGAAGCTCAAACAAATGCCTGATTCGTAGAACCATTTAGCAGTTGCTAGAAGACTCCATTTCAAGAGTTACAAAAGCCTGCCTTCTACCGACAACGTTGTAGGACACGTGCAGAACTCAAGCTACAACCGACAACGTTGTAGGACACGTGCAGAACTTGAGCTACAGTTTTTAATTCTTCGAGTCATTTGCCTAAGGCGAGAAAACTTTTTGAGGGACTTAGAAAAGCACTTCCTTTAAGTACGCGCAACCGATATAGCCTTACCACTACTGGTGAATAGTCATGCATCGTTTTACGTTTGTTCGTGCCTAGATGTCACCATCTACAGTCAAATTGTTTTTTACCAGATATTTTCGCTTCTTGGGATGCCTCGGTATACCCGCTCTGATCACAACAAATCTTTTGTCAGTAGAACTAGCTAACTTCCTTTTCAACAAAAGCGTAGCCATAAGTCATACGACAACACATAACCAACAGTCCAACGATCAAGTCTAGTACCATTGCCGTACACTGAGGAAAGCTAACTGCCTCTCTCTGAAAGCCAAGAATCTCCCACTTACCAGCTGGGGGACGGTCCTACTCGCGATAGCGCAGTGTTTAAGGCGCGAACTTATTGACAAGAACGTTCGTGGTTCAAACCCGACCTAAAGCTGCTACCTTGACGTGGTGGTGGGGCTTGAGTGCTGCAATGATCCCGCGGCCTACATTGGCCAGGACGTCGTTCCACAAGGTGCAACCATGCCAGGAAGGCCAAAGGGGAGCAGTCAGACCAAGAGCAGCGGGACCCCGTACTAGGAGTAATCGTGCTACGAGTGGGTCTGGGGGCAAAGTAGTACTCTCCTCTGCGACAGGAGTGTGAAGGCAGTAAGGTGTTTCCCCCAGGCCAGCATGTCCATATTTATGGAAGCAGCGATGCTGCCTTCCCCGAGGAAGGACGGGTTAGAAAAGGTCGGCCCAAAAACCGCACACTCCGATCGCCCAACGGTTGACCGTGACCGCCGGCGCATTATCCACTACGGTCGAAATACTTTTAAAACCAAAGAGTCCGGTGCTCAAAAAGGCACCTGCTGTGCGCAGCCGCATCAGGAATGAGACAGTAATGCCTTATTCCCTGCGCCCTCGGGTTAAGCCAACCCTTGCAGCCGAGCAGGTCAGACTATTGAGTCATCGGCTCCGGGCAGGGTCCCCAAAGAAAACCCTACTGTCCACTGCCTCGTGGGTCAGACTTTTAAGTCAGAGGCTAGGGGCAGGGTCCCTGAACAAAACCCTACATCCTCCCACTGCCTTGTGGGTCAGACTTTTGAGTCAAAGGCTCAAGGTGGGGTACCTCAACCAAACCCCTTCTTCGGCCTGGGCAACCGGGAAGTATCATTTGCCCGCGCAGTTCTGTGTCCACCGATGTCCCTCCCCAACCCCTTCCCACCACACAAGCAAACGTCACTGGGTCACTTGACTGTCAGTTATCTGACCGAAAGGCCCTATGCTCCTTGCTGCCTATTAACAGTAAACAAAATAACACCCTTCTAAATCCACGAGATCCTTTCTATATAGGAGCTTTTAACGTCCGTACTCTATGTCAAATTGGCAAACAGGCAAGCTTGCTGAAACTTATACTCCCTTAAAATTGATGTATGCTGTGTCTCCGAAACACGCATACAAGACCCAAGCGTGGTTATGCATCTCAGAACGCCAAGGATGAACTCAGCTCTTTCACATTTCTCCCTCCGTGTGTCCGGTGACCCAGAAGCGATGACTCGTGGACTATATGGCGTGCTGAACGCGCTTTGCTGGATTGGATCCCAGTGAACAGTCGGCTTTGCGCCGTCCGGTTATCCAGTTCAATCAAGCTCAATGCCTCTCGGCATAAAAAGCGGTGCCTGTTTGTAGTGTCGGCTTATGCCCCAACGGACTGCAGTTCTGATGTTGAGAAGGATACCTTTTATCGAGAACTATCCGGGCTCATTCGTCAGGCAAAAAGCACTGATATTGTGATCCTTGCAGGCGATCTGAATGCTCAAGTGGGTCGTCTGAGCTCCTTGGAATCACATTTGGGCGGTCGATCGGAGTCGATGCTCGCCGCACAGACAACGGAGATCGACTCCTTCAGTTGTGTGCTGACCATGAACTGTTTCTGGCAAGTACGAACTTTCAACATAAGCGTTCGCATCGCGTAACCTGGCGGCCACCAACTGCAAATCAACCGTGGACCCAGTTGGACCACGTGGCCATCAGCTACCGGTGGAGAGCCACAATTCAAGACTGCCGTTCCTTCTGGGGCACACCACTTGATTCCGATCACGCCATGGTGCGTGCACGCCTGACAGTTCGCTTCCCTTCAGGCCCTCGCAAACAGAAAGAAGCATGCCAATCCACTATCTTCGAAGATCGACCATAGCTCAACAGTACCGATCTGAGCTAGCCCAACAACTCTCCACAGTAAACATGCACTGGCAGTGAGCATGTAGATGAAGCGTGGCAAAATGTGAAAGGAGCCATGTTAGCGGTTGTCTGTCCAACCTCTCCGATTCGACCACAAGACCACTGGATGTCGGCGAGGTCGCTATCCATGATTGATGCGGAAATCCATACCAGCAGGCAACGAGTACGACGGCGCGCAAACCCTTAAACGCCAAATAGTGAAGAGTCTAAGGAAAGACCGAGAGCTCTGGTGGACATCGAAGTCTACGGGAAACAGCCGTGCCCTATATCAACTGATACGATCGACTGGTCCCAGGAAAGCAACGGTCAGCGAAAAGAAAATGACTCATTAATTCACTCGCAAAAACGTCGACTGAAAGATGGGCCGAACACTTCGAAGAACAGTTCAGCTGGCCTCCTGCAACACAGCCTGTGGAGATAATGCATACGGGCGAATGGAATGTAAACCTTGATCGTCCTTCGGAAGAAGAAATAAAGTACGAAATATCCGTACTAAAACGTGAGAAGGCACCAGGACCGGACGGTCTCTATCCAGCCCTCTTCAAAGAAGGCGGAGAATCCCTGGTGACCCATCTGACAAAGCTTGTTGGTGCTATATGGGACGAAGAAGGTGCCTGCAGAATGGGGCATGTCGACAGTTATCCCTATCTTCAAAAAGGGTACGCGGACGCTGTGGAAAACCACCGTGGCATCAGCCTGTTAGCTGTGGCATCGAAGGTGCCTCTGGTCTTATCCTTCGAAGGTTGACTGAACACAGGAGAGACAGATCCGTGAAAACCAAGCTGGGTTCCGTCCTGCAAGAGGATGCATCGATCATATCTTCACCCTCCGACAGATTCTTGAACAGCGACACTGCTTCCAGCAACCAACAATGGTTGTGTTTCTCGATCTGAAAGCTGCCTTTGACTCTGTAGACCGCCAGGCACTATGGCAGTGTCTGTGGAGCAAAGGTGTCCCCATAAATTCTTGACCCTCCTTAAGGCGCTGTACGCCAACTCCCGCGGCCGTGTGAAGGTCTACGGGAAGCTCTCTTCTGAGTTCACCACATCAAGTGGTGTCAGACAGGGCTGTCCTCTTTCACCTTTCCTCTTCAACTTCGTCATTGATACGATCATGGAAGACTCACTATCAGCCTCTAATGCCTGTGGGGTCGAAGTGCTCCCTGGGCGTCCGCTCACAGATATCGAGTATGCAGACGACATAGCTCTTCTTGGATCTGACGCCGTGGTAAACAATATTAAATAATCTAATAATTCCGCCTCACGGTTATGCTTCACACCTGCAAAGTGTAAAGTGCTACTGCAAGACTGGGTGGGCCCGAACCCTAGCCTCATGCTTGCGGGTGAACCGATTGAGGTAGTAGACAAATTTGTTTACCTGGGCAGCTGTATCAGTCCCGGTGGTCTCGCGAAAGATGATATTTCCATCCGAATTGGGAAGGCCAGAGCAGCTTTTGTGAACCTGCGTCACTGTGTGGCGTAGGCGTGACATCAAGCTTATCCGGCAACAAATTATCAGCTATAAACCGTGTATCATAGGCACATTGGTTCCAGCTGCTACAGTTTCGACATACAGCCAAGCGATGACACGCTCAGTTTGTTCGGAAATAGGGTAGATACGCATTGAAGGTGATAGGTTTGATGCATGAGCGCCACTCACTGCGCGATTGGGCCATTTCTGCCAGTGCTGAAGTACGTCGAATGGTATTCAGAAGAAATAACTCAACCTCGATAGATGAACTGATCACATTGCATAGGTTGCGCTGGCTTGGCCACGTGCTCCGTATGCCAGTCGACCGATTTCCTCGAAGGTTTTTTTCGCACAACCACGTGAAGGGTGGAACCGGGCCAGGGGAGGTCAAACAGTGACTTGGCAGCGAAGTATAAAAGCCATTACCGGGCCACATCAATGGTTAGAGACATTGTCAGACATGGTCCAGTCGCGCCCTCAATAGCGCTCGTGCATCCAAGCTATTGCCTTCAATGCATAGCTCCCTTCCCAATTCCCCCACTTAACAGTTCACTGACAGTGCTGTACTTACACACCAATTTATCAGCTCCCGTTTCCGATGCGCAGCTACTTACTCCACCTCCCCAAATCATCGGTGAACGACACTGTGGCAGCTAGAACCATTGTACAATAAGTACGCGGTTCTTAAGAATGACAATCATGATGCTGATGATGGTTCAAACCAAACCACTGCATCTCGAATGCTTCCGTTCGGGTTTTGGGCAATGTGACAGTACCTCTATTAATTAGACTCCACGTGAACGAAGGTTCACTTATGTTCAAGACTTCACTGACTTCTTGGCTGGCTAACCTCGGGTCAGTGTAGGTATATGACAGATCGTTAAGATCTGCTTACGGAACTAGAACTTCTGGTGTGCCACCCGCAAAAGGCCCACATTAACCATGCCGATGGGAGTGCCGAAAGAGTGGCACTACACTACTTAGCTTCGCATCGACAATTAATATGCAATACCTAGTTAAAACAAGCGCAAGATTTGTCTTCCTCTAATCAGGAGTAAACAGTAGCAGTTAAAGGTAATGATATATCTCATTTGAGCTAACTTAACTGTGACACTGATCCCATAACATCAAGTCCTGATAAACCTTGTGGCTATTCCGACAACAGATGCAGCAACGTACTAGGTCGAACAAATTGAGAAATACATTGAGAAATACGCACTACATCGCGTAGTGCGCTGTTAGTTTGTAGATTTGTTGTGTAAAGTCAACTATTTGTTAACCTCACATGCAATGATGGTGGGGTTGTGTCATGATTGCATTACCTGTTGCCCTCGTAGTTCTGCTGCCTGTGGTCTGCTCATGTACTTACGTTATTGGACGAGAAAAACGTAAATTACTCTTTGCCAACTTCATCTTTATTGCGCTCGACAACCATGATTTATTCGAAAGCTTTGTTGTGAAGAAAAGAATGAAGGTGGACGGGGAAGGGACTTATTGCTAGCTCATTACAATCATTTCAAGGTGATCACACCTCCAGACACTCATTCAGGCAATCTGGATGGAAATTGACAACAAGAACGCCACTGACATCGGTTGGTCGACATATCTTGTAGTGTCTCCAATCAGGCGCAGTGGGGATCACGCGGTTTCCATCCTGGAAAGCATGTAGCACCGAAAGCACCCAAACGTTTCGTAATCTCCTTCATACCCCTCTGCCAGGTCAACGGTTGGCCATATCTCTGCTTCTGCCACTCTGGAGAACAACACTCTCTTCGACAAACGATGGTTAGGCATACGCCGCACATGTCCCCAATAACGCAGCTTCTGGTGCTGGCACATCCTTCAATCGAAGTACCCGCTGCACAACCGAAAACCCGCTTTCTAGTTGCCTCGTTACGGATTCGTGGACACCAACCCACACGAGCTATGGTAAGAGACAACGATTGTCGAAAACCTGAAGACGTCTCAGCTCCGCTGCTCGAACAGACCAAGTCTCACAGCTATACCATAACCAGTTGATACGCAATCTTCGTAAACGAACACTACTGAGGAGCGAATAGGGTATTGGTGATAAACTATTCGGGAACTATCCTATCCAAAAGTCCAATGTTTCGGAAACTAGTATATCCTCCCAAGCAACTCGAGTAGACCCTCTGGTGCATGAAATGACTCTTAGACACTTCCGGAACGTAAAAAGGCACGGGCAGATAAGAGTCACTGGCGTTAACCATGTTGTAAGTCCGTTTTTCTTTGGAACCGCAACAGAGCCGAAAATTCATGCCGAATAGGTCACGACTGTTGACAACCTGACACCCCAGTCACGTGTTTTACGTGAACGACATAGCACCAATTGTTCAGCTGTAGCACCCATTCGGTGCCTAACTGTGATGCCACCAGAAGGAAGCACGAGGGCTGGGATACTGTCAAGTTACCCAAACCTAGACAGGGTAAGTCTAGAGGTAGAGGTCGGATTCCTACGATATAGCAGGAGATCGACCGCTCCTTAGTGACACAGGGGTAAATTTTGATGTGCATCTCCAAGCGTCTAAACGTCCAATAAGTCCCTCAGCCCATTCTACGAGTGCAATCAGGACTCGTGTTACCAAGTTAGACGAGCAGTCTGCAACTATCAACCTGAGTCTGCCGCACTCCCCGAAGCCGACATGAAGATAACCAGTAACGGAATTGGTTCAACTACTGATGTTTGAGGAGGTTTTACTGAGAAGACAACACTGCTATAAACCAACTGCTCTCTCGCCCTTGAAATTCAATTTACAGGGCACAAAACCACTTCATGAGTTCATACGTAATTACGAGTTCTTACATGGTTGTGTAGAACACTAGTTCCCAGAAACTAGACTGCTACTAACCCATGGATAACAAAGTTACAAGCTGTTCTTGGTATATGAGGATAGGAAATACTGTAGTAATCTGTGCGAAGCTTGCCACTGGTCGTCAGGTGTGGTCAACTATAATCCCCGCACATAAATAGAACCAAATCATCCCGCAGCAGTAGGCCACATAAACGTATGGGATTGAGTGACGGTATGGGGGAAATGATCAGCTTTAAATATCTGGACACACTAACTGTAACCAAACGTATGTGCGCTGGATAACTCACCTGCTTCGAGTGTGGCCCCATCATCCACGAGGTTCTCTGAGATAAGACGGCCTATCCTGATCTCTTCAATGGAAGGCTCACGAAGCTCCGAAGTATGCAGAGGCATCGTACCATATATTAAGACATCGAGATGACTTGAGTGAATATTAGCATCACCACGGGTAACCGGAACGTTTGGGTTAACTTGGCCTGGTGACCTGCGTAGAACGAACGGAATAGAACAAACCAATGATCTTCTTCGCGTTCTGAAGCGCTGATCGAGTTATATCAACAGAGGCACCGAGAGAACAATAACCGTGCTTTCCTGGCGGTGAAATGCTGACAAGGGCCCAGTCAAAGTTGATAACCCTCCGTCGGAAAAGATGCGGGACTTCGCTCAAGAAAATGGGGTAGAAATCTGCGATACCGGAATTGACAGCCTCCCTGCAATTATGACCTGAAGACTGAATTCAGATGGGTATGTTCCATACCAACAAAGAGTGATCTTGAGCTAAAGTAGCCTTTAGCCTCGGGTTCGAAAAAAGGATATGGCCCCAGCGTGAAAAGGTGATAGAGTTCGATATTCTTCAGCTTGTTCTGAACAACATGTTTGTAGAGGCATTCCAAAAGCATGGTTGGTGTTGACGCCCCACCTTGTACGAAAAGCTTGTCGCCTAGAGACACGGCTAGCGAATTAAATAGGCATTACCATCTTTCAGGTCGGTAAACGCAGCTTCTGGAGTAGACCATCGTGGTACAACACCGGGAACTGGGCAAAAGGGCTCCGTGTGTTCCAGTTCAAGCTTGTCTGCTGTTGCTGTGCGGAGCCTACAAACAGGTGCTATGTGTTTCGACCTAACAGCCACGGTCAACAGTCGGATTAACCTATTCATCTTGGAAGCGGACCAACTACAGAATCACCTAACGCACCGTGACCTTGGGTATAAATCCCCGCCGCACATCTACTGTTGTTCAATGCCTTGTTGGTACCGCCGAGATCAAATGTTCAGTGCGGTCTGTATCTTCGTGAATGAGCGAGAAGCTGATGGCTCATAGACATCATTATGGTCACATATTTGAGTTTCTTAATTGAAAAGAAAGGGAAAGGGTTTGTGCTGGTGTAGGTAAACTGGATTGAAAACTTGATGCGAAATTGCTTCCAGTGCAATCCGATCTCGCACCGGAGCTGAAGTTCTTTTTGATATCATTTGTCCCGCTGGATGCTCAGGCTCATCCGAGGATGATCTGAACTCACCCACAGTGGTTCCCGGAATTAGCCAGTTATTCTTCATACATCTTCCCATTTGGCAGAACTTGAGTTACCTGCCTGGATTTCGGATTCGGCGATTCAGCGGTTGCTAAACGGGTGCGAAGTGATTATCCAAGGGTACATGGCTGAAAGAATAAGTGATTTAGATTTGTCAGGTTTGCCAAGCTCCATCTGAAGAGCCAGCACTGCGGTGCTAACAGACTGGGGTAAACCGTTCCGCGCACTCACAGCTAATAAGGAGAAAGCGCTCTGCCGTACGAAACTGCATACACCCGAATAGCTTTTCTAGATATTTAGTCTGTCGTTGTTGGAATGAAAGGCAAAGAATGATGCAGTTAACCTGCCCCCGGAACTCAAGTGCCTCAGGATTGAGGGCCGATGAGGACATCTGCGGTCCGACTGGCGGAGATCGAGCCCTCCCAGCCAGCATGCCTAACTCTCATGCCGAAGACCAGAAGCGGTGTTCGGGGTCGTGGTTTCGGCACATCCAACAGAGCGGTGGTCCTCCCATCATGAACTGCCGATTTGGTGTGCTTCAACAGTGGTTCAAACTATACCCCATGCAGCTGCCTGAAATCCGCGGGGATTAACTGAGTAGAGAAACCCTTGTTCACCCTCACGGTGTCCACGTTGTTTGAAGGATTCTTATGGCGGAGTCGAGAAGACATTGGCATATAATAGCCGGATACCTAGATCCCTGCTCCTATCCAACTCCTTCGCACCCCTTCCACACCCTTCACAACGGTGCATCTGCGCACTCTTCGCCGAACGACATTGTCACGCAGATTCCCTCGATAAGAGGGGGTAATCAGTCTACCTTCCGGGATTTCACCGTTTGGATATACTTTTGGGGCCCTTGGGCCTTATAGTGTCAGAATTTGCGGTCAGTCATCGTGACACTTGGCAGATTATTGTTATAGGTAAAAAAATATGCACTTCAAAACTTAATACTCTGTGTCTAAAATGGTGCCGCCGCTGGAGTGGGTCAAGCTGGAGTAATTATGGCTTGAAAAGTTCACTGTGAAAGGAATTCGGCGATCCATAAAATCAGCGCCCATCCATCATTTTATGTTTTGAGTCTGTGGATTAACAGGACCTGAGAAACTCACCCGAATTCTCACACGATGTCGACAAATATGGCACCCAAGATTAACCTAGCTTCCTTTGTTTTTTGCCCATAAAACGAGCATGTTGGAGACACACTTACAGTCCCATTTTAGTCAGTGATGCAAGGAAGGCGTTGGTTTTGGTAGATAAATGTTCCAGAGCACCTCGTTTCAGCATAGTCTCCGTCGTTTCGCCTGCGTGGTCGACGGGCTTACGCCTAGTTTGTGAATGGCTGCAACCGGACTTGAATGAAGAAGGAAATGCAGCCTCTTTTCAGACAAGCCTGATGAAAAGGTTAGGGGGATTGCTCATATAGCATAAAGAAGCTGCTCATCGATTGGTGCGGAATCTCGTTCAGTATCCTGGGATAAGTATAACTAGGGACCTGGATGCGTAATGCATTGGACCTGACCAAAAGAACGCATAAATCTCCTCACGTTCATTCAACTTCAGTTGGAGGTCCAGTACGCCACAATGGCGGAAAAGAGGGGATCGCTAAATCAGAATAAGAAAGGGTGTGTTAGCAGTGAAGAGTAGAACGATTTCATGGGTTCAGTTCTGCGACCAGCATTTCTAGTTTCCTGTGGAGCTCGCTAAGCTCGCTTTATTCCTAGACTTATTAGCCGTCAGGTATGCTCCGAAACTGTCAATAACTATATTTACCTGCTGAAGACGTTTTCCAGTGTCTTTTATCTCTGGGAACGGTAGAGTCCAACCCATCAGATTTTTCGCTGATACACGTTTTGCTTCACTCAGCGAACCCACTCATTTGCCATACTCCGAAGTGGCTCGAGCTGAGCAAGATTCATCATCAGATATGGAGTCCACCTTTGGATTCAGCACTCCAAGTGGTGCAGAATAACAGAATAAAGATATCCACCCGCCAGACCCTCCACTAACAGTCACTGCAGGTTGAAGGAGGTCCCGATCGCTCCCTTATTAACAGCTGCACGTTTCGCAGACGGGATGTACTCAATCACCGACAGGACTCTGGTATCTTTATTTTATACCGAGATCCATCCTGTACTCGGAGTTTCTTCTCTGTTCTCATGGTAATATTGAGAACGCTCAATGGGCTGCCCCTCCAACAAGTGGAACCATCACGTCAAGCATATGTCGTCTTCACGCTATCCACAACGAAAGCAAAAGAGACCGCACCATCCTATTATTTGAATGTTGGCGCATGAATGAAGAGCATAACACTTGAAATTGGAACAGACGGGAATCCACTGGTAAATGGGGTTAATTTCAATGCTGTGTAGATAGGAAGAGGTTCAAAGTTCAAAACAGGCCAAGAGTAATGGAGGTTGCGAATTTATTTGATAATAGCGATGTGCATTTCTAACCGGTGGTGGCGGACGCGTAATCATGGTCATTGTAGTACAGTAAGAACAGTAAAACAGAGTCCATTGAGGGTCCTAAAAGTGTATGCAAAGGGGCAGCTATATAAAAATGTGCATGGTCTAACAGAAGTATATTTGTACCGATAGTAGCACTGGCAAATAACTGCCCTCTGAATAGGATGGAGGTAGGGACATCGGTGATAGCAGAATTCCAGAGCCATGGGGTTTAGTGTGCTGGAACTTGAGACCAAGTGAAAATTGTTTCTTTAGGATGATGTAGCTATCATTGTAAAAAAATGTAAACGGTTCTGAACTCAAACTAATGACCGTTGCAAAGATGGGACGATTTTTAGCACTTGGGATGGTACCTTAAGCCAGTAGTAACAAAAGAACTATGGTAGGTCACATTTCAGTCAAGTGGGGAAGGAAAGCCCTTTTACCACGTTAGCACTTGGGATGGTACCTTAAGCCAGTGGTAACAAAAGAAATATGGTAGGTCACATTTCAGTCAAGTGGGAAAGGAAAGCCCTTTTACCACCGATATTTAGTTTGAGCAAGTAAGCTAGCTAGTTTTGAGGAGTGTGAAGTGTTTTTGGGAGCAGCCGAACTGTTGTTATTGGATTGAACCTGATGGTCGCCTTGGTCGTCTTATGAGCTAAACTAGCCAGGGTAATGAGTAATTTGGAGCTAGGCGTAAACTCAACGGATTGATGCGGCTTTGTGCGCACTGGTAACAGCAGAGGTGTAGTAAACTGCGGGCAGACTATAAGGTTAAATATGTTAGTTGAGATACTATCATCACGAAGCTGTACTCCGGTTCATGAATGGCCCAGTGAGTGAATGTCTTGGGCGAAGCAGTCGTGCTTATCACTCATAGGGTTCGCCAAAGAATCGGGAAGAGTCATTAGTTTTAGGGCAGCTTTGCCGATGGTTTTGCGTTAATGCAGGGAGAGAAGAGCATTTCGGTCAGAACGAAAATAAATGACACCATCCCTCTGAAGAATAGTCCAGTCAGTAGCCCACAAGTTTAGGTCAACAGCAAATGGTATATTTTGGAGCCCGGTAAAACCCTTTTTAAGCAGTCGCAGACAAACAATGTATAAAGCAGCACCAAAGATGTGCGTATGGTGACGCCGCTCGTAATCTAAATCCCTGAATCAAGAGGTCCGCCAACCCAAGTTGTTGAAAAACTAACAGGGAAAGGGTCGAGCTATGTGTTTTTTAATCTCGGAAAATGGATCTGAGTGGTCTTATGCTTTAGGTAGACGACAGGAACAAGCGACAGGAAAGAAAGTGCTGCTGCGTTTAGTGTCGCAATTTGTGTTATACAAACCGCCACACGGATGTGTCGGAAGTCTTGTCCTGTCTTGCTTAGAGGAGTGGAGCTGGAAGTGACGGAATTATTATTATTAGTGTGGCTTTCCAGAAACATAGACGGGACCACCTTAGCTCCGGTGCGTCCTGAAGCACCCAGACGGCGTCAAAGCCTAGAACAAAATGCAGCTTGTCAAGACCATAGTAAATGTAGACCAGCTTAGATCGCAAGGATGCGTGTCACGCAAAATGCCTGGAGCTCACCAGGCACAAAATAGCAACAAACCTAGCGGTTTCAGCGGAAGGATGGAGTTGTACGGTTCATTATGCAGTTCGTGGGCGGGAGAATTTGGAGGAATGGTCTAGGGATAAAATTGTGGGCTACAGCTGGCGCATGAGGATTGAACAGAACGGCTACCGTTTGTCTGTCCACTGAAGCAGGATGCACTCGAAAAAGTTAGTAGAATTTGGAGATCCGGGTTAACATTTTATTCACGCAGTATCGTCCATTTCGTTGACACTTGAAATTCCCCACGTTTGTTCTTTCCCATGCTCCCATTTTGTGTTTAGTGCGTGTGTATAAACTGGCGTTTGTTTGTCCTTGCCACTTCACTCATTTGGTATTGAGGTCATCTGGTCATTTGTGACCGCCTTTGTGCACGCGTGACTGTCTCACGTGGGAGGCTGCTTGCTCCTTTGGTTTGTACCTTAGTAGTCCACATGGACCATTTGTTTTGTATCATGGACCATTTGTATCTACTGTCGAGGTTTGCATAACTTGTGAGTTTGTCTTACATTAATAGTAGCGTATAGAAACCCAGCTCTGACTTAGTTTTGCCTTTCCAGGGGTTCTGGCATTACGCGTCACTCGAAGAAAGCGTTCGCTCGTTACAGTACTCGACATCTTACGTCGTCTTGTTCAAAATAAGGATGTCAACCCTTGGAACCATTGTGAAGGAAACAGGAGCCCAGAACGCGGAAACTATGGAAGCTGCGGAGGGACCACTTGCAACGCAGTTTACTTCGCGTCCCGGTTTTTGTAAGCCACCTTGTGCATCCAGTCGTAAAGGTAGTGTAGCTATGAAAGCTTTATGGATTGCTCAGCTCCAGGAGTATCGGGTTAACCGGGGTAGTCGAGCTCCAGCGTGCTCTCTTAGAGGCACAGAGCAAGACTGAGCTAGCTGATTTTGAGCCGGAGGCCGAAGAGGATTCACCAGATGAAGTCTGGGAACCAGTGGCCTCAACTGATCGGTTAGCGCAGGACGTGAAACCCTGTCAGTTAGATGAAAGACCCCTAAGGTATGCTGGTGCTACCAGACAGTCATCTCCAGCGCCAAAACCGGCCGTTTCCATCACTCCAGTAACAGCGACTGTGGAACTACCCAAGATGGAACTATCATACTTTGATGGTAATCCAAGTCATTACTGGAGGTTCACCAGTTTGAAATATACATTGAGAGCAAGGTTCAGAACGCCGGTCAGAGGCTCCTGTATCTGATCCACTACTATCAAGGCGACGCAAAGACGGCCGTTGAAGAATGTGTGGTGCTCCCGCCGGAATTAGCGTACTCTAGGGCTCGGGAGGTTCTACGCAATCTCTTTGGTCAGCCTCACATTATTGCTCGCTGTCCACTTGAAAGCTTGTTTCGATTTGCACGATAGACCACTGGAGCAGCCAAGTCTTTGTCGGACTTGTGCGTAAAAATGCGCAGTTGTGAAATTGCACCGACACAAATGCGTTATGTTTCAGGCTTGCACTCATCTGCGGTTGTAGAGAGAATCGTGCGTTCTTTTCCCTCGTTATTGCAGCGCAACTGGGCTGAGGCCGGTCGATGAGTGGCCGGGACCCAACGTTCACTGGCATGACGGAGTTTGTGAACACACGCCCCAGGGTTGCACGGAGTCGGTTTGGGCAACTGGCTCGAGAGGGAGACGTAAGACGCCGTCCAGTACCGATAACTTCTACCAACCAAGCCATTAGACGGGATGGTTTCACTACTTTCCTAACCAACATTAGGCCAGATGCAGACAGTGGTCCAAGCGCTTGCCATTTACGTTCACAGCCAGCATTTTCTATCTATGGAAGTTCCTGATAGGTGGAAATGCATACAGGACCATAATGCATGCTTTGTCTCCTTGGGAAACTCCCACATGGCCAAAGACTGCAAGTCAGTTGTTCGATGCGGCCAGCCAGGCTGTAGGGGACGACATCATAGATTGTTGCATGCATCGAAACCCGGAAACAAAGCCTCGCCGTCTTCAGAGACGGAGGTTCTTTGTGCCTTACTTCGAGGTAGTCGTCTTCAAGCACGCCTAGGAGTTATTCCTGCCAAGCTTGACACTCCTGCAGGAAAGGTGACAAAGTATGCATTTTTAGATGCTGGGTCCGACAGGACGATAGTAAAGTGGGACCTTTTGGTTAAAAACGGGGTCAGGCTCCTACTTACGTCTATGGCCATTGATACACTGGGTGGTTCCATGGGATACACATCGGAAGCTAATGACATCAGGCTTTTATCAATGGATAAAAGCCAGTCGATAGATATTGACAGGGCTTTCGTGGTTGACAGCTTACCCATGCGAGCTGTCCCATCTATCAGAGAAGCGGCTCGCACATGGCCGCACCTTAAGGAAATTGCCTTCGACGAACTGACTGTAGACGATGTAGGAATCCTCATTGGGTGTGACGTATCCGAAGCGCACTGGGTCTTCGATCAGCGCCTGGGGGGTAAAAAACAGCCGTTTGCTGTGAAAACCTTACTCGGTTGGATACTTCTTGGTCCGATGAAAAATGGAACGAAGCAAAAGGTCGTCAGTCATTGTATAACCGGGTGCAGTCAGGGCATCCAGGAGCATTTGCAGCGACTGTACAACTCGGAATTCGCAGACACTTCAGCATCGAACACTAGTCTCTCTTTAGAGGATCAAAAAGCACTGATGATGGCGGAGACTGGTGCGGTGCGAGTAAGCGGGCACTATCAGCTGCCACTCCCATGGAAGGATAACACACTTCCCCTACCCGATAACTTCCAGGTGGCTAGAAAACGTCTAGATAATCTGAAAACTAGACTGTGCAGGGATCGTGTTTTACACGGCAAGTACGATAAGGTGCTTTGCGCATACCTGGAGAAAGGATACATTGAACGGGTAGCAGATGCTCCCACATTGTCATTAAATTCAAAGCAGTGGTATCTCCCACACCACCCCGTTATCAACCCAAAAAAGCCAGAAAAGATTCGGGTTGTATTCGACTGCGCTGCCAAATGTCATGGTGTGTCCCTGAACGATCACCTGTATCAGGGCCCTGATTTAACTGCAAAACTTGTAAATGTTATGCTCGGTTTTCGTTTAGAGAAAGTTGCTGTGGCAGCGGACATAGAAGAGATGTTCCTGCAGGTCAAGGTTGATCCCTGTGATAGAGGTGCTCTGAAATTCCTGTGGTGGGAAAACTATGAGTTCTTTGGAGAACCTACTGAATTTCAATGGACGTCTCACCCGTTTGGTGCCACCTCCTCCCCTTTCTGCGCAACGTTCGCTTTACGAAAGACCGTTGAGGAATTTGGCTCAGATTATGCCACCTCAACCTGCAGCGCAATAGACAATAATCTATATGTTGATGACTGTTTAAAGTCAGTGCCGGACTCTGTAACGGCCAAGTGCTTCGTTAACGAGATAAGTGCTTTGCTCTCAAAGGGAGGTTTCCGCATGAGGAACTGGTCTTCCAACGATCGCGGGGTATTGTCAGCCATTGATCCAACCGAACTCACGTCCGGTGTGAGAAACCTAACTACGGACCCATTGCCAATGGAGCGTGCTCTAGGGGTGCAGTGGGATACGGAATCTGATACACTTGTGATTGCCTTTAATTTACCGACGAAACCGCCCACACGCAGAGGCGTTCTTTCCTGTATATCTTCACTGTATGATCCCCTGGGCTTTGTTTCTCCGTGGTTAATACCAGGCAAGTGTCTACTGCAATCCCTGTGCAAAGGTGGACTTGGTTGGGACGAGCCGTTAAATGATGCCGATCGCACTCGCTGGGATAGTTGGTTATCTAACCTTCGCAGCCTCCATAACTTGCGATTTCCTAGGTGTATAAAGCCGAGAGAGGTTAGTGGTATTCCACACGCCGAACTTCATGTATTTTGTGATGCATCGGAGACCGCATATAGTGTGGTAGCATATGCCCGCTTCTTGGTGGACGCTGAAGTTTCTGGCTGTTCGCTTGTCTTCTCGAAGGCGCGGGTGGCCCCCCTTAAGTCCGTTTCGATACCAAGGTTAGAGTTAACAGCTGCGTGTTTGGCAGTCCGAGTAGCAGATATAATTGGGGCAAGTACAAAGGATTACTTCCAACGCACTGTGTTTTGGACGGACTCTATGATTGTTCTCTACTACATCCACAACGTATCTTCCAGATTTTGCACCTTTGTTGCAAATCGACTAACAGTCATTCGTGATATGTCGTCACCTACTCAATGGAGACACGTGACGTCGGAGAACAATCCAGCTGACATTGCCTCTCGAGGGACATATAACCTCGGTCCGCTGCGTAGATGGTTAACGGGACCCAAATTTTTACTCGAACTAGAGAGTAACTGGCCTCCACAGCCTCGATTGACGCAGCCCGATGGTGTCGAGCTGAAGAGCCTTGTAGCACAGGCTAACCGACTGGAGAGATATGATGTCATGTGCCCACTGATGTCTCGGTTCTCCTGTTGGATGAAGCTACAGAAGGTCGTGGCTTGGTTACTGCGTTACAGGCAATATCTATTGATTAAGACGGGCAGAGCGAGGAAAGAGGCTTTACCTTCCGGTGTTATCACAGTATCCGAACTCCGCCAAGCACGTAATTGTTTGATAAAGATCGTGCAATCCAGTCACTTCGCGCAAGAGCTAAATCAGGTTAACGCTTCCGTACAGGATGTGAAGCGTCCCAGCAATCGGACTCAAAACGGCAGCTTGCGAAAATTGTCACCTGTTTTGATCGATGGCATTTTGTGCGTGGGAGGCAGACTCAGTTACTCGAATTACAGTCAGTCAGTAAAACATCCAGCTCTTCTTCCCAGCCGACATCCTGTTACTGCATTGATCATACGTCACTTTCACGAAGTGGAAGGGCACTGTGGGGTATCGCAGGTCTTGGCCTCTATCCGACAGCGATATTGGATTATCAATGGGACCGGCGCCGTTAAACGAGAGATTGGTGCGTGCTCTTTATGTAGGCGCCGGTCCGCACAGCCCGGTACACAAATGATGGCTCCATTACCGGCAGACAGAGTAGAGTCAGGTTGGTGTCCCTTCGAGTGCGTTGGAGTGGACTACTTTGGACCCTTTAAGACTAAACGCGGCCGTTCACAGGAAAAACGCTATGGCTGTATTTTTAGCTGTCTGAAGACTAGAGCAGTCCATTTAGAAATGGCGGGCAATCTGTCGACCGATTCATTCCTACAATGTTTGATGCGCTTCGTTGGTAGACGTGGCAAGCCCACCAATATCTACAGTGATAATGGCACGAACTTCGTCGGAGCGTTAACGGAATTTCGGGATGATATAAAGCGGTGGGATCAGAGTAAAATATCAGACCGGCTTTTGACTATGGATATACAGTGGCACTTCAATCCACCAGCAGCTAGCCACCGTGGTGGTGTGTGGGAGCGTATAATCAGGTCGGTACGACGTATTCTTTTATGTTTATGTAGGGAGCAGTGTTTGACCGATGAACAACTGAACACGCTCCTTATACAGGCAGAACGGATTCTAAATAACCGACCTATAGTCCCGCTATCATCAGACAGCAACGATTTGGAGCCGCTTACTCCAAACAGTTTGTTGCTCATGCGATGCTGTCCTGCGGTACCCAGTCGCGACAGTTTGGCTTCGCGATATCATGCCGGTTGGAAACAGGTCAATTATCTCGCTGGCGTATTCTGGCGTCGTTGGATAAGGGAATATCTGCCGACGTTGCAGGTGCGTACTAAGTGGCTCAGAGCATCTCAAGGATTGAAACGAGGGGACTTGGTTCTGGTCTCTGGTGAGGACCTGCCTCGTGAGAAATGGCCTCTAGGGATGGTGGATAGTTGTGGGGCGAGCCCAGATGGCTTAGTAAGAACCCTGCATGTTAGAACGGCGGGCGGCGTTCTTAAGAGAGATAGTAGAAAGGTGTGTTTACTGGAGGGACGCGATTAGGCTTGTACTCTATCGAAGTCGGCACTTGTGGCAGGGGTGGACTCGGACCATTCTTGTCGGTGGCTGATGGGGTACCTCAGAATGGAGCTGAGCGTAGGTAGAATGCAAGAACCGGGGCGTGCGCTGAATCAACATGGAGAACTTGGCGGGCGGTGTATCGTCCATTACGTTGACGCCTGAAATTCCCCACGTTTGTTCTTTCCCATGCTCCCATTTTGTGTTTAGTGCGTGTGTATAAACTGGCGTTTGTTTGTCCTTGCCACTTCACTCATTTGGTATTGAGGTCATCTGGCCATTTGTGACCGACTTTGTGCACGCGTGACTGCCTCACGTGGGAGGCTGCTTGCTCCTTTGGTTTGTACCTTAGTAGTCCACGTGGACCATATGTTTTGGATGCGTATCTACTGTCGAGGTTTGTATGACTTGTGAGTTTGTCTTACATTAATAGTACCGTATAGAAACCCAGCTCTGACTTTGTTTTGCCTTCACGGAGGTTGCGGTATTACGCGTCACTCGAAGATACTGTTCGCCCGTCATACATGCAATATTTTTTTAGTCACGGGTGACCCATATGCGCTTGGAATAAAGTTTCAGTTGACCAGAATAATGTGTCCTCCATCTGACCCGAATGTATTATGATCATAGCAAGCATTTTGATCCATGTCAGGTGTGGTCGGCCGGACAAAGTACACCTATTTGATCCCCGGGGATTCTGACGAAAGTGTGACATTCAGAGATGGTCATAATGGTAGTTCTTTCTTAATTTGCCCGAGCCTATTAATCTCATGGATTCAGGTAATGAATTATCTTGGTACAGTAACCGCGTGGAAGGAGAAATTTCGGCGAGTCAGTGTACCTGGTACGCTTTTAGCAGTTCACAAAAAGGCGTTGTATGGGCTCTTTGGTCACACGAGAAAACGGCCGAGAGTTTATCAACCACAGGATGGATGTTGTTCAGAACGGACCCCTTTGAGTTAGGAGGGTAGCCAGCAAAACTTGATGGGGATGCTGCCACAAAGACATCAGTGTCACCTGTAATTAAAAGGGAAAGTGAGATGGAAGGGGAGAGTTGTGGAGAAAATGTAATTAGATACACCTTGATGACTAAGGGCACTGTGAATGAATTTTTTACTTGAGGGCAAACGTAAAGTTGAAAATCACCGTTTATTTATCTGGCCACTGGATTACTTTAAACTCAACGGTCTGGTATACAAGATGAGGTAAAGTTGAAGGTCACAGTGTGGTTTTGGTGCATTCCTGGAGGTCTCGGTGAGATTACTTTCAGATAAACAGCACAACTGAGTGAATATTTTGAGTTGGAGCGGAAATTTGGACATTGGTCTGAAAAAAGAGTTTGGAGGGGTTGACGATCTCCCACCGTTTTTCTTCCGATTGTCAAAGAGCACGGAGGGTGCCTTTGGATGGGAATCAAGAGAAAAGGCCACTTGGTGTAAAACAAACCTCCGCGGATATGAGGCATTTGTCCCAAAGAAGGCAGATTCCTGTAGTTTTCCAAAATTTCGCCTTCACAATTAACAGATTTGAAGCTGTCAGCGGACTGCGGCAGATAATTATGAGGTGTCGTCCCTTCACCTCAATGTCACGATCGCTTGTGGTAAAGGCTTGCATTATGTCTGCATTGAAACGTGACACCTTCTTCGGGATATCTTGTTTTCGGTCGCTAATTAGTGTTCTTCAAACTGGAGCCCACTGAACTAGAGCCTAACGAGCACAAGTTCCTCGAGGAAGTTGGCATAGGAATGTGAGCATGTCTCAGATCTACGGTACAGCCGCATGAGGCCCGGATATCTGTAACGAGACTGCCAGGATGCCATTTACACCACCAGAGGTAAATACTGCCTGCAAGGTCATCATCTTAATCCCTGATGGAGTCACCTTCCATGGCTTTTCAAATTTTCCAGAGAGTCTTAAAGATGTTCTGCCTGTCTGGAATCCCTTTTGGCTCTCCAGGGGAAATTTATTGGTAGGGGTTTATCGGGAGTGAAGCGGAGTGGCTTCTCCTGGTAAGTAGATCAATGTTGAGGGCCAGGTGGGCACGAATAATACATTCGATGCACTCCCAGTTGTTGAGGGGTAGCATGATATAGAGAGAAATGTTGCCCAACGCAGGTAATACAGAGACACGTTGACATGCACGAGGCTGCGCAAGGTTGCAATGAATTTACTTAATAGAAATAATGAAAAAAATAATACTGTTTATTCCCGGCTAGTGCAAGGCATAGCATCACGCATGATCGTTCTGTTGCAGTCAGACTGAAAGTGCGACTGGCGAAAATTCCCAGTGCTGAAGATTGCGCGGAACAGGGACAGCGTCATAAACAGTGAACATTATCCGAGGTAAACTCGGTCACGGCTTATCCAGCACAGGCAAGGAAACACAGCTGCTAGTAAAAGGAAGAAGGCCTTCGCTGCGGAGTTATCTATTTGAGAACGCCAACTGAACAGTTACAGACTATTGAACAGGGAAGCAAAACTCTCATTTGCATCTCGTTTACAAAACTGAATATCCCCCTTCTCCTTGAACGCGTCTTCCTGAACTTTCTCTGGATATTCACTGACTGCTACTCAACTGCAAGCAAATGCTACAAAGAGACTCCACAAATTCCATAAGAGATCTCACTTTTCAAGAGACGCAAAGCGGATTTACGAGAAGACGTGCTACTCACATGCCTCATCAGTAGTATCCACCGTTACACTAGGACTTTATCTTTCTCTTGGGGAACATTTCCAGTTTAGACAAGATCCGATCGTTGAGAGTTGAAGGCGGCGGGCAAAACCAAAAGGAGCGAAAGCAAAAGAGGAGACAATCTGGCGCATGCTAAAAAACTTCAAATTGCGAAAAATCCGGAATCAGAGAAAAGAATCTGGTGAGGCAGCAGAATTTCGACGATCTAGTCGGTCAATTTGGAATAAGGGTAATGACACCGATGAGGCCTCGCAGTATTGGACGGTTGGGCTTATGGCTAGGGTCGCGAAAAGCCTAAGCTTGGATGAGGTGTGGGAATCAGCAATACGGATAAATGGTAGCGGGAATCTCAGAGTTACGGTGCGTAGTGAAATTGTAGAGACTCAATGGTATCGCCGTTGGAGTAGAGTTGGATGTACAGCCAGTTGGTGTTAACGCACAAGACGGAACGCAAACCGCGCACGGCATGACTGGCTTTGTGGGAGTCCAGAGTGAAAGTAACCGAGATGTTTAGATTCAAACGGTAGGTTCAACGGATTACAAGGAACGCGTACCGGGGGCGGCTGGCGGCTGGTTTCGTTCGTTTATTTAGGTGAGGAGACGAGTGGGCGAGGAGTCACCGTCAAGAGTAGGGAGTGAATAGCTGCGGGTATGCTAGCAAACTGGTTATTGCAACACCGTGCCATAACTGGCCTGATATACTTCGGTTTCTGGACAGCCCCGTGAGATGCGTCACGTTTGAGATGTTTGGGGAGGGATGGGCGATTCGTTGAGCAGCGGAATTTTTCTGGGTTGACCAAAAGAATCCACAGGATTAGAACAAAGCCGAGGTAAGATCGCACATTTTTTTCAGATTTATTTGAGGATCCTTATGGACACAGATCACAGGTCATTTGGAGAGGAAACCAGCCAAACCAGGTATTACCAAAGGTCGAGGGCTTGGGAAGAAGATGGAACAAGATGAGATCAGTAAAGCCTGGTGAGTTTGAAGAGACATCAGATGGGATAATTTGCTATAATAGGGAGAGGGAAACTTAACGTTTACCACAATTAGGGTGGTAACAACAAGTGAGCAAATGAGGCAGGATAGGGGTATATTTCTACTTAGTAGAACGCAGATAAAGCGCAGGTTTTGTTTGCTAATATATGCTATTATAGTTGGGAATAAACATTATTATTATTATTATTATTATTATTATTATTACAAGAAACCAACAGCGAACCGGTATAAACACGGAGAGGGGTGGTGTGGTTAGGGAACGCAAACACAAGGACTGACGGAAGTAGAACTTCCAAGATGGTACACTAGATTCTCTGAAGGTTATTACGTGAGTTGGACAAAACTGTAATCTAGGAGGTAAAGTGAATGTAAGAGAAATGGTCACCAGTCCCCGAAGTACTGCTATCATCTTTAATGAACAAGTGGTGTAGGGCGCAGAGCTCTTAGGCGACAGCCTTGTGTGCCGGTAGTGGAGGGTTAGGAATGTTGCTGTAAATGTATTGTTCATTCATTCATTTTTTGTCCATTTACCCGTAAGAGCAGTAGATATGTGTTTGCGTTTTGCTTGATTGCCCAGGTGACGTTTGCTGCCTTGCGACCCCAAACGACGAAAACACCTACATCTTTGCACGTCGATGTGAGCCGTGAAAATCGCTGAATGTCTTCAGGCTATTCCATGGGTGTTTTCTAAGGAATTTTTAACAGAAGGTCACTATTTTAACGTATTTTGTTTATGGCGCTGAGAGACAATTTACACAACTGGGACGAGCAGCAACTACATACCAAAAAAGCCAGGCCATTCGTAGCACCAGTAGTGGTATGAGTAATTGGATGTATTACGGGAGAATGGGTCATCGAAGGTTCTAGGATTTCGCCCAGGTGCAGTACAGCAGACGCCAAATAAAAGTATTTCAAAAGGAAAAAAATATTTTTCATGCCAAACGTATTGCAAAATTCAGCCTTGGAAATCGGGCAAACAAAAATTTATTTCCACAACAAAACACCGACATTGCCCGGTCATAAGTTTTGTAAAGGTTCCAACGGTCGCTTATCTATCCTGGTGCAACCATTCTGATAAATCCGCACTAAGGTGGACCGCACTTGACCGGAGTTTTGCTCTTGTTAGAAGCCATCCGTGGTGGGTATCCGTGATACTGCATATGTTTGAGGTCCGCTTATTCGAACTCTGAGGAGAACTTGTTAAGACTATCTCACTAACGTGGGCTGCACTCACCTGAATGTTCACACTTAAACAGACAAATAGTGTAACGCGCAAACGACATCTTCGAGTGACGCGTACAACCCGAACTTCCATGGAGGCAAAACACTGTCGGAGCTGGGTTTCCATACGGTACTATTAATGCAAGACAAACTCACAAGTCATACAAACCTCGACAGTAGATACGCATCCAAAACATATGGTCCACGTGGACTACTAAGGTACAAACCAAAGGAGCAAGCAGCCTCCCACGTGAGGCAGTCACGCGTGCACAAAGTCGGTCACAAATGGCCAGATGACCTCAATACCAAATGAGTGAAGTGGCAAGGACAAACAAATGCCAGTTTATACACACGCACTAAACACAAAAGTGGAGCATGGGTTACAAATTGGGAAAGAATAAACGTGGGGAACTTCAAATGTCAACGTAATGGATGAGGTAAATAGCTTACGCCTGAGTCATATCGTTCTTTGGTTCGACACCTTGAATGACGACTCAATAACCCTCCTGGACGTGTCGATCGACTGGCATGCTGTCGGGACATCCCAGTGAGGCAACTTCAAGAACGCTCAAAACCTGTTGGACTGTTTCAGAGTTGGTTCAGGAAGCTGTGAAAGTTGGAAAATTCGCTCCTACATCGCTATCATTTGAACGACTTCCTTCTTTACTAACGCTATTATTCTGGTGAGTTCACACCAACCGCAAGCTACTAGGACAGTTCCAGGGTCTTCTTTGAGGCGTCGGATCAAACAGTTACATCACTCAAGCGGGTACCCATTAACAAGTTCGGGCGCAAAGGTCCAGATGCATGCAGCCTGCGCAGAGAAGGGGTAGTGAGAACATGTTTCCCGTATATCAGATGAGCGAACTTCAAGCGCCGCCACGGCTTGTCATGCGTAGTGTTAATAAGCACTAATAGGGGAAAATTGGGATCAAGCGCTTTTCTTATTAGAACGGACCCACCGGAATGCTCGCAATGAGACAAGAGGACGATTGTTCAAGCAAGGATGATGTGGGCGTGATCTCTACATATCTCGAAACCGCGCATAAGTTCAGTGCGTGCGTTGTGTAAATGAGGCAGCCACCAAGGAACAAAAAGTGTCAAAAGGCGACTTTCGGTGGTGTAAACTGGACAGGTTTGGGGTGAGAGCTGTCGAAATGACGCCGAAAAGTAGTATTGAAACGGGTGAAAATATTTCCTGCTTGGAGTTTTTCCAGGGCTTTCCAGTTGCGTATATCAGCCCGCGATCATGTGCTGAAATGGTTTAAAGTTGCGCCCCACTTTTTGATGAACTGCGTTACACATTTCGCCGGATGCTCTCGCGTAGAAGAGAACGAAAGTGAGTGCAATGCTGCGAACGGTGCAAACAAAGTTGAGGGGGCGAAAAACTTCCGGAAAGGGATAGCATATTCTATCGCATCAGGTTATACCTTTTCAGAAATCAACGCCTCAGGTATTAACCAGGGTATTTCACAAGACTTGTTAACCCCATCCGAGAGTGAGTAAATGACAGACATAGCGGCATAAGGCTTGACCAGCAGAAGTTAATGAAAACTACGGAAAAAAGGCTGACCACCCTATTGTGGGAGGAAAGCACGAGTAGAAAGGTGGTGAGAGCGACCCAAACATTGTTGTGGGAGGAAAGCACGAGTAGAAAGGTGTTGAGAGCGACCCAATCATTTAAGTCCCTGCGGTGGGAAAACCTGCAACTAGAAAGAGAAGGCTATTTCTCCATTAAGGGGAAAAAGAGGGTTTTCGGTTGACACATGGGGTCTTGGAACGGAGTCGGCTGTGGGCTGAAGGTTGTGGAATTAGAGAGCGCACTGCGTATATGAAAGCTTTTCGTCTAGAAAAAGAGCGCGGAGAAAGTCAATAAACTTTGAGCATAATGTATGATACCAATCAAATGTATGAGGGACTTTCATGGAGTTATACTTATGCAACCAAATGAGAATACCGGGAAGGCTGGTTGAAGAAATGCAAGACGCCTGGATGCAGAGTTTAATTTTGCGTAGTTTGGACACCTAATATTTTTGTGTAGCTGAGCTGGACAGAATCAAAGGTAAGTGCCTCCGGGCACATGTTCAAATTCCCTCACCGCCCGGTTGATATCCTGCTCATCGGTCATACACATGGTCTATTTGTAGTTGAACCATTTTAAAAATAAGGTCGTTCCTCCCTAGATGACGCACACCTGCCTGCATGCCGGAAGAACAGTTCTGTCAAACATTTGAGGGGAAAGGAAGCGACAGAGGCGGCCGAACCACCCATACCTTCCGCTGATCTCAATTGCATTTAGGTTAATTAAAAGCTCCTTACACGGACGGCAAAATACTGAACAGGTAGGCGTTCTAAAGACTGCAGGACTTATTAACCAGCGCTCTCTCCTATGCCGTCAAACTTTTGAGAGCAAGCAAAACATACAGCAATCGCGCGCTAGCACAGGCCTCCTGAATTCATCTTAAAAACTTCAGAAAAGCACCTGGCAAGTTTTATAGCAAGCAGATGCTACTTAAACCCAAAGGCCATATTGTTCTGTAAAAAGAGCTAACAGTAGCTCAGTGCAGTCAAGGTCGTGTGGTGCGGATGTAAGTGAAAAATGATTTGAGAATCCTCAGCGGTTTCCTCGCGTATTGACTCTCGGGTCCGGGATAGTAGGTCACGTAAAGTGCCTTACAAAGACCCTCAGCGATTTCATCCATTTTAAACAGACGATCACAGGCCAAAAGCCAGTGCACTGTGAAGTCTAATCTCCGTTCTCATTATATACAACATGACTCCCCGTTTTGTTGCTTCGACTTTCTGCCCGTGCCACTTGTCTTGTTTTTTATCCTAAACGAAAATTGCCCCCCTGACCTTGTCGTCGCGCGTGCATTTTAAACCGATACGTGGGTTTCGCTGTCTTGTGGCCACATTGCCTCACTTTGGTGCGAACTTTGAGATCTCAGGGGTTAGTAGTTCCTAAACTGGTATATAGAAGCCAGAGTAGTCCCACGATTTGAGGTTTGTACCACTTCGTTATTTTATCACTGTATTCATAGTGCAGCGTGTGTTGATAGACCTCCATTAGAACGATTTGCCCCTTGATGTCTTGCGGGTAACTCAACGTGGCCCAACTGATTGTTAAATGCAGCCAATAAACTTCTGGCACCAAATGAACAAACAGAGAGCTGAAATATTGAAACAATCTCCAATCTCTCAATTTTTACATAAAATTGAATGAAGTAGTGGGTTTGGTCTCGTCATTTGTTTCTCCAAACAAATTGCTACTGTGCAATCCGTAATAGGTTTTTCAGTAATATTTCAGCCAAAATCCACCGTCTCTTGGCCACAGGAAGTTTTGGTTTAACAGTGCCGTAGTTTCAGAAGAGCTTGGTAAACAATCGGTAGTTTTTATTTGGGCAACGTTTCGCTTTTGACACAAAAGCTTCATCAGGCCAAGTGAACAGGTCACCAAGTTGGCCAGGTTATAAGGCAGACGGGGCACCAATCAGGAAGTCCTCTTCAGATTATCACAATCGGTCAGTGATGAGTGTCAGTTAATGGCTCTTGTGGGCTCTTGTGGTTGCCAAAATCTTGAATTGGTGGGTTGGAGGAGTTTAAAATTAGTTCCGATCAGTTCTTGTTCCTTGATCTTCCACTTCAGGGTGCTTCAGTTGATTATTCACCTCGGGCGCAACTGGTAGATTTTTCTTGGTCTTCGTGGGCTTGTGATTCCTGTGGCAATTTAGTTGGGGGGGGGATGTGAGGTCAAGTGGAATTTAGATGATGACTACTCCTCCTTCTGGTGACCGCACACCAACACGTGTCAGCTCGACTGATCCAAGACCGTTCTCCACACTCTTGCCAGTTCCACGCCTTCTATTCTGTTAACACTAGGATGCTTGGCGATTTCTACCGCCTCAGCCATCAGTCTCTGTGATGTGGACCGTAGTCCTCGTCTCAAAACCTCAACATTTTCTAAATCTATTTTGTGCCCCGTATCCAGTGCATGTTCTGCAATTGCCGAGTCTTTTAATAACGCTCGATATTCATCTGCGTTTGTCGGCGGCTTGTTTATTTTTCTCTTATGCTCCACGATTCTGGTGTGAAGCTCCCTGGCCGTCTGTCCTATATAGACCTTAATGCAGTCGCTACACTTGATTTTGTAGACACAGTCCCTAGTTCTGTTTGCCGGGAGGCGATCCTTCAACTGCACCAGTGCAGAGCGCAGAGTGTTTCCCCTCTGGAAACCTACTCTTATGTTGGCCGTGTTTAGAATCCTTCGAATGGTCTCCGATGTCCCTGGTTTATATGGGATAACAGCTGTCCCGAGCCATTCTCGTTTGGGTTTCTCCACCGGTACCAGCACCCTTCGCAATTGACGCCTAATCAAGCTGGCTGGATATCCACTACCCCGAAGTTTGTTGATTACTTCAATTTGGGCCGCTGTCCGATCAACTTCCTCTGTGCACAGGGCCCTTACCCGCCTAAACATTGATGAGGCAATACTAGCGAATACCGACTTTGGATGGGCAGACGAGTAGTTCAAAACTGTCCCAGTGTCAGTTGGCTTCTCGTATACTGTGGTCTTTAGTTTCCCACCGACCTTGTGTGTCATGCAGTCTAAAAATGCCAGTGTACCCGAGGTTGACTCTATCTCCATACTGAATTTGATCTGTGGACTCAGTTCATTTAGATAGTTGTAAAACTCATTAACCTTGTCTCGTTTCATTACGACAAAAGTATCATCTACAAAACGCCAGAATATCTTGGGTGGGTATGGGAATCCGCCTAGAGCCTTTTGTTCAAATTCTTCCATAAATATATTTGCCAAAACCGGGGATATTGGGGATCCCATTGCTAGACCTTGTTCTTGAGTGTAAACCACGGAGTCGAAAACGAAGTGTGTGAGATTCAGGCATGCTTTTATGCCTTCCATTATTTCATCCACCGTAAGTTGTGTCCGTTCTGAAAGGGAGGTGTCTGCTAGTAGCAGTCGCCTAGCTATTTCTAAAGAGTCCCCTTTTGGCACATTTGTATATAACGAATTGACATCGAAACTTACAAGGATGTCATCTGGTTCAACGGTGACCCCCGCTACTTTGTTGGCAAAGTCATACGAATTTTTAATGTTAGTACTAGATTTCCCGGTGAGGGGTTTTAAAATACCGGCCAAGAATCTGGCCAGCTCGTGCGGGGGAAACTATTTCGTCTACTATCGGTCTCACCGGAACGTCTGGTTTATGGATTTTTGGAAGGCCATAAAGCCGTGGTTGAATTGCACTTTTGGGGTACAATCGATACCAGTTACCTTGTCCTAAGTGGTTTATCACGGACCGCAAATATTTGCCAACTTCCGCTTTTCTCCTATTCATTATAGAAGTAATATTCGCGTTATCGATCTGCCGGTAAGGACCCTCAGCTAGGTGTCGCTTGACTTTCTGTAGTTAATCACTCTTGTCCATGACAACAGTGGCCTTACCCTTGTCCGCCTTTGTAATCACTATGTTGTCCACCTTTTTTAGGCCGTTTAAAGCTCTTCGCTCTGCTGGTGTAATATTTGGAGCTCCTGGCTGCTGGGACTTAAGGACTGTGACCAGTTGTACCCGTAGCTTCTCCGCCTCCATTGGCGGAAGTTTTTGAAACACAGATTCAACGCTAGGGATTATTTCTTCCGCCCTTATCACCCTTTTGCTTACTGCAAAATTCAAGCCTTTCTCTAATAGACAGCGCTCTTCCTCACTTAGTGGTCTGTTTGATAAATTCACCACGCTACGGTGACTAGTACGGGCATCATGGTTAGTCACGGGCCCACTAGCATTCTGAGTTTTAGAAAGCAACTTTTCGAACTTACGGATTTGTCTCTCCTTGCAGTGTTGTCCTTGGATGGCTTTAACTTCCGTTGCTTTGGTTTTGATTAATTGGAAGTCTGCGGGCGAGAGCACGGTTTGAAGATCTTGGTTGAGCCGACTTGCGTGGTGCCGGATATCAGATAAACGCCGAGTAGTCAAGTATATCCTCTGTTTGAGGAATGACTTGGCCGCTGAGAATGCTATTCGAGCAGAAGCGAGTGACGCGTCCGGTGGCTTAACCAATAAAGATGTGGGGATGATGTTGTGCTTCAAGCATCTTTTATTGAATATGCGGTGGTTCTCCCAGTTTGCCTCTAGCCTTGCCAATCGAACGTAGTCACTTGACAATTTGCGAACACATGGTCCATAGTTGTTTTCAATCCGTAGTGCCGCGAACACATGGTCCGTAGTTGTTTTCAATCCGTAGTGCCGTAGTTTGTTGCATTAACCTTCAAGAGTTTAAGTTCCTACTAAAAACTTGCATACGTCACCTGATCGTATGTGGAAATCCATTGGTCCTCCGGCTGGCGGTACACATGCCCAAAAATGTTTGGTGATAAAGCCCATATCGGTCCGCATGGGACGTAATGAGTGAGGTAATTGGAAACGAGATGTGCAAGTCCGTGGACAGTGAGATCCGAGTTGGTTAAAAGGATCCACAAAGGTAGATAGAACTTGGTGTAGAATCACATGTAACTTCAGTTCGTTTTGAGGGCCCATGTGGGTGAAAAACGTGAGCCATACCGGGTGAATGATGACAATACTGAACTTTTGGATTAGTTACTACCAACAATCAATGCTTGGGAAGGGGCATCACTAGAATGAAATTGGTTAAGCCCGGTGAATCTGAGAAGTTATCATATACAATGGAGCTCACAACCGGAAAATAACCTCAGTTTTACTGCAGTTCAGGGGATGACAGCAAGTCGCTAACTGAGAAAGGATAGGGACAGATTTATGCCTAGTGACCTAGCAACCAATGTCCAGCTAAGCTTGCTAGCATAAGGCTAATGCAGCACAAGAGGCATAGAACAAGCGATATACTTTTGCGTCCGCCAAACAACTATGAAGTTCATTCGGCTGGCGATACAAAGTGCCAACACAGGTGGCGAAGGGGTGCATCCAGTTCTATGCTGACCGTCGGCCGGTCAACAAGATTATGGCCAGAGTGAGAGCGCATTTGCTTACAGTTAAGTAGTGCGGAGAGTAAGCCGATTTTGTAAACAATAAGAAGGCGTGCTGGTGGCCTATTTGGTAGAAGCGGTTACAAATCGGACTAGACGGGGAGCCGTGTTAGTCTGTAGCCCTGTCAAAGTCCCATCAGAAAGACTCCTTTGTGTAGATGGGTGTTCATTGTGATAAGAGACGGCAGAAACATAAGAAATGATGGAAATTAAACTTCTGAGATGCTTAGCAACGGCTAATTCAACCGGTAGCTGCCACACGAGATGAACAGTATCACAGTTTCGGAGGAAAAGTAAAAGTAAGAGTAAGGGTACAAGTCCAGGTGGTTCTGAGTCACGCCTTTAAATTCAGGAAATCCATAAAACAGCACTGCCGTTTTCTGTTTTTTTGCTGCCAGTTGTGTGTCCATCCACGTTGTGCCTTTCATGTGGCAACCGACCTTTTGTCTATCAAAAAGTTCTTTTAAAAACATACATGGGGTAGCCTCAAGAAATTCTGCGATGCCCACGGCTTACATCAGCGTGCAGAAGCTGTAGCTGCCTTCATTATAATTTGGGTTTCACCACACCAAAGCCAACTAGGTCAACCAAGCGAAACACACACATATACCTACTGCTTCCAGGAGAAGACACATACAAGAAAAATGAAGGATATATTTGCAATGAGATTTTTACCCTCCACAACCAACACACAAGGCTATAATAATAATAATAATAATAATAATAATAATAATAATAATAATAATAATAATAATAATAATAATAATAATAATAATAATAATAATAATAATAATAATAATAATAATAATAATAATAATAATAATAATAATAATAATAATAATAATAATAATAATAATAATAATAATAATAATAATAATAATAATAATAATAATAATAATAATAATAATAATAATAATAATAATAATAATAATAATAATAATAATAATGTTTATTCCCAACTATAATAGCATATATTAGCAAACAAAACCTGCGCTTTATCTGCGTTCTACTAAGTAGAAATATACCCCTATCCTGCCTCATTTGCTCACTTGTTGTTACCACCCTAATTGTGGTAAACGTTAAGTTTCCCTCTCCCTATTATAGCAAATTATCCCATCTGATGTCTCTTCAAACTCACCAGGCTTTACTGATCTCATCTTGTTCCATCTTCTCCCCAAGCTTCGACCTCCTGCAAAGCTTGATTCGAACGCTCCGTTTGGCTGTTATCCATCTGTTGCTCCATCTGAACTGTGCACCTGATCCAGTGGCACTGGTTCATCGTCCACTGCCGGAGCTTCTGAGCCTGGCCCGGAATCCAGAAGGACGATTGTCATCTCATATTATTTATAAAAAATGCATGGGGCGGTTGGAAGATACTCTGTGAGACCCACGGCTGGCATTGACCTGCATGATTTTGCCACCTTAGTCTCAGTTGGGATCCCACTAAACCACGCCCCATTCATCAGCCGGACATAACACACACTTTCTTTCCGCTTGTGCCACGAAGTGATGATATAAATATAAAATGCAAAGAGCTCATTTCCTGAATACCATTAGTCACGGCTTGCGCTTGTTGACTATGTTTGCCCTGCTGGATTTGTCGCTTGGAGGTGAAAGCAGTGACTCAGTAACTGGCGAACCGTACTTTTATCTTTCTGTTTAATCAAAGTGTGAAAGCAGTGACTCAGTAACTGGCGAACCACACTTTTATCTTTCTGTTTAATCAACGTAATAGCTTCCAATTACACTAGAGTTCTTATCCATTATCTCACAGGCTGTCGCTCAACCAATCATTTTCTGTCTGCTGTCCTCTTTTCACTAACCCGCGCACAATTTGCATAACGAATACCATCTTTTAGGATTTTTTAGGTTAGTTAAAACTAACTCAGCTCTCTGAACAACTCGCCCTGTTATTCCCCGTACCAAATAGTCCAACGGCTAGCCTTCTTACTCATTGCCTCAATGGGTAAGTCCTTATCTTTCCAAAGTGATGCAACTATTCTTGCGTTGGCTTTGCGTCTTCTGAACAACCGATGCTCACTGAAAACAGGGGCATAAATCTTTCCACCAATGATGGTCTCTTGCATCGGTATCTGGATGTACTGCATACACACTGAGTAGAAGCCTACTAGAAATGAGTTGTTAAGTCTTCACACTATATCGGCAACCTCAGGTCAGCCAGCAGAAATCCACCTTTTCATAGGACCGTTTAACTTGCTGTCAGCCACTGTGGTTCATTATTTCTATTGGACATCGTTTTGTCTGATGCACTCAAACACTCACCAAACGTTACTGCCCTCATTCTACTACTTTTTCGTTTCCTCTTTTTCTCAATATTCTAACGTCGGCAGTAGTTGCTGAAAATGCCCCACATGGCCGCTTATATTCAGCATGGCTGGTTATCAGTTCACACTCACATTTTTCCTCAACTTGATCGAAATTGCTCGTGACTATACATCAGCCTGGGTCTACCTGTGTCAATAGTCTAACTCAGATACAGCCTGAAAACCGAAGTATGTCAAAGCAATGGTGGTACGCCACTGACATACCCAGTCTGCTGGCACTCCTGCAACTGTGTTCTTCCTACCCTTGACCTTCAACTTTCGCTCACTTGAGGCTGTATTTTCAACTACGAACAGATTTTTCATCCAGCCCCAACCGCCTCCGGGACGAGTTCGTTCTAACTCGCTGAACCTTTCGTTCGGATTTAACCATCCCGGTTTTCCGCCGCAATTTTTGTTTGCCCCTTCCACAAGTTAAAATATATGTTTTACGTTGCTCTTTTGGGCTCATGCACCAGCGCTACGTACCCATCGGAAATATCCTTTACAACTAAATTCCGTACAAGAGCGATACCAGTGAGTCTACTTAGTTTCAATTTAAACCTTATTTTGGGGATGAAACTTGACACTTGTCTCCACTTCGACTTCTTCTTCCTTCCTTCTTCCTTCTCAATTTTTCTTTTCGTAAACCTTGCCATTTGTCCAACCGCCCAAGATCACTCATGGCAAACAATGATTTTCACTTTAAGTTCAAGTCATCTGGTTTCGCCATTGAACTAGTCATAATTCATGCCCCATTGTTATAGTTTTTGGTTCACACAACAGTTGTGACTATTCACTTAATAAGCGTGTCTCGCTGGTTGCACTTTCCTCCGCGTTGACCGCCACGTTAAGCCTGTAACGGCGTGATCATTGCTCTACTGGCATATTCCATGCAAGTTAGGAAATAAAACTATTATTATTGTTTAACCAGAAGAGATCCGCGTCCTGATAAAAAAGTACCGGCTCACTTATATGGGCTTCGTTCTTACTCTGCGGATTCCCTTGGTCAACCCAAAAAATCCCGTTGCTCAGAGAATCACACATCCTATCCCAACCACCTCAAACATGATGCCTGACATGGGGCTGTCCAGAAACCGAAGTATATCAGGTCAGTGATGAAACGGCTCTGCAATAACCGGTTTAGCAGCATACCCGCAACTATTCACTCCCTACTTTTGATGCTGCCCTCCCGCTCACTTGTCCCCTTACCTAAATAAACAAGCAACCTCGTCACCTGGCCCCAGCCGCCTCCGGGACGCGTTCCCTTTAATTCGCTGAACCCATCGCCAAAAGTATCTTGCTTCAGTAGACTGTTCGGTGAAATGCAAAAACATAAGCGTAGAGTAGGGTGGTTTTCAGTTCGGCCACATGCACAACGAAATGCAACATTTTGGCGTAAAATTTTATTCCGCTTGCGGAGGTTTTGCAGCTAAGTGCAGTGTGCGGCCAAGGGGCACCGGCCTCATCTTTGGCTTTAGGCTTTAGTTCAAGCTGACCGGCCAGATCGTGAGGATTTTTCTGCCTCGCTAGGTTCGTTGTTTTGGCTGCTGATTTTTCGCAAGCTGAAGTTTTCTTAGCATACGTCAGGCAAGTTGTCCTTCTTCTAGCCTTCCCGCGTATTGCTTTTGTCTGCCACCTTCAAGTTCCAAAGAGCTAATCTTGATTCATCCCGATATTTTCCCTAAAGAGAAAACCAGAGCTAAATGTGCTTCCCTGCGCGCGCCGGGTTAGTGGTGACCACGTCTACATCGGACAATGCCCACTGTTTATTGCACTGTCCCTTTTCCGCACAATATCAGTGCCCAAAATCCCGCTAATCGTGCCTTTGTTCTGACTGTAACATTACGATCCTGCCTAACGATATATTATTCACCAGTTTGTAATGAAGATCATTACCATAGCAGAAAGCAGAACCCGCGTGCTTGGGGAACCTGAAACTAGAATTTTTGAGAAAACCAAAGTAAAGAGCAGCTAATATCAAAGTTTTTGATCTCTGTGGAATGACTGCTGTGGTTGCCATTGAGTATAATTGCGTCAGCTGGGTGAGGGCAGTAGCGGGAGGTTGAGTAAAGCCAAACACGTTTGTTTGAATGACTCCACTAGTAATTGATGGTGGAGATGGCTGCCTTTTTGGATATACAGGTAGACCACTTTAGTGGATTGCTGGGCATCGTAAGCTGCTGTGGCGTTCTTACTCGGGTGAAAGTGTTGGCCACTGACGGATCTCTAAGTCAGCATTCCATAAGCCTGGTCATGTGTGACATCTGTACGTAGAAAGAAACTGGTTAGCAAGCCTTTGATGAAATTTTTGAAAGTTCTCAGCAAACGTGGTGCATGGTGGATGCTCTGCATTTGGAGGCAGTCATCATGGATCAGGATTTGAGTTTAGGGCGACTTTTTGCTGACAGGGGACGACAACAAAATGGAAGCGTTGATAAAAACATTCAGAGCAGGGAGTTCAAAACTGTGGCATCCTAGGATGCAGAATAAGGCCACCTGTCCTTAGCGCAATAGAAAGGCGAAGAATTTAAAGGAGGGAAGAAATATCAGCTTAAGGGATGATTTTGTTGCCAAGAGACAGGTGGCTACTCTGAGTGTCAAGAGGTGTATAATGTACGATAGGGATTGTGGGGTGGAATTTGGGAGGGAGGGGCAAGCAGAAACTAGTAAAGAACGTTCATATCGCTGGTCGCAGCGGCAGAATTGGTGACGGGACAACCACCGGTGGAACGCGGACAAGCAATTGCTGGACTGTTTGGGGTACAAAGCCTACAGAATGGGAGGCTGAATGCTTTGGAAAAAGGAGGGATTCCGAAGGCCGTGCTCTCCTTACGGCCTTTGGAGGCTAGACGCAAGGGCTCTTGATCAGCTGAAAGCTTAATGGTAAAAAGCATCAGTGAGAAATAATGAAACTTTCTGTATCCTTCGATACGCAAGAACATTTCGTCATCCAGAGTTTTCAGTAACTTATCACAAAGCATCAGTGAGAAATAATGAAACTTTCAGTATCCTGCGATACGCAAGAACATTTCGTCATCCAAAGTTTTCAGTAACTTATCATGGCGAGCGATACCGGGGTGAAGAATTTTTTAGAAGAAGCATGGTAAAGTGCTGTCAGTAGGTTGTGGTGGAAGCTGCCACAGATTTGTTCTGTATCTGTAGAGAAAAAGAAGTCGTCATCTTTAAAGGAAACTAGCAAGAGAGAAAAAGCCGGTGAAGTGGCGTGATAGAGGAGCTAAAAGAGTGAAGGACTGGGAGGAGACGTTGAGCCACAAGTGGCTGCATCGCAGGCAACGATGCAACGATTGCTTCCCGGGACTCTTCGACAAAGAGCGGCTGCTGCCAGTGGGCTCTCATCGTGAATCCAGGTTTAGGGTATAAGGGGTACGAGTAAGACCACACAAGCTGGGACCGGCCTTTCACCCCGAGTTGAGAGTCGCACCGGGTGTGGCACGTAGTGGGGGGCCAGGAGATATTCAGGAGGTTGACGCCAACCAGCACAAATATAGACAAGATAAGGCGTGTGTGTACGGAGAAGATATTCAGGGACAAGTCAGCAACAGAAGCAGGGGAGATGTTGGTGGTTACTAGAAAAAACCTACGCGTACTGCTCGACTGGTGTGTTCAGTAGAGTTTCAGAAGAGCTCTAGAACCATTCCAGGATAGAATCTTTACTCAGGTTTGCGGAAGCACCGATTTGTAAAAGATGGCATAACCTCGTAGTTGGAATTTTCCCGGTCGGAGCGGTGGATTTTATAGCCAATAATTAAAATGGCGGTGTCCGGAATTTCAATCAAGAGCCATGTCTAGGTCACACAAAACGGACTTGGTCGTGCCATGAGGCTAATGGTCTGCATATTGTGAACTTTTGGCGGTACAAAGCGGGTATCGGACAGCATTTTCAACAGGTCCGTCGGCGAAAAAATTGCACGAATCGGGAAGTCGCTAACATCACTTCCGGTGAAATGTGGTGCTAAGGGGAATGAGGAGGAGATGTGAAGGTACATAAAGTACTGTTAACCTGGCGCGTGTTCGGAATCGGCCAGGGTTTATTTGCTGCTAGTGGCGGAGGCGTGAATGTTTGTTAGTAAGGTTAAAGCCCATGATTTAAGATGGAATATGAAGCTTGGTATGAGCAGGGTATGTGCCTGTGGTCCAGCACGAAAGTCTCTGAAGGCGCTTCATACACAGAGGCAACCTCTGGTCCATAGCGTAAAACAGATCGGACCACGGCATTACACACTATCGTTGACAGTGGGGCTGATGTCACGTCGCCACCACACCTGTCTGATGTTGACGGGCGCTGCTCCGATACCAAGAATTGATGAATCAAATGGAGGTCTACCGGAAACACATGCGGCCATGAGACAGGGCGCATAAAACCTTGATAAGGGAAGAATATAGAGGGGGTACGCTTCGTCAGACAGCCACATTTTCTCACCACCAATGGAGACAAAGGCAGATTTGAGATTGTGAAGTCCAAGTCGCAAGCACCTTTGTTAAAAGTTTGTGCTAACTGAATACAGAGTGTGTTCGGCACACGCCGAGAAGTGGACAGGTTAGGACTGTAAACGAAGTTTGGAAACACTGATCGAATCGACTACTACCGCCTTCCCATTTGGGGACCATGGGACTCAACTCATCAACAGTTAATGACACTATCCGAAATGATCGAATCGCGCAGTCCATGGCGCCCATGCATTAAATCTATCGCCTTCACTGCGCAGCCACCCAGGTTCCAAACTACCCAAGCAAACATACCATCATCTGTAATGCTTGACTGCCTGTCCCAACCGCTCGAGTACGCTTTCATTCAAAGCTACTGAAACGTTCGTTCGGATTTAAACATTTCGGTGGACTCTCAGTCTGTGCTCTCGCGTTCGGCTTGTGTTTTGTCACCAACTCAAGAAACTTTGGAGCCGACTCCACCCCAAGAGCTACACCGGTGAGTCTCTCTACACCATGATTATGAGATTCCTGCTACTGTCTATCCGCATTGCTAATCCCTCCACTGTATCATCCCACTCACGTCTTTCGTGACCCCGGCCAACAGTCCAAGGTCACGAGGCCTCAGCGGTGGTTTTAGGTTTTAGTTGAAATTGACCGGCTGGATTGAGCCAACTCTGCAGTATTCACCAGATATGTTTTGATTCCTCGTTTTCCGAAACTTGCAGTTTTCTTGTCATGCGCCAGGCATGTTGCTCCTTGTTTTGCCCTCCCTCGTTTTGCTTTTACCTGCCACCTTCAAGTTCCAGTGTCTACATCGGACAGCGCCCATTGTTTGTCACTGTCGCTTTTCCGCACAATTCCCTGTACCCACAAGCCTGCCAACCCTGCTTTCATCCTGGCTGTAACATTACGATGATGCCTGATGGTGTGGGAACCAAGTTGGGTTTTGCCCTGGCGAAGGATGGGTCTATCAGATCTTCGCCTTGATATAATTTTTTAAGAATGCCACCCTCTCAAACACCCCACGTCAGAAACTTTGTCTGTTGTTGGCAAACAGAGATGCTACATGCGAGCACCTGTGGCGCTTACGGGCATACGGCGAATTCCACCGTCTTCCTCTTAGAATTCGGGGATTAAAGAGTTCCTGGAACGCCTGCTTATGAGCATTGGGTACGCGTACGTCATTGCTTTCCTCATTTCATATCCTTCAAAATGCAAACCACTTTAAATGGTTTCGTTTACGCTTCACACGCTGAAGGTAAAAACCGTCACTACAAGGTTTGTTGGATCAAACGGAAACCTCACGCTTGCAAATAAACCGGTCAAAATGCTGGATAAATTTGCTTACCTGGGCAGTTATACAAATTTCGGGGGAGTTGCTGAAGGCAAGTCAGCAAGGCCAGGTGAGCTTTTGTCAACCTTCGATGGCTGTTTATTTATGTTCAGCTTAACCTAAGCCAAGGACGAGGGACTCGTTTGAGGTGCCATAATTTTCAACTCCTCAAAAGCATTGGATCGCTTCCCGCGCGTCCCGCTGCCCTACAAACTCGAGTCTTACGGGATTCAAGGGAAAATCCTGCACGGGATCAAGGCATTCCTATCAGACAGATCATTCCGAGTGAAAGTAGGCTCGACCCACTGTTCTCCAGCGCCGGTCTCCATTGGAGTTCCTGAAGGCTCCGTTTTGGGACCACTGCTGTTTCTGATATACGATAACGACCTTCCAAATGTTCCTGCAAGTTTATGTCCACTTTTACCGGACGACTTCAAACCTAAGGTTCCAATGCCGATGCCATCCAAATGTATGTGGACGCTACAAAGCAGTGGTCGTTGTGTTGACACCTTCCCCCAAATGTCGAAAAGTGCGTCCATATGTCATTCGGAGGAGACGCAGTGGATGCCTTTATCATGCATGGCGAGAAAGGACTAGAAGACATCACGAGGATAGGTGCCAAAAAGAAGTTGGGTATCTGGCTCTCACCAAGCACGTCCTTCTCATTGCACCATGAAAAGTCGGCCCAAAAGACATTCGCCGTTCTGCGGATGGTTCGTGGCACCTTCTCCCGTACTACTAGCATGGGCTTCCAAGTATTCTATGGGGCCCACGTTAGACCGCTTCTTGAATATGCCTACCAAGTTGTCCACTCAGGACGCACGAAGGACGTGGCCCCCGTTGAGCGTGTCCGGCGAGCTGCCACCTTCTCACCCTGGAGCATCCTTGCCTCCGAGGGGACCTAATTCTTACTTGTGCCCTGTTTGAACAGGGTTTGGCCAACAGGTTTTTCACCTCTGACCCAGCAGACACACGGCGGGGAGATGATAAGAAAATTTTCAAGCTCATTAGGCAAAATTTCTCTTATTTCGGATAGTAATTGCGTGGAATAGCCGTCCTCCGACGGTTATCTACGCTCCTTCTAGAACCCAGTTCAATGCCCTATTATATACTTATTTATGTGAGTCCTCGCGCTGACAAGCATACTGCCCCTCGCTGACAAATTAAAGAGCAATGCTACGCCATTTTTCCATTTGTGCCTTTCGTTTGAACGACAGGCGCTGAACGACAGAACGAAAACCCAGCCGGGAAACTTGGGCGAAAGTCTCGATCCTGTGTATCAATCTGTGACTCAGTGAAAAAGCCTATGACGAGGTCAGTTGGCCTGTCAACGGCAAAGCATATACGGCGGGCTTGCGGTCCATACTGCTTTACATTTAGGAAACGAGGCCCTTATGCGCAGCGGATGTACAAAACCTGTTATTTTCTGACCGTCGCCGTCTCCGAAGGTGGCTGCGTCTGGTGGGAATATCTTTGTAGTAAGGACATTTTCCTCACCTCAGTTCTCGGTCTGAACCCTCCCCCCAAGCTAGCGTTCCCGTCAAGATGACCACCAAAAGTGCACAACGCATATTAATGCCAAAAAAGGTCAAAAAACTTGTACAGCGCGTCGTACATGAAGTGTATGCCACGACAACATTCTGGAAACTCTGATGCCTTCTGGATGATGCACTGGCAACCGGCATTCGGCAAATAGTGGGGCGTGATTGGCTGTTGAGTCCAGCCTTTCGACCAATCAGAGCTCGCCTTGATTGCGGAACGGCAGCCGGGCCGAAATTTTTTTCTACCAATCTTGTGCGGGATGGGCTTCTCGTCCTTAGCAGCGCCTAACTGCGGGTGGTAAAGTAGTATCGTTGTAGAATTCTGCCTAAAATTCCCCCTTAAGACTTGTTGGCATAGCTTCGAAGCCGGGGGTTTACTTGCAGTGGCCTGACTGGCTTGTGGATCCTGTGTCCAGCGTCGCGGTCATAATGCGTTCTCGGGCTGGGCCTCCGACATAGCAGCCGATTGATTTTCTAGAATGGTTCCGAGAATAAGCAATGTCCAGAAGCATCCTTGAACTCAACCCACTCGGCCCTGTGGGTAGGTTCTGCGCATCATGGCATGATTTGGTTCGGGTGCCGGATCCACCGGCTGAGCCAAATTGAATCTCATAGAGCGCTTTGCCTTTGCTGAAGAAGTGCGTGTTTGCTCCATGATGCTGGTGGAACTGTTTCTCCATCCTTGTGTTCCGGTGACCAATCTCCCTTTTATGTGACCGCATAGTGTCACGCGGTGTTCGGAGCTTAAGGAATTCCTTCAGAACAATGCGCCCCTGCCTGTGGTACTCCATCAGGCGAGTTGGGGTTTGGTGTTGCTCGATATGCTAGCAGGAACCTTTGAAAAGCTTCTTCCGTTGATTCTCTACTCTGAACTTCTGAAGTGCACGCTTCAGAATGTTAGCGAATCGTGTAGCCTGGCCGTTCGACTGTGGATTAAACGGCGGTGAGCGAACATGGGCTATGCCATACTCCCGACAAAACTTTCCAAACGCCGACGATGTGAACTGAGTGCGGTTGTCGGATACAATAGTCTGGTGTTCCAAAGCGACTGAACAATAGTCGGAGTTCCAGGACTGTGGTGGTAGTTGTGGGGCTGTTCACTGGAAAATTTTCCGGTCACTTGCTGTAGGCACCAACTACGATCAAGAAGTGTTGGCTACCAACTGGAATTGCAGAGTCGATGTGAAAACAAGACTGGGGTTCCATCAGTTTTGGCCACGACCGTAGGTAGGTTTTCATGGGTGACTTGGACGCTTCATCACACCGCAGGCAAGCTTTGGGGACTTTCTCAATTTGGGAGTCCATCAAAGGCCAATGGACGTAGCTTCGAGTAAGGGTCTTCATCCTGTTCGCGGGCGCCTCTTATGGAACTGATTCGGGACGACTGGTTGAATCTCCTTCGCGATGACAACGCGTTCTGAAAATAAAAAGCATCCGCCGGTTACTGATGGTGCGTCACACCGGTTGAAGTTAGATCTCAGTTCGTCTTTTAAACAGGTACGCGGCCAGTGATTGCGATGGTGCTTAATGACCTACCGCAGCACAGGGTCTTGGTTGGTACACTGGCCGACCATTGCGGCAGTCACTGAGAGTATACTACGGATACAACGTGGTTAACCTCCGGTTCCAAGGCAAATTTTGCGACTACAGTCTCTTCGGGTTCTGGCCTGCTTGAATCGGTGAGTTGGGTTGTCTGGGGCTGATGGTGGAATGATCCTGAAGTCATATCCTGGAAGCATAGTGGCCCATCGCTGGATGCAGTTGGCGGTATATGCCGGGATCCCCTTCGAGCCAAACACAGCAAGGAGTGGCTTGTGATCGGTCAGTAAGGTGAACTGATGGCCGTAAAGCATTTTGTGAAGGTTTTTGATGGCAAACACGATCACCAAAAGTTCCTCTTCCATCTGGCTGTAGTTGCGCTCGGCTGTTATCAGGGATCTGGCCACGTGTGCAATGGATTTCTGGCAGCTGTCGGAAAAAATAAGGGAAATCACTGCGTCAATTGCATAGTTCGAAGCATCCGACGCCGCAACGATTTCCATTGATGGATCGTAGTAAGTAAGTAGCAAATCAAAACTCAGCATGGATTTGACAGAGTCAAAGGTGCGCTGGCATTCTTTCGAGCATGACCGCTTGTGGTCTTTGGTGAGTAGCTGGTTCAGGACCTCGAAGGCGATGCATAGCAGGCTGAGACGAACTGTAATGATTGACGAGACCGAGGAAGGACCTGAGGGATGTCATGCCTGGGTGCTGGCACACTTTTGATGTCGATTTTCTCCGGGTCTGGTCGGCGGCCTTGCTGGTCAATAATCATACAGAGGTACTTTATCGACCGCACGAAGGAGGTGCATTTTTCTTGGCGCACACTCAAGCAACACGTTTGAATACGACTGAGCAGGTAATCAAGGCGCTGTCACAATTCGTCGGGACTGGAACCCATGACGATGAGATCGTCTAAATGGGCAGTAACACCGAGAGTATCCTTCAGCATCGTATCCGTGACCTGTTTAAATGTAACTGGCGCAATCTTAACACCAAATGGCAGTCGGATTTACCGGAACAGACCGCGGTGCGTACTGATGGTCAATAATTCTCGGGGTTCTTCCTCAACTCCAATATAAAGGTGGGCATCCGCCAAGTCAATCTTCGCGGAACGTGTACCCCCATTCAGTTTCGTGAACAAATTGTCTGGAAGAGGCAGAGGGTGCCGATGGGTATCGAGTGCAGCACTGAGACCAGTGGGGAATTCTGCACGCAACCGGATGGTTCGATTAGCCTTCTTCATCAACATGATCGGTGTGGCCAATGCACAGTAGATAGTCGGTTGGCGAACATCAGCCTTCTGCAGTTTGTTCAGTACCTGGTGAACGATGGGTAATGCTGCATATGGTGCTGGGCGTTTTGGCCTGAAAAAGCGGAGGAAGTCTGAGTTTTGCTGTTGTACACCGTCCAAAGCCGTCGGTTTTGCATGAAGTCCTCAAGTGAACGCTCCGGAAAGTGAGTTTGTTCGAGGGCACATCCGGGAGCTACGTGAATAAAGTTGCAAATAGAATTAATTGGCTTCTCCAGCAGATTCAGCTTATCGATCCAATCCATCTCCATGAGATCAAGTTTTGAACATGACGTCAGCTAGCACGTGGCTTGTGCCGTCGAACCATTGAAGATTATGGAGCAGTCAACCTCGCCAGTCAATTTCATTTTACCGCCAGGAGCATTATGGGCCCAATGTTCGGTCGGTTTCACGGATTCTACAAAAAGTGGTGTCAGACAAGAATGTCCACTCTCTCCATTCTTGTTCAACTTCATCATTGATGAAATAATGAGGTGAAAGATGGAAGGTGTTCAAAACCCCGGTGTTCAAATTGTTGCTGGTGAGAGTCTTGTCGATCTGGAGTACGCATACGACATCGCCCTCATCTTTGAAGATCAAAGTGAAGCACAAGTCCTGTTGAATAGATTGACCATCATCATACCACCTTTTGGCATGCGCTTTGTGCTTTCAAAGTGCAAAGTCATGCTTCAGAACGTGCAGTCTCCGAACATATCCCTTACAATTCAAGGAGAATTACTGGAGATTGTGGAAAACTTTACAAGCCTCGGTAGTTGTATTAGCTCTGATGGAAGTGTGTCTGATGAAGTCGGTGCAAGAATCTCAAAGGCTTGAAGCACGTTTGCTATTTTGCATCCTTTGTGGCATCAAAAAGGCATATCACTAGATCGCGTGTACCAGGCTATAGTAAGGGCTATGTTGTTGTATGGGTGCGAGACGTAGCATCTTCGGACCGATGATGTGAAGCATCTTCAGGTTTTTGACCACAGATGCCTCAGGAGCGTTGCTGGTTTCAGATGTTGTCAGCGGGTTAGTAACGAGTTGATTGGGAAACCACATCGTTGATGATTAGAAAATGAGTATTTGGTTGTGCGGCAAGTACTTTACTCGCGGAAAACATCCAGCACCACCTCATCATCATCATCATCGATGATGATGACAGCACCCAAGCGTTTCGTAATCTCCTTCATACCCCTCTACCAGGTGTTCTCCACCTTTCTGTTTCTGCCTCTCTGAATGGGGCATGGAAACCAGCACACTATTCGGCAAACGATGGTTAGGCATACACAACACATTTCCCAACCAGCGCAGCTTCTTGTGCTGGACACATTGTTCTCTGGAAGTACCCGCTGCACAACCAAAAATTCGCTTTCTAATTGCCTCGTTCAGTGACTGCATGTCCAGGAGCATGACCTTACACTTTGTGGGTGCAAACTGCATACCAAAGGAGGGGATAACTTTGGTCAGTTCGTCCAAAAACACCTGTGTCTTCTTCTCCTCTTTGGAGGCAGGAACGATTTCGTCTGCATATTCCAGATCGGTAAGGTTTTTGTCATACGCTATTTTTACACTGGGGTTTGCAGCTACAACCACTGTACGACAAGTACACGGTTTCTTACAGCTGATGATGATGGAGACCTTCCAGGGTTCGTCTCATGGTTTCGTCCATCACGAAGTTAAATAGGAATGGAGAGATTGGGAGTCCCTGACGGATACCGCTTTGAGTACGGAAGCTTTTGGAGAGCTCGCCTTTTACTCTGACATGTCCGGAAGCCTGAGAATACAAATAACTTATTATGTTCACGAACTTCCGGAGCATTCCTTGTTGGACAAGCGCGTCCAGAAGAATAGACCGGTCAACCGAGTCGAATGCGCTTTGGAAATCCAGGAGTATTAGAACTGTGGGTCGCTTATACGTGTGGCGTTGTTCTATCACCTGATGAAGTGTGAAGATTTGGTCAACGCAACTCCCACCAGGCCGGAATCCCGCTTACTGTTCTCGAGTCAGTGTTTCACGAGGCACCGTAAGGTGACGAAGCACAAGTGACGCCAACAGTCTCGTTACGACCGGAGTCAAGCTGACCTCCCTGTGGTTTCCACACTCACTACGAGCCCCTTTTTTGAAAATGGGCACCATCATCGACTCTCCCCCAGACTCCTTTTCCCAAATGCAAGCAAACAGATTAGACAAGCTCTGAATGAGGACTTCACTCCCATCTTTGAACAATGCGGGGGAGGGGAGGTCATTCGGACCAGAGGCTCGGTGGCGTTTAAGAGAACATATACAGTCATAAACCTACGAGGCCGTAGGTGGTTCCACATTCACCGCCCAGGGTTCTACGTTACCTGTTGGCTCCAGATGGTTGCCAGCTGGTGGCCATGACAATCGCTTTTCAAAGTATTTGACCTATCGGTCGAGGTGTTCTTTATTCGAGATGTTCACTCCATTCCGATCCTTGATGGGTTCGCTCAAGGGTGGTTTCCGGGGACCGGTCGCATGGGTCAACTGAAATAATCTTCGGACATTACCGGCTTTCCGAGCCTCTTCCATTTCCTTGGCTTTCTGTGTCCACCATACTTCACGGTCGGCTTGCACGCTCACCTTCACTTGACCTCTGATAATTCGTCGCATCAAGTTGTGTTCCGAGCTGGCTGGGATATTTCTCCGAGATTTAAGGAGTGCCACCGTTCGGTCTAATATCCAGTGTTTGAGTGTGCCTGGTTCCCAGCAACATGCAAGGAGGTGGCAATCTCGCCCCACTATGAGTTCATATCTGATAGTGGAGCATTTGGAATAGACTCTAGAATATGATTCTGGTAAGTTCGTTTAACATCCGGATCTGCTAGTCTCTCAGTTGCTAAGCGGTTTGTTCGCACCTTACGCGGTCCTGGAAAATGTATGAAGAAGCGACCCCCGACGAGTGTGTGGTCGGAATCCTGATTGCACCACCCGACGGCCGATATGGCATGCGTTTATCGTTAGACGTAGGTATCATGGTTGTACGTGGGCTGGGATACTCTCAGGTGCCCACACCTACAGACAGAACGGTTAGGGTCCTCAACCAAAGCCTTTGGCTCAAAAGCCCAACCGCAAGGCAGCGGTGTTTGGCGGGAAATGCAAATGCATTGCCATTTCTGCGGAACAAGTCGCCACATGTCCCAACCCCCGACCTGGAGGACCAGGAGACTGTGTTCGTCAGACCTCTAACCATTGACCAACCTGGTATGAGAGGCTGTGTGAGTGTTGCGGGACACCCGCCAGCATAGCTCAATGGGTCGCTGAGGTGAGCCAACCGCCAGTCTCTTTGTGACGGGCACCACTGACTGCGATGGCTCGGTCATGTGCTACGCATGCAGAAACACCGTCTACCGAGGCGAGTGCTGTTCTCCGTGCCTCCTTCACAATGGCGCAAACCGCGAGATGGACAACATACGACTTGGTAGAAGGGCGTGAATGTGATCACGAGAAGTTTGGGGTTTGTGAATGTTGTACTCCTTCGAGGATGGGGTCCTCGTGACCCCGCCTGTGCCTGGTTGGAACACTGCAAGAAATAGCGGCTCATCGATATCAGTGGCGTTCGTGCTTCAGTTTCTTTCCAGATTATCTGATCGAGCGCATGGAGGTGTAGACGCCTCAGAATGCTTGGCATAGGCCAGCACTAGGTCCCCTTCCTCGCCCATTCTCTTCTGTTCATTCTAAGGCTTAAAATATAATTAGACGAACCTTAGGGTTGTACGGCAGTAAAGCATCAGTGTCAACACTGATGTTGCTGTCTCTGACTGATCGATTTTGACAGTTAGCTTTCAGGCGCCATTACTCTACTGGGGACGTACTAGCGCATGTATTGTAATGTGCCCTGGACTAATTTGTTGAAACCGTGTTGGAATGTTTTGGGGCATTGCGCGGGGACTTGATTACCAAACTGTCAATGCACTGACTACCAACCACTTGATCTGGGTATGACATTACGAGACTTTAGTTCTACACGGCTGGTTGGGGTTATTCTCTTTATTGTACATTATTACTCGTTTATCGACAGCCTCTGGTAGTTTGTTGATTCACGCTTTCGTGGGTGGTGCATCAGTAACTTCTGACTTATCTGCTCAAAAGTCTGCATTATCTCGGATTAACGGTAACCGTGCGTGTATCTTCACGGAATCCTACCAAATCCACGTATGATTTGAATCGTTTATCGGCCATTTCCCCGCCCCTTATTCGTCTTTCACCTATCTTCAAATCACCGAGCTGTCTACTTCTTGGTCTGTTCTTCAACAACCTTGGCTTGTTGTGACGTGTAAAGTTATTGTAACCCGGGTCTTGAGAAAATCTGGTTTGCTTTTCGCGTTCGTGCATATTTTTCTCGTCTACCACTTTCACATAAGTTCCAGATCCTCCCGTTTTGGAAATAATGCCATAATACCTCAGTAGTGCGTCTTCTTCATGTGTAATGCCTCTAGGTGGTATCCACTGAAGAGTTATACAGCTCATTAACTTATTGATTGTCGGGACTAGCCCCCGACAGAAAATGTCCCGCTGAACTCGCTTCTTCCGTACCTCCTACAATCCGGTCGCCCGATCCACCCATGCTTTTCCAACAACTCACAGATTATCGGTCCCTAGTGTTTATTCTCCTTTTCTGCAGGACTACTAGCCTTTGAAATTCCCTTTCACTTTGCGTTTTCCGCAGTTTTGAAGCATTTATATCATTAACAATAGGTGTTCCTGCTTTCAAACCTCTACGGTGCCTTGTAAAATAAAAAAGGAGCACCGGAGAGCTGATGCGGACCACCAATATTTTACTCTAAATTATCCTGCGATCCCTCAGCACGATGTCACGCACCGTGTGTCTACAGCGTCAGTGAAGCTGATATATGTGCAAAGAAAACGGCGTGTAAAATTCCCACCAATACAGCACATACTACGTGTGATTGATTACTAAGTGAGACCCGTAAGAGTGAAAGGCCTCTTCGCTGAATAGGTGACACGTAGGTTCGTAATGACTGAGCAAACGTGCGTACGGTGATGAGTGTCCAAACACAACCACTTTGACGGATCAATCTTTTTTGACCACTGGAGTATTCCCATGGGTGAACCAGAGCTCTTAAGGTGATAATTGATATTTGAATCAAATGTTCTCAGGTGCTTTTGACAACAGTGTGGTATTAGTTAGTCAGTGAAGGGCAGGGTCCATAACACTGCCTAATTGCTATGAAATGGCAATGTGCGCTGAAAATCAAACGAGACAGCCTTTCGTTAGCACTCCATTGTGTACATGTTGTTTGTACATGTGTGTACAGGGTTAGCAGTGTCAATGTACGACAAATGACTGTTGGTCTGCTTAGGGATTTAATGAGGTGAACCAGCTGTACCCAGCCGGATTGTTCGTACGTCAGGTTTGTGGTCGTGTCGGTTTATATCATCTGCCTGGTCCAGGTGCATGAAACCCGTTAATGGCCGGGACCTCACCGGTAGGATGAAGTTACGTATCCAACGGTGCTATTGCTTCAGCTCTCTTTTCCTTAGTCCCTAATCCATCATTTGCTTGTCAATCACCGCCTTATCTTGTGGGCTACAAAATACTCCGGCATCCTGAACTCACGTGCACCATATACAGCTCATGTTCGAAAGACTAAACAAATTAAGATCGCAAACAGCAATTACAGGTGCCATATTGCAAGGCATTGATATTTAGCCGTAAACTACTTCACCTTATTTTTGGGGAAACAGCATCCAGCATAGGTGGTTTCCGAACTGAGTTTGGTGGAAGTGGGAGTCCTGGTCGCTATAGTTTGGTGGTTCAAAGTAGAAATGGTGGTTATTACACGGTGTACTTTTGAGTGAATCTATCTGACCATTCGGCCAACTGTGGTGTTTACCGAGTGTAAATTTGTCCCTTACCAAGGGCCACCCTTGGTGGCCTATACGTTGGACGGTTTTATTGAAAAAAATTTGTTGTGCACTTACCAGCATTCTCACCGGAGACTTGCATAATTGGAAATGGCCGCACTGTTGTTCACTAAGTAATCTGTATCAATCTTCCTTACAGTCAATTAGATCACGAGACCCAGGCGGTTACCTCAATGGATGAATTTGTTTTGAACATTAAGACAAACAACACATCAGGCGTAAAACAACGGAAAACTGTTTTCGTAAGTTTCTATGAAAGTTTCAATCCTTCATGAATTCAGCATCCTTGCGATGCAAAGAAATCTTCGGACGTGCCTACGCCTCAGATACCAGTTAAGAAAGTAAAGCTCAAAGCTAAGCGAAATGACGATCGGATAACGAGAAAAAATTTGCGATCAAAGAGCTCACCTTCTACCGCAAATCCGCTTCAGTTCGTTTACAAGTCAGGTGAACCACATTCGTCGTCTAGGGATGGTAGGACTGATGAGGTGACTGGAGGGGAACGGATTTCTGCCCTCATGCAGTAAGTATTTCTGAACATTTAATTTCTTTTGGGTGCGTGCGCTTAGCCACTCTGTTGTTGACCGGGAAATTGACCAGTTCACCTCTTCGTTTGCTTTATCAGAACCACTGTGGAGCCGCGTATCGAACCGGTCTTTTCAGAGGAGCTTTGGAAGCCGTTTTGTGATTCACTGGGTGTTCACTCTTTTATTACTTCATGTTTGGTGGATCGTTTCAAACTCACGCGCCTAACTGCTATTCAGAAAGAGGCTATCCCCCATTTGTTGGAGGGTAAAGACTGTCTCATCCGGGCACAGACTGGTTCTGGAAAGACATTAGCTTATGCAGTTCCCTTGTTCCATCAACTCATGTCCCTGGAACCGCCGATCAGTCGAACTGATGGAACACTGGCTCTGATTATTCTACCTACCAGGGAGCTGGCCACACAAACGTTTGAAGTTTTCCAGCTTCTGGGAAAGGCTTGCGTCCGTATAGTCCCCGGTTGTCTGATCGGTGGGATGAAACGAAAATCACAAAAAGTAAGGTATGTATTTATGTTCATCCTTTGTCCTCACGATGTTCCAGGAGACATTCGACTATTTGAGTATCAAATAGTATCCATTTCCCCAGACGTCCTTTGATTACTTTTACTGCTACCATACTAAGGCTAACTTTCGTATCCTGCCTGTTTTACCGTCGTTTACCTCCATGAAACAAAATTGTGCGTCTATAGCAAATTGTGCGTCCGTTTACTTCACCTCGAAACCATAATTCGGTGTTGGATGTATCATTGTGTATGTAGAAACTCTATTGTCGGACCTGTCCATCACTGGTTATCTGTCGGACAACGTCGTGACTTTTACAGTGTCCGTAAAAAATGCATATAAGTCTTTCAACCACAGGTGGGTACATGGAGGTGAGTTGTTTGTCTAAACGAGATTTCAGCCAATTCCCGGTCGTGTGTTTTGCCCAACTTCTTCACCAAAGACACCTTCCGACGTTGCTACGTCAGTCAGTGTGCACTGTTAAATTGGCTACTTTATTGTAAGCATTAATTGCCTTAATCGATCGTTCCAGCCCTGGTCATTACACCTGTTAAAACGCACAATTTTTGGGTGCTATACTCTCAAAACTGATCTGATTGATGTGTTCGGGCATTGTACACACCTTCCAACTGGTACTTCGAATCTACCTACCTTTCAAGTTTGTGCCCACTTTGAAACGCCAGACCACATGGGTTTTTCCATCCAAGAATCACCTGGCTCACTTTACTTGCAAGTGACTATTTTCTGAATCAGGATGAATAGGCCTCAAAAATGGACAACAGCTGCTCACAAGAGGTGCAAACTCTGTACAAGTCGTGACCGAATGTTGTTCTCAGTGATGTAGACCATACTTCGTGTAAGCGAATTCGCTCCTTATCGCCTTTTACCGTAGCGAGGCGACATCACCATCTACGGCATGATATGGAGACCAAGGCTTGAATAGGAATTCCAGCATTGCTGTTGAGTCGTAGATGCCAATATTATTGTAAACGTTGTCGGTGATGGAACTTGCATGAACCTAATAGGTTGTGATCTCACTTTCGAATGTCTTCTCCGGCTAGTCTTTTCAGGTAACAAAGTTCTGATACTCGGCGATGGCACCATCAGTCAAAACCTCTAGTTTATGGATACCGTCTGCCAATAGGAGTCACGTTACGCAGGTGGAAGTTAGGAACGGGTGGACCGCGGCTTTCAAAACCCGAACTTCTGTACACAAACCAGTTTCACCTCTTTTCCGCTATGAATTGTTCCGCTGCATGAAAACATGTTTAGAACTATTGATTCGGCGTTGAGCTTCTCCTTGTCATTTGGTTACGATCATCGAGCCCAGGTATCTAAATGCAGCACCTTGTTCTATCTGTTCACCGCCTATGTTAACAGGTCAGAAAGATGCGGTTATACGGACAGAGAGCAACCTGGTCTTTGTGTTACTGACTACTAACCTTACAAGTGCCGCATGTTAAGCCAGGCTCTCTGGCATGTGCTGAAGTCCCTCGAAATCTTCGCCCAAAAGAACGATGTCATCAGCGTATTCCACGTCTGCTGTCTAGGCTTGTGGACTCCACAAGACGCCAGAGTCTCCATCCTATATTCGCTGAAGTGAACCACCGTTTTTGGGAGCCTTATCATGCGCTGGACGCAATAGGGAACTTGGAGAGTTTTTTGCCGTATACTCGCCTTAATAAAATTCGCAATCTTTATGAACCCGCCGTCAGCTAGGACTATCCACAGTGATTTACAATAATCAGAGTTAAGTGCGAAGTTAAAGTCGATGAAGCTGGGATAGCTGTGGTAGGTTGAAATTAATATTGGTGTTCAAAGACCCGCCATAGGCCAAAACCACACAGCCTTTTCTAGAACGGAAAACGCCTTGATTTGGTTTTGTACGCTTTTCCTTTGTTCGGGATAAACGTCGCAACAAAAGGGCGCTTATGTTTTGACAGAAATATCGGTCAGACTAAACCGACGATCACTGGCGCAGAGAGATTTGGAGGTTTTGAGTCTGATTCGACGGACGATTAAGCAGTTGCTTGAAGTATTCTTGGAAACATAGCTTCTTCCAGTCATTGGCACTGATAACTTCTCCGTTTAGCTCACCGTGCAGACTTGTTAAAGGCTGGAACTTACCTGAGGCTTCCGTATGAGAAATTAAAGTCAGCCGAAATCTTTTATGTCGGATGCGGATTTCACGCTTGGTACCGATTCTAACCAGAACGAAGTGCAATCCTTTCTAGTGGATCGTGTGGTCTAACGCCGCAGCATGTGATAGTCAGGTTCTTTCTTGGGGCGTGCTTCTGTCGTGTTTCCGGATTTCACTGGATATGCACTCTCTTTGATTTCATCTCACGTTGTTTAGCTGATCCGCACTGGCATTTTGAATTGAAGTTTTCAACTGTATCCACTGGGCGTTTGTCAGGACCAACTGGTTTTCACTTTTGCTGTTGTTGCTGGCATGTGATCTTATGGTTGTAGCTTCTGGAAGAATTCTTTACTTCCCAGGGCAGCTGAGAGGTGCCCTTTGGAGGCACTTTTTTCGTCTGATGGGGAGTGAACGATCACGAGCAAGTGTATGGTCTATACTCGTTGCGTTTCCGATCGCAGCGTCTTTATAGGTTCTACAGTCTTCAGCTGATGTGATTATACGAGAGTGTGTACCTGTCGTTGCAGTTGTAGTTGTTCGTGTAACTCATCCTTGATGACTAGGTCTGATGCTGACGTTGGAGCACCTACGGTTTTGACTGGGAGGTTTACGGGGTGATTCGTTGAGAGTCCTAAAGGTACTGGTATCCAGGTATTGGGTATCATTGACTTAGCCACTCTATATCACGGAGGTCCGATTGTCGATTGGCTCACTGTAGTTTAGCCAGCAGGAAACGTCTCTTCCAGGCACCCGGATTCGCCCGGTTCCAGAGTTAGTTGGTCGAGTTTCCGAGGAGCATGTTATGCTTGAACGATATTCGTAGTGGTTACGCACACGGATACTCTGCTTGCAGATATTAAGAAAGGTTCGAGCATTTCAACAAAAAGATTAGTGTCTTGTGTTGATCTCAGCTCGTATTCTGGCCCCTCCAACCGTTGGAGTTCGTTGCTTTCTGAGAAAGCCGTATTGTGAGTGGAATTGCTTGCCAAAGACAGTGCCATTGAAGTTTCATGGGGATTTGTTACGGATTGAGTCTCCTGTGCTACTCATTTTTTATAGTGCGTCTCTAACATTTGCATACCCAAGTGATATCTGCATAGAAGAGGGAAGCAGTCAGAAAGGGTTCGACAGCACCACCATCACAGTCGTTGGTCTCCGAGACCAATGTCATTCGCCCCATCTGGTTCTCTCCCTCGTCCGTTTGGAATCGAGGTTTAGCCAACTTACCTAGGCGGTGACCGATGGACCGCCAGCACATACACACCACCTCTCACCATCTTACTTCAGTGGGAACATGCCTGTCGCGGAAAGGTAGAGATACACAGTAGCTGATCTCTTTGGAACATTCCACCGCGTGCCGAGGACGACCCTACTCGTTTCTTCGCTACACCCACCGCCGATCGTCCTTTGTTGTATGAAGTTGTGACGTGTTTCTTCTCACGACAAGAAGGCATATGTCATGATATGTTAACATTTCTGCTATTTTCGGCCGCGGGCGTTAAATGGATATTGAATATACACCCAGTCACATGCCTGGTGTCATGGTAAACAGGACATTTGAGTAAAAATATTTTGCGCGTCCGGTGTCGGTTAATACCTCTTACTCAACATAGTCTCCGGGAATGCGGGCAATTTAGGGTTCAGTTTTCGTCGAAAGATCTAGAAGGCATTGGAGCGGAAGGAGGCACTGCGATAACCGGTTTCTAGAAAATGTCTAACAATGCACAACTGTGGAATTCAGCTTCACTCTTGGTTATGTGATTTTCGGACACCGGATTTTCGAACCAGCTATTCAGACGCTCGAGACGTGAGGTGGTTCTCTTGTGCCAATGTATGCCATTGTAATCGTACATGAACTGGTAGAATGCGCGAGAGATAGAATGAGCGGATGAACTACAGTGCTCTTTCCTCAAAAAATTTCCCTAACGGAGACCACCGTCCACTCAAAACCGATTCACTTCGGTTCTGTTAGATTTGGCTTGAGGTTGATGGCTTCTAGGAGATTACCACTCAACGCCCAACGATGACTGAGAAATGATTTATCGTAACAGAGGCTAGGATGCACAATTCCGGTCTTCTTAGGTTACGGCATCAGATGACACGACACAGTTTTATTCGCAATATGATTGAATTTATGGATTTTTGTGAGCCACTGCTCAAACTCTTCAGATGGTCCCCCCTCTCCAACTTCATCACATGTTACTTGAGCATGTAGCAGGGATTATTAAAAACATCTTGAAAGCATACCAATGTGAATTGCCACACTTACTATCTTCAATTGAGACCACTCTGAATAATGGTTGCTCTTTGGAAAAGCACAGAAGCTCACTCGTTGAAAGACATGACTTAGTGCAGGCCCCGTGAAAGAGAAGTAACCCTCTCGGGAATTTCGTTAATTGGCTTTAAAGCATTCACCACGCACATACGTGTCAGTAGCTCTCAAATATACAATCCACTCATGCAGACCTAACGCAGCGTTAGCCAGCCTCAACACAAAAATGATCCTTACTGGGTAGAACGCTCACAATGGAATGAAACTGTCACAACAATATCGTTCGCAAGTTTGAACTCACACGGGATTCCCTTATGCAATTCCAGTTAGCTTCTATGTTGGTGGCTCATGAGGTTTGTTTACTACTGGTGTAAAGACCAGAAAGGCTCATGTATTGCAAAAAACAAACCAGAGCTAGATAGCTGGAGCTTTAGTCTAGACCCTGAGTGACCTGCACACTGAAATACTGGTTACTGGCTTGTCCATCGATCTTGCTAATTTACGTGCAAACTTTACATCACCAATCGAGACAACGTCGTCAGTGCGTTTTTATTTTGCGGAGCGAAACGGTTTAGTTTTTGTTTGTGCTGTTTGATCTACTCTCCTGTCACCACCGAACGCCGACCTAAAGCTGTCACCTTGTCGTAGTGGCAATGATCCTGAGGGTAATACTGACTGGAACTCAATTTGTAAAGGTTCAGTCATGTCAGGAAAGCCAACGGAGAACAGCCTGACGAAGAACAGCGAGTCCCCGTACTGTGAGTAATCGTATAATGAGGCGGTCTGGAGGTAAAGTCGTACTGTCCTCTGAGACGGGGGTGTGAATGCAGTAAGGCGTTTCTCCTAGGTGACCAGCATGGCCATATGTACGGAAGCAGCAATGCTGCCTTCCCCCGAGGAAGTATACGTTAAAACAGGTCGACCCTAAAAACTGTACACTATGATCGCCCAGCGGTTGTTCGGCTCATTTTTTTTACTACGGTCAAAATACTTTTAAAACCAAAGATGTCGGTGCTACCGAAAAGGCACCTGTTATGCACAGATGCATTAGGAGTGAGACAATAATGCCTTACTCCCTGCGTCCCCTATGCCATGCGCTCCCCCTGCAGCCAAGAGTGTCAGACTTGAGTCTTTGGCTCTGAGAGGGTTCTCCCAAGAAAACCCCAACAGCTGATACCTCGTGGTTCGGACATTTGAGTCAGAGGCTAGGGGCAGGGTACCCGAACTAAACCGTACATCCTCTCACTGCGTTGTGGGTCAAACTTCTGTGTCAACCTGGCAGTATCCCAGACCTCGTGCCTCCTTTAGGTGGCATGACAGCTAGGCACCGAAAGGGAGTTACAGTTGGACGATTTATTATTATGTTGTGTTTCCGAAACACATATACAGGACCTCTCTTCGGTCGTGCACCTCAAGCTGCTTAGACGAGCTCAGATGTTCCACGTTTTACTGTTCGGGTATCCGGTGGTAGTGACGCAATTGCTCGTTGTATCTACGGGTGGGTGTTGCACTCAGCCCTTAGGCTGAAAGCGGCTTACTGGACTGTATACCAGCAAACAGCCGCCTCTGAACTGTGAGGTTGTCTGGCTCAATCAACATAATGCAGGTCGTGCGACAAACGGTGTTTATTTGTCGTATCAGCATACGCCGACAGACTGCAGTTCTGAGAATGGGAAGGAAGGATTTTTATCAATGTCAGTCGCTACTTCTTCGGGAAGCAAGAAGGATGGATATAGTAGTCCTTGCAGGTGATATGAATGCTTCAGAACAGCGAGTCCCCGTACTGTGAGTAATCGTATAATGAGGCGGTCTGGAGGTAAAGTCGTACTGTCCTCTGAGACGGGGGTGTGAATGCAGTAAGGCGTTTCTCCTAGGTGACCAGCATGGCCATATGTCATATGGCTATCAGTTACCGATGAAGAGCTGATATGGCTAGAAGGCTGCTGGAAACACGGTGATGTGGACAACGAAGAGTGGTTGCTGGTTGAATGGAAGCGAATTAAAGAAGCTGTGCTCACAGCTGTTTATCGAAGCAGCAATGCTGCCTTCCCCCGAGGAAGTATACGTTAAAACAGGTCGACCCTAAAAACTGTACACTATGATCGCCCAGCGGTTGTTCGGCTCATTTTTTTTACTACGGTCAAAATACTTTTAAAACCAAAGATGTCGGTGCTACCGAAAAGGCACCTGTTATGGATGTAGTGAGGATTATCAGATTTTACTGCTGCCAGAAAGGCCATACCCAGCAACTAGCAGCTGCGATGGGGCACGCAGATCGCGCAAACACCGGGTAATTAGAAACTTGAAGAATGACAGAACGCTGGTGGATTTCTAAGGCCCAGGATATGGAGAAGACTTTCGCTGCAGGCAGGAACAGTACCCTGTTTCAACTGATTCGACTAACCAGTCAAAAGAGGACAATTGGCAGCTAAACAGTATGCATAAAAGGTGAAACGGCAATGTAATTACAGTGTCGTCAGGAGTGATGGGCTTTACACTACAAAGAACAGTTTAGCTGGTCTCCTTCAGCACAACGGCTGGAAGAACTCAGAGTATCTGAACGGAACACCAGTCGGAACGGACACCAGTCCAACGTGAATAACAGAAATCCAGCGTGACCTATCAATCCTTCGATGCGACCAGGTACTTGGCCCGGGTCGTCTGCAAATCGCATCCTTCAAAGGTGTTGAGTTCTTGGTGAACAGTTTGACGACCGTCCTTCAGAAGACTGGGAAAGATAATAAAATACCACTAGATCGGAGCTTCTCGGCATCTACGGTGCTCTCTGGCTCGCCCTGGCCAAGGATACATCGACCATATCTCTGCCGTAAAACAAATACTTGAACGGCTCTATTCCTTAAAACGTCCCACTTTGATAGTTTTTTCATCTGAAAGCTGCTTTTGGCTCTGTCGATCGTCAGAAACTTTGATTGTATCTGGCGATCAAAGGTGCCCCTTTCAAATTTATATCCTTTATGATGGCAATGTACGTGAACTCCTGCAAGTTTGTACGAGCGTACGGCAAGCTTTCGCCTGAATTCGCCACGTCCAGTGGTATAAGACAAGGCTGTTCTCTCTCAGCTTTCCTCTCCAACTGCTATTGGTGCGCCGCTTGATATTCCTCAGCCTGCCTTTGAAACCTCAGGAATCGAAAAGCTTCCGGGACGTTCACTCACAGACATTAAGAATGCGGACGATATTGCTATCCCTGGTTCAGATCTTTCAAAAATGCAAGCCATTTTAAATAACGTAAAAATTCTGCCACACTGTTTGGCATGCGCTCTACACCTGCGAAGTGTAAAGTGCTGATACAAGACTGGGTGGGATCAAACACAAACCTCATAATTGCGTACGAGCCAGTCGAAGTGGTAGATAAATTTGTTTACCTGGGCAGTTGTATGAGTTCCGGCGGACTAACTGGAGTTGAGATTACTTCCCGAATCGGGAACCGGCGTGACGTCAGTTTGTCTGTCATGGGCAGAGTTTACACTGCGGCAGTGCTACTCCTACTGCTTTGTGGATCAGAAACGTGGCCTCTACGCGCAGAGGACATACGAAAAATGTCATTGTTCGACCATTGGTTTCTCCGGTGCATTGGTGGGGTCTGGTGGGAACATCGGATTAGTAATACGGAAGTAGGCAAGATGGTCTTAGGAAGAATGAACTCTCCCGCAATAGATTAATTACTTACGCTTCATAGGTTACTCTGGTTGGGACATGTACTCCGCATGTCAGAAGACCGTCTGCCTCGCAGAGCTCTTTTCGCCCATGTGGTGGTGGACAGTGTATGACCTGGCAACGAGGTATGAGAACACAAACCAGTAAACTGAGTCGGGTCGGCAACTACCGCCTCCCTGGATGGGGACCCCGGGACTCAACTGACCAATGTTAGTGACACTGGCGGAAGTGGCCTAGTCGCGCATTCAGTGGCACTTGTGCATCAAAGCTATTGCCTTCAGTGCGTAGCGACCTGGTTCCCGAACAAACTAAGCATACCATCACCTCCAATGCTTGACTGTATGTCCCACACTCTGCCACCTTCCGGCGATCGAAAATGTAGCAATTGGAACCAATGTACCCATGATACATGGTTTATGGCTGTGTGATTGCTTGATTTTTTGACCGCTGGACAACTTATGCGGCATTTCTTATTGGCGTGGGCTATCATGCGGCACGTACAAAACGCGAGGACTGAACTACTTCGGAGTGCTGATTATTAATATGTTCTATGTAGCCCGAAAGGCTACCCCACGGTGCCCACCTGTGTTCGGAACAGCCTAGACCATTCTCACAAGCAATTTTCGTTGAAATGCCACTCTCAGGATTCCGCACGTTCTCAAATGTTAGCCGCGGCCTGTTGCTTGAACTCCCAAACAGAGGACGCCCTTTCAAGACCAAGCACTTTTTCCATCGAGCTAACGGTTTTTCCAGATTCATGTGTTAGAGGAGCTATGCGCGTTTGATATTTTTCATTTTTATTGGTCAGTACTTAAAAAACGGAGAATCTACGCGAATTCGCAAAGTCTGAGTTCCTTATCGAATACCGATCGAAGTTATTTGTGTTTCAAGTGAAAAAAAGCAAGCCTACTTTATGAGTACTCACAAATCGTTGAGGTTTCAGAGAAAGAATGTATCTTACTTCGATGTAGTGAAATGAAGTGATATCTGCGTTCCCACTAGACGAGGACGAATACTTTCTGATGACTGTCAAAGGCCTGCGCGCTGGTGCGGCACAAATTAAGTTGGTATGAAGATTCCTAGAGGTTGCTGTAAACTATTCGACAGCCCACGACCGGTTTCGCCCTTCTTGAGGCTCATCAGCCAGGCGTCAATGGTTCGCTGTTGTCTTCCGTGGCATGTTGTGATAATTATGGCTGAATTCTGCTGAAATGACCGGAAACTGCTACACGAGGAGTCACCAAAACAGCAATCTGTGATGATCAGTACTAGATGGCATTTTGAAAATGTCCTAATGGATGTTGAGGCGTTGTTCTGTTGACCGTATTTGTGGGATCATAGTCCAAAAGATCTGCGTTTTTGTCTCTAATGGATCACTTCCTGAAAAGAAACACTTCAGAAGACGCTTTTCTTCTCCAGAGGTCGACCATCTTACTGCAAACAACACATAGTCGGTTTTCAGCGTTGGTAAAACTGTTTTCAGCATAACAATGTTTATTTTTTTTTTAAGTCTCAAATGTCAGCGAACCCAAGCTGTTTCCTATTTTGCCATAAAAGTATGGGGAATTTCAGGATGGCTCGGTAGCTTATGGCCCGCATCTGACGATTATCATATAATGCTGGCTTCACAAATTGTCGCTTTTGGTTATACTTGGGAATACTTTTTGATCTTCTAAATAAAATGTCGCTGTCGAAATCTTGTCAAACCGATTCTACCTAACCTGCCTAACACCGTTTTTTAAACCTGTTTCCAGCTTATCTAAGGGCTTGAATATTCTGATAGGGACGCCTCAACGGATACTTGATCACATTCTTCGAAGTGTGAACCTCAGCTTGAGTAAGTTACTCTACCTGGTCATTGACGAGGCCGATCGGCTGTTGGAAATGGGGTTTGAACAGAGCGTCCGCCGGATTATCGACCACATTCGAGAAGTTTCCAATGCAGTTGGCAAAGCTCAATCGTTGCAAACTGTACTGTTGTCAGCCACACTAACACCAGGTACTTGCTTTGAGGTTATTTAGCGAAAGCTCTGTTTTCTGCTAGTCTATCCATTTTTTATCCTAACCCTTTTACATTCAGTTGCTTGCGGTGCGGTTTTCCATTCCCTTGCGTATTCTGTAGCACCACATCACATGTCCGTTTTTTTAGTTTAGTATGGTTTCCCGGTTTCGCCATTCTTTCTTAACGTGTGCCTTCTGGAATCGTCGCTTGAGAAACTAATATTGGCTGCGTCACCCGTTCTGCTGTGATAGGCTGTGATAACCTGCCTCTCCATTCGCTGCTTGTCGATTCAGATTGTGTACGCCTACAGTGATAGTGTTAATCGGGACATCTTTGTGCATCTGTACAGTATACTTAATACGTGGTACATAGTACAGCATTCTGGACGCAAGTGTTTGCTCGTCGATTTAGGCAATGCCCCTTTAATCTTTAAAGATGAACAGAAAACTCAAGTGGTGTTGGATAACTCGTTGGAGGTTCGTGAGATATGCACTGCTGACGGTTCAGCTAAGGGTTGATTATGACCATTTTACCTAAAGCAAGACAGCTATCTCGAGCACTTACTTGTCATTCAAGATCTTATAAGTTTTAGCGTAATCGATTGCTATTTTGAGCAAAATTGCCTTTGGGTTCGTCAGTTATGCATCAATTACTAAGAGGCCTTGGGTTTTTTGAAAAAAAAACGTATCTGCGCCTCTCGCGGTGAAACCCTCTGCTCTTAGCCGTGCATATTCACGCTTGCGCCCGTAAAATATATCTAACTTTCCTTGCTTCCTCGAGGAATTTAATTTTCGAACGCTAGCAGGAAATGTTTATCAACCACGAGATGTCTTTGAGCAATCCGCGAATACAACTCACATTTTTGTGATTGCTCCGGCAAAAGAACAATCCAATCCACTCATTTGTGTCATTGAACAACACAAGGCTCACTTAAGCTTGACGGTGGTACCTTGCCAGAGAAAGTTTATCATGCCAGTGATAGAACAAGGTCCTAGCCTTTAGAAGCCTCCTATTTCACTGGCTTGATCACAATTCATGGAGTAATATATAAGGCCCCACTTATGCCCTTTTCACACAGGCGTTGAGAAATTGGCCGGACTTACTCTTCGTCAACCCGTTCGGTGTGTAGTGCGAGAGACGGATGCCCATAGTTCAGGTCCTTCGAGTCCACGCGTTAACGGAACCTGCGAAGCTGCTGGCGAATTTGTCATGCCCACAGGCCTCAAACACTACATCCTAGTAGTGCCTTGGAAACTCAGACTTTCGGCTCTCGCAGCATTTTTGTTGCTCAAATGTCGGGTAAGCATTGTTGTCCGAAACTCAGCCCCTCGTTTTTTCCTATCCCTGACGAGTTGATGATGAGAACATGCAGAATTGTTTTATTGCAGGGGATTAGGTGTACCCCCTTCCTTTACGTCTGACTAATGAAAAAATTGTCAGCATTCCAAGATTTGTATATCCTTCCTGCACCAGTGAAAATCGATTCTCTTTTGCATGAAGGTATTTTTCTGCAACCGCAAGTAATGTTGATAGGACAAATTGCATTTTGAAAAATATATTCATCTGATATATGTCACCGATATCCAACTGATACAGAAAATTAAAATTTAGTTATTCTGACGGGCTGGAACTCTAGTGTATCGGGGGCGAAATTCTGATATCTCGGGGTGCTTTTCAGTGTCCCAGTATGTTATCCTACTTGAACGCGCATTGTGAATTTCGGAAACGGCAGAATTCGGTATCCATGCTTAGGAGAAAATAACGATAAAACTGACATGTTCTTTCGACTACTTTATCTCAGGACGTATTTTAGACATCTGTCTTACCTCTGCAGGCTCGTATCCCCCTCCATTACTGTCCAGTTAGAAAAACACAGTATTTGCATTCATGCGATATGTATATATAATTGTATATATATATATATATAACGGCAATTATCAACTGGCATTGTGTTTTCAACCACGTCAGCAGTTCAACTTTCCAGGCATATTTAGCTGGACTAACTGTTCCAGACTTCGTTGTACTACCGTCAAAGGTAATTTTGACCTAAACAGCTGAGTTCCTGCATGTTCCGGACGAATTTCTCTCCAGTCAAGTCGGTGCACCCGTTCAATGTACGGAAATCACACCAAGGTGTTGTTTTTCCAAAGAAAAACTGAAACTGTTCAGCTGTAACACCCTTTCGGTGCCTAGCTGCCATGCTACCCTAGGGAAGCACGAGGGCTGGGATACTGCCAGGTTGCCCAAGTATAGACAGGAGAAGTCCAGAGGCAGAGGTTGGGTTCGAACCACGGACCTGTCGGTCAGTAAATTCGCGCTCTAACCACTTGAGACACCTCGCTCCCGTTTTTCCAAAGATCCTATGCACAATCTTGTATCTCCTAGAACTCTTGTCTCTGCAATTCGCTCGGACATGTAACAGACTCGTGAATTGTTCAACTGCGTTGTATGATACCGTTATGGATTAACTAGTTCAACTTATCAAGCAGAGTGTACACGATTGTCGCTCCAGAACGGATTCCAAACTCTCACTCGAAATATTTTGCCGGGATGTCATGTAATTTTTCTGTGTTGTAACGCAGAATTAGATGATACGAACTGAGGACATGCCAGGGCATGTCACAGTTTGTTTGATGCGTTGACGTATAAGCCTGCTTCTCTTGCCTTACTACCGTTCTTGCTGGAGCCGTTTGTCCGAACATCCATTCGTTCATTGCTTTTTTTCGCAAAAAACGGGAGTACTGATTTTCCCTTTCCTCTTACTATGCTACTACGGTCAACGTCAGCGACAGTGTCACGTAGTTTCGAACTTTTCTCTCAGCTGGCATGATCACAAGCAGTTGTGTTCACAGTGGTCTCTGGTGGTTTTCTTGTTGTGAATTTTCTTTCCCAGAGGTGGATGAGAACAATGACCCATACTCTGAAATTGCCTGTGCTACGATTGGCGAGTGAGTACGCTCCTTAATGCTATAGTAAACAAACTGTTGATCTGAATGAAGTTTGAGATGCGGACACTGTACATCATAGGAGGAAGAACTACAGTCGGACAGACCGATATTTCATTTTCACGAGAGGATTTAAGATGGAAGAGTGGAAAGTAGCAAGAAAACTCACATGCGGTCCCTAGTGCCACTATGGCTTATTTTATTCATCCAGCTGGAAAAAACACTGTCCAAACAAATGTCATCTTAGATCTATTCTTCCGTACAGTCCTTGTTGGCCGGGGAGCTGAAACTAAGCAGTTAAAGGTGGAATAAGAAACAGCAATACCGTCCTAATGCTATTTTTACAATAGGATGCTAACAGCAGGTAAAAATCCTCGAGGTGTCTTGTCTTATACCTTCGTGCGGATCTACGAGTTGAAATTTCCGCTGACAACTGTGGGTCCGAAAAACGCAACGGTGGTGATCACCTAACCGTTGCAGCAGCAATCAGTTTTATTGGCACTCAGGTTATTTTGGCGAATGATGCATGTGTGAAACAACATAAACGAAGGTCCCAAACGTCAGGTGTGATCGAATAATGAAATAAGCGGCCTCGCAACGTAGGCAAATCTTTTTAAGCCTCTTCGTGATTAATAGCCCAACTTCCGCTTGAAAAGTTTTCTCACTCAAGGGATTGTTTTTGATCAGCACACTGAGTGTTCATTTTAATCATGAAACGCTTTAAATCCGCGCGTCGAAAGTAGCCACCGGGTTTTCGGTCTGTGTCTACAGCAAAACCTCCCTTTCGTGTAAGTCACAGACTTACAAAGCGTCTCGTTTCCATTTTCCGAGTTATGCTTTCTATGCTGATTCATCTTGTTAGCAGGAATCACTGTTTTCTCTCCTGTTACATCGCGTTTTTTCCTTATTTCACTGTAGTACCACAAAGGCGGTGGAAAACTGATCATTTTCATGGCCACCCAAGACTCCGTAGACTTCCATTATCAGTTGTTCAAAACCGTCCTTGTGTCGGACGACGAAGAATTCGCGATTCCGATTGAGGTAGCAAATTTATCTCTTTTCCGGTTGCATGGAAAAATGGAGCATAATGTGAGTCAATTGGTCTCTGTTTACTTTTCCCATCATAATACTTGTTTCCAAGTTTCTATGCTTGGGTTGGAGCAGGAAATAACACTAAGGTTGGGGTGTGGTTTTCTTCTCAAAAAACCTGTCTATCGAATTCTGTTGGCAGTTTTCATTGCCCATTGGCAACCTAGCAGTCAAATGCCTTCCAAACAGTTTATTTTTTTTATAGGAACACCCCCTCGTTGCTTTACAACCCAGGTTTTTTAAGGGCAGAATTCTGTAGAGTGAAGCATTCATTCATTCGCGTAACAAAACGAAGCTTACTGGTCTCGATTTCCTATGGAAAGTACCATAGACGCATTCAATATTCTTCACCCACCAGTTCTCTAATGCGAGAAGATTTGCAAATTTTACGTAGAGCTTCCTTTATCCGAAGACATCAAGATATTCGCAGCAGTGCACACAACAATGGGATTCGGTGCGCCATCACTCCGCCGAGTACATGCCTCTTTAACTTTCTTGAGCGGCGCCAACTGTGTTATTTGCTCTGGCACCATTTACTCCCTACCCCCAAGCGTCTGAGCACCGGCCGATTTTCGAGGGTGTTTGCGCAGTTGTGGTTTTCGTACCTGACTAACCCACTGGCATGACTCCTGCACGGGTGACTCTCGCTTTTCCTGTCCACTCAGTATGAAGAAACAATACAAGTATGACTGACTAGAATACCTTCAATGCTAATGTATTAATGAAGTTGAGGTTTTTTCCCACATTGGAAAACTACACTGGGATTTGAAAAAAAGTTCTATGACTGTAAATGATTGATCATCGTAATCAGTGACAGCAAAATATCAACTTTCCTGCTTCGCCGCCGTACAAACAGTGATGATTTGAGGAAAAGAATAATGTTGATGGAGAAGGTACCTAGTGCCAACTCACATCCGCACATCCAGACACTCATTCAAACAATCTGGATTGAAACTGACAACAAGAACTTTACTGTCATCGGTCAACATCATTGTCTTCCAGCGTTTGTAGCCAAGCACAAGGAGGATCATACAGATCCCATCCTGAAAGACGAGTCACACAGACAGAACCCGGACTTCGTAGTTACTTTCATCTCCTTTGCTGAGTAAAAAGTTGACCACCTCTCTGCTTGCTCCACTCTAGTTTGGACACGGAGAGTAGCATTCTCCTGAGTGAACGATGCGCAGTGCGTAACTATGCGCAATACATGACCACCACCACCACGACAGCTTTTGGTGCTGGACAAATTCTTGTTTCGCACTCGAACGCCTTCCAACTGTCTCTTTAAGGATTCGTTGGCGCTAACTTAAGCAAGCTATGATTCCGAGACAACTGTCATCAAATACCTTAAGGCGTCTCAGTTTCGCTGTTCTCAGAGGTCACGTTTCACAGCCATACAACAAAGTTGCCCGTACTGTAGCCTGATGCACACGCCCCTTGAGATTCAGGGATATGCCGCTTGGCCATCGTAGGTGTCTCAAATTAGCGAACGCTATGCCAGCCTTAGAAATTCGATAATTGACCTCATCTTCCACAATTCAGTCGGAACTTATACAAAATCCGAGTTACGGAAAACTACCCATACCTCAACTGCTTCTTCATGTGAACCGTTCAGTCAGTGTATGTCCACGAGCATGATCTTACACTTCGCTCATGCAAAATGACGAGACGAGTTTGGCTACTTCATCCAAAAACATGTGTCGCTGGTTCACAAGTCTGATAATTAAAAGAGCTTATTATATTCACAAACTCCGGAGGCTTTGGAAATATACCGAAACATTTGTAGCTCGGGTGCGTTCATTGGTGATGGGTCAAGTGGTCAGGTGGCTTCGTTTAGCTTTCGGACTTGTGAGCCTCGGTTGCCAAGAGAGTTGTCTGCCTATTACACACATCTAAGAAACGTAAGGAAGAGCGACTCAAGGCGATCACATGGTCAGAATCTATACAATTGTTCCAGGCGGAGCTACATTCGTTCGATTCTTGATTCACGCAATCGCTAACTGACGATGATGTGATCAATTTTGGACCAGTTGCTGATACGCTGTCGGAAGACCCCATATAGCCGGACGATTTCGATTATTCCGGAAGTTAGGAGTGCATGAAAACAGGATGCGGTTGACACACAGCTGAAGAAGTCGTTCAGCTCTGCCCTTACTTAACGAGATCAATCCAAGTCGACTGTCCAATCAACTTTCAGATGCGCTAAGTCTGCCAGATTAGGCTTTCGAAACTTGCGGCAACTGCAGTGATATCTGAGCATTTAGCCCACAGTAACAGGGTGGTTAGGGCGTTATAAAAGTTGTCTTTAGCAGTATCAGAGGTGCAATTGGTTGGGACGTAAGTAGACAACGAACAAATCACTTGAGAGATTCCTTCACGGACGTTGCCAGATGAGCCGCACAGGAACGATACCGAGTCCTGCCGTGTCTCTCCAAGTGGCCCATGGTTCTTTAGAGGTTCCCATCTGAAAGGGAAGCGGGAGAGGTGGGGCAGTTAACTCAACGGTTGTGCTAGGATGCTGATTTCTCATTTCCGGTAAGCAATATTCATCAAATCCAAGCGATTCGAGTTTTCTAACAAGAATTCCCCGTTGTCCTGCTTCCTTCAGAGTGCAATCATTAAAAGCAGCCAGATAAACCGTGCGTCGAGGTTTGTGGATTCATTTCAGATATCTGAGGCAGTGAGCACCGGTTGACGCGCGGATATCGTGGCCAAGACCGATGCGAAACGAATGGGTCATCAATCCTAGCGGATAGGCCTACAAGGCGAGTATTCCTAATGAGCACGGAGGAGGAAGGAGAGAAGTCATTTGAAAGAGGAAGAGGGAAGGCCTCACCAGTAGTTTGTTTTTGCCTTGCCTTCGTCAGTGCGACGTCACCTCGATTGGTGATGAAACGTTTGCAATCCAACTACCAAGCTCGGCGAACAAACCAACAACCAAGCAGCGCACCCGAGCTACCTATATTCCGCAACAGCGCAGTTTGGTTGATTGTCGGGAGAGCGATTCGCGAGGATCAAGCTAGGTTTCGCCCTGGCCGAGGATACATCGACCTGATCTTCACCTTGACACAAATCCTTGAACAGCACCATTCGGGTCAACAGTTGCCGCCTCGCTGGATGGGGACCCTATGACTCAGCTGACCAATGATTAGTGACATTAGCGGAAGTGACCCACTCGCGCACTTAGTGATGCACACTCGTGCATCAAGACTATCGCCTTCGATACGTAGCTACCCGGTTTCCGAACTAACTAAACATGCCATCGCCTCTAATGCTTGACTTTATGTTCCACACGAAAGTGTAGCAGCTGGAACCAGTGTACCCATGGTACACGGTTCATAGCTGTTAATCTGTATTGAATTGAATTGACCGAACACCTGGTTTTAACACCAGGAAGGACATACGGTGCTGAATTCATGGTTACCACGCCATCAGTTAGAGGAGAGAACCCTTTGTATGCCAGCCTCCGTTTAACAGCGGAGAAGGCCGCTCAGGTAGAACGGATAGTTGTCTCAAAGTCCGAACGGAGCAACACATTCACCTTTCGATCCAGATGAAGACTCCCGGTCTTGATTCGATAATAAAGCTCCACAGTTGGCAACTGAAAAACCTATTTTGTTCACAGTCACCGAGTTAATTTGACTTCAGCGATCCCCATTTTCTTCGGTCATCAAAACTCACGTGTTGCTGAATTTGTTGAGGCCGTTGTAATCAACCGACTCAAGTCTTTGTTGTGTCCGGAAGAAACTCGATGTAATCCTCAGGTTGCCTTGGATTTAACACGTATGCTGTTTGCTATAACCACATGAAAAACCTTTTTTCTGGAGTTTAAAGGGTTACGTTTTCTTGATGCGGATAATCTGATACTGACAAACTAATATGAAATACGTGTCAACGTACTCGTTGTAGTGCAGTTATTCAGTGGACAATGCTGCTTTATCCCTCCTCCTGTTTAGGCCAAGACTTAGGCCAATGCACAGCAGTAACACACGACGCTGCCCACCATATAACATGTCTGAGTGTCTAAATATGACACTGGACAGTTTATTGCCGAAGTGCCATCCGCGATGAGGACCGACCTATCAGGGGAATGAGAGCCGGATGTGTATCTTATGCATAAAGTGGGATTTCACTGGATTGTCAATAACAGGGTGGTGAATTGATATTCTGATGATAAGCCGGAAGCATGGGGTTCGGGACAGGAATCATTCTTGGATTTATTGAACTGTAGAGTCACCACGAGCGATTTCCTTATCTAAGGCGCCCAATAAACGTGTGTCGTTGCCTCAACGACAGTTTTATTTCAGTCTACTTGAAATACTGAGTAGTACGAATATATGGATCTGCGGTTTTGTCTGTGCTCTGGATACGTATCCCCATTTTCTATCGGCTGTGATTGTTCATTTCTCTAAAACCTAGTTGATTACCAAAGCAATTCCCGCCACAACCTTTCAGGAAAGAGAATCAGTTTTCCACAGTTTCTGCACCAGCAAATCTGGAATTCTGCTAACAACAGATGTTGCAAGCCGTGGTCTGGATCTTGCGGGTGTTGCGTGGGTCGTGCAATATCAAGTAACTGGAGGGCCTGTGGATTACGTGCACCGTGTCGGACGCACAGCACGTGCAGGTGGTCGTGGTAAAGCTTTGCTGTTCCTGGACAATATGGAATTGGGTTTCGCCGACCTTCTTCGCGCTCGTGCAGGGATCGTATTCGAGGAGCTGAGCTTGGCGGATTTGATGCAAACTGCTTTGTTTCATGTCCGACACATGAAGAGAAATGGGCTGCAGGTTTGTTCCAATTTGAAATATTCCTTCTGCCACATGTGTAACCCAGTTAACGAATACCAAGCCAAACTACTCAGTCGTGAATTTCATTCATATTTCCACAGGTCTTTGGTACTTCTGTGAAACACAATCATGGAACTTACTGTGCACTGAGCGGCTCTTTCAGAAACTTTTCTAGTTCATGAGGATCATCAGTCTCATCCGGCTTTTGGTTCTAAGTTTATCTATTTAGGTGGTGCTCAGCACGAGCTAGCTTCCGATGTGTGTCAAGCACGTGGAGTGCCTCGGTTACTGATTGTTGTTCGAATGATACACAACTATGCAGCTCGCCACCGAACAGGATTAATTGTGTTAAACCTGCCGTGTCTGTCGCTAATAATCACTATGACTGCCTTGGCGTGGGGCATACTTTCCCATTTGTCGTTCATAAGATCGCTGTTGTAATACAGGTTGGGTTTGTTGAGATACATAGTAGACTGAACTTTGTGAGGTTGCGAATCCTGTTTGTGGTAATAATATAATATATATATATTATATATATAATATATATATATATATATTATATAATATATATAATATAATATAATATGCTCCATCAAGAGAACCTGCATTTTCGAAATGTGGTAAACTAAGGTGGACGATCTTGGGAGTGCGCACCGGAATCGATCAGTATATACTTGATTATGGTCAAGGCCACACGAAGCGCACACTGCATAAAGACCCGCTCATACAATGATAGGGGCTGCTTCTAAGTATTAAAGCATGTTTGGTTGAGGTAGCCCGTCTACCACAGGCAACTGCTCTTTCAATAACGTGTCTTTTGGCCACTAGGACCAGTTTACCGGAGTACATAGTAAAAGCGAGGCAGATGAAAATGCCCCACGTACACAAGGTGACTAGCAACGTTATTACACAAGTATTCCCCCTAAATTCACCGACTACTAAGCAAATTATGATACTTATCTGTCTGTGTCTTTCACTCAGTCATTGTATAGTCATGTATCATCTCATTTACTGTGCTTGTATGCCCTCGTCCATCTCCATCACCTCATCTAAGCAAACAGTTTATTGGATAATCATAGTCGATAACAAACCATTTTTTTTTCTGTTTGGCTATTACGCCAGCTGAACTCCTGTACAACTGTTGAGGAAGGTGTGAGTCGTTTCTTCGGTCTTTTCTTGGACGCTGTCTGCGAAGATCCAGTTCTGCATCCACTCGCTGAGGTGGCCTACACTTCCTTCCTACGCTCCTACGCAAGTTTTTCTGGGGAACTACGCACATTTTTCACTTTCAAACGACTTCATTTGGGTCACGTGGCCCGGGCTTTTTGTCTCCAAGCTACGCCTAGAGACATTGCCGCCCGTGTCAGTGGACGATTCTCCAGCAAGTTTGAGAAGTCCAAAAAGGAAAAGAATGTCAAAATTAACGAAATCGGGGACCGCAAGCAGTCGGCCCCAACAGATAAAAAGTTAGTTTTTTCCCCAAGCTTTCCACTTAGATGATACAGAAGGTCAACATATAAAACGCTCCGAAATTTCGGTCTGGCTGAGCCGAACTAGTCCAATTGATTGTCGGACTGACAGGACAAAGCCTTGGTGAACAAATCATAAATCAGTGGGGATTTAGAGCACGGCATGCACTCTTTGGCAGACGTGTGGTTAGTTTTTTTGGTCGTCTTCGCAAACTCCAAGCGATGAATATGTGTTGCTTTGGTTCAACCCAGAAATAGCACTGACAGCAGTTAAGTGTGGCACTGTGGGGCAAACCTCACAACTGACTGCTGCGCTGTTGGTGAGTACATTAACCCAGAGGTTTAGCTATAGACGCACTGCTGATGAGTTAGTCAACCTATAGTTCTGAGCATTCACACTGATTCTTTTTCTCAAAACTATGCCAAATAGGGGAATGTAATAATAGGTGAGCCATCAGTAGGGACCATTCTGGGACTAGGCTTCTACTGCTACAACAGCGTGCGGGAAGTATTTTCAGGATGAACATTGGCAGCTAATTGCAAGACATCCATGCAGGAGGTCGAATCTGGGTTGTCCAGGCGCGCAAGTCCATGTAGTCCACTGCGCAACTCGGGCATCAGAGGAGCTATGGCTGAGCGTATGACCAATTTTTGTCTAAATGGAATGCATTTTATTTTTTAGCATCTCGAGCTCATGTAGTCTAATTCTGATTAAAATATGGGCGTGCTTTGGATCTAGGTGCGAGAATCTTTCAGTTAGGCTTCGCAGTGACTACTGTTCACTTTTTCACTGTATACTATTTGCCTTAACCTCGTTCTCACCTTCGAATTAGAAGCTGTGATCCATTCAAATGCAACCAGTGAATCACTCACGCATAGTCTAGAAGGAAACTTCGACAGAAAACCAGATAAGGTTCACCATTAATATTTTCATTTTGGCGACTCAAGCAGAAAATGCATCTTTATTGCTAACATACCAATACAAGATTCGTGAACCAATTACAAGGTGTCCGCTCAGGATCTCGGACCAAGGTTGTCTAAAGTCATCTACGGTATTGTCCAATGAACCCCGCGGGCAACATTGGGTGCTATTCTACGGAAAGCTAGCACCCGGTCATGCTGATACATTTAGCGGGTTTACTGGGTTTTTCAGAACTGCCGTTTATTGACCCACACGTAGCCTGCTACTTTCAGTTCACTCGTGGTCGTTCCTGTTTTCCCCTTTCCTAACACAGGCGAGCTTTTGAGCTGGCGTTCGATCCGAAACCCAGCAGTCGAAACACCAAACGAGCAAAACCTACAGATATTGCCAAACGGAACATGCTGGCTGAGTTCGGTCTCTGAAACTCAATGACATTTCGACCCTGTACAGTTCAGTCCCGCTCTTCCTTGTACAGTGTGATATAATTTTGTTATATGGCTTTCTTATGCAGTCTTTTTTGGCACTCTATTCCGAGTATATTTGGAGAGGACACATGCGAAGAAATGTCAGGGGAAACGAAGTCATTCGATCCGGGGGAATAGCTGGGACAAAATTTCGTTCGCCGGTATTTTAAACAATACTAATCGAGACTTCATTTTAACGAAAAACCCATCATGATACTTTTCGCTCGGACGTCGTTACTTTCCTGACATAAACCACACAATGTCTGGCTGAAATCTACCAGGGTGGGTTTGATTTCGTTTTATTTTGGCAACATAACAGTATGCAAATCGGGACCAACATAATCTTTCTTATGAGTGGAACCAACGCACATTCACCAGAGCGTATTCATAGCACTCTCTTTTGAGTACTACCCCCCTGTTCTGATTCGATCATTCCGGTTGGCCCACACCAGACAAGAACAGTAAACCTGAAGTTCTCCCTCATGTGAGCTCATCAGCAGTGTCGGGACTCGGGCTCCGGACGTCTGGTATGAGAGACGAGTCTGTTGCCACCAAGCACATGTTTCACGAACGTGCAAAATTTCTTCTGACGAAGTCTATGATGAACGAATCCGACCAACCGAGACCATCATATCACGACTATACGGTCCGTCTAAATTTCACGAGTTTGGACTTCCACTGAAACCGGTCCTTGATGTGTACAACTCCGCATACTACAGTTTGGTTACATGATGCACCGATGTCCTTGATCCAGCGAGGAAGCGCTTAAGCAAGTATAGTCACGTTGACACATTTCGTTTCATAGGCGCCCCGTAACGACACCGATATTGCCGGCCGAAAAATCTGCTCACATGGCGGAGCCTCGCTTCTCAGCAATGTCTCTTTGCAAGAAACAGCAAACTGTCCTTACGCATGTGTACGTGGACGTCAGACAAACTCAAGGATTGCCGTTAACTACGTACCGGAGCTACCTTTCATATGTCTGCAGAGCACTAGTGCTATGGCTGGAAAAGAGATTTTTATTTGTTCCAACACATCTTATTGGAACGTTCATTATCGCAGTGAAGGGTGCTATTAGTGTCCTAGTAAATAGACGTTGATCTCGAATATCGGAAGCGAGAGACACTACTACAGCCCAGAGTATTACTTAGATGTTGACACTCATAGATGCTGAAGCCACAATGGACCCAAAAAGTTGTATTTTCGGTAGGCTATCCGACTTCAGATGTATGGGTTCTTTTTGGGCAAGGAGTGCATTAGTTTGTGGACGCTAGAAACAGCGACGACATGCGATTCTTGAACCGTGTGAATGTGTGCATAATCCAAAAGTCAATATCGTTCCTAATAAATCTAATTACAGATTTACCCTAAGTCTAAACACAGATACAGACAAATTGTTCCTTTTAAGTTTACAGTAATATTACTGCAAAATGAAATTTATACAAAAGTTAGATATGACTTGGTTATACCAACAACGTAGCTGAATGATCGCTTGCCGCCGCTGATGTGTCACATTCATTACGCATAAAGACATGGTTTCGCGTGAGTTGTACTACCCGCGTGTGCCCCATCAAACATAATTCTCGCCCAGCTTTTTCATTTCACTACCGTGACTCCCGATACTGAAATATCTTAAACGGTTTTGAATATGGTACAACGGAAGGCAGCCTAGTCGATAGCGTTAATCTGCGATGATCTACTTGTACAGCATGAGTGTCATTGCGTCCAAAGCGAGACATGCGTCTTCACACTGCAGACTTCTGTACTTGCAGATTTATGTCTTTGGAACTTTTCTAATCCCAGGTTGTTGGAATACGTGAAAGCACTCGTGACCTTACCTCATTTGAAGCTGTGGAGTCCAGCTGACGACTGGATGATCTGCGGATGATGACTGTGGCGAAATGTGATACGGAAAACTACTGCATACCGTTCATCTTGCATTCCTGGATCCCGATGAAAAACCTCATCAGAAAATTATTTAATGTGTTTACCTAAAACATCGACCCACAATCAATTTGATGAGGAGCGCCTACACCATAAAATGAAAGAACGAATGCAGAACAGAAAAAATAGTAACAAGAGATGATGTCTTTAAACCATGGGTCCATTGTGTGACGTGACAAACGCGGACTGAAAAGAAAACAAAATATGGATGCCATATTGTCAGCATGAATGCAGTTTCGCAATTAAAATTCGTGTTTCTATTGAGGATTCATCTTACACAAATGTTGCAAGAATGAGACTTCGCTCTCGATCTCTACAAAGTCTACGAATGACATTAATTGGGCATCCTAGATCGTTTTGCTCCCAACAGGTAAACCGGTTTGCCTTCCTTTCCCTACCTCAGGCATCTTGAACACCGTATTTTGCAGTAGAAACGTCGATATCACAAAGGCAATGCGTGCCACGGTACAACACCCATGTAGATATGCGGCTGTGACACTATTGATTTAAACTGTGAATGACTGACAGAACTTAAGATGCACCTTCAAAATTCTCCTGTGGGCCAAATTAATGCTGGTAACATTCTAGCTGTATTTCGCATTATAAAAACGCTTTATGACAGGACGCAGCAAAGATAACCAACTTGAAAGACCCATTGTTTCTCTGACACAAGTTCGGTGGTATTCCCGTCAATCAACGTGATATTTTGTACATAACTCTATCAAAACAAATTCGCCTAAGGTGAACCGAACGCATGAGGCAGCAGCCACGAGATCCGAACGGATGCAGGTAAGAAATGCACACATCAAGCTGACAGACCAATGATTAATGAGGCAGCTTTCAAAAGACACGCTTTAGACTGTTTGCCTTGTCGCGAGCCTATACTCTGTATGCCTCCAAACCCGTAGTCTGTGGTGGTTGTCTACCTTGCCTTTTGTGTATGGTTGTCGTTCCATAGTCTTATGTTATAGTCTGTAGAGCGAATAACATTAGGCTTGCTGAAAAGATTCTGGGCCTCTACTTGTGGATTGAGCAAACCTCTGGCCCACTGACTCGCCATCAGAACATCAAAAAAGCAAAATAGTTCCAAAACCGATCCTGGCTGATCATCGACTGATAGGTATGAATAAAATGACTTACTTTGACACTATCAGCAAGCGACTTTTGCAAAATAAAGCAACACCAACGAACATTGAAATTTTCAGTGAAGTCAATCGTTCATGCACACGCGTAACACGTTCAGTGCTTACCATAATTATTTCACCGTGAATTTTTTTTATACAAGTGCTTTACTCTTACGGCGATACAATTTGGCGAGGAACCTGTGCAGGCACCAGCTAGAATATTCACCATATTTTTCGTTTCCATCAGAGGAATTAGGTGGTTTAGTTAAATGTCTGCTGAAAATAGTTGGAAGTTTTCTTGTTTACATGGGGTTAACAGTCCATAAAACCATCACAGGATGTTGCCAGTTGCAAAAGTTCGTGATAGTGGTTTGTTCGGGAGAACATATAACGCACCTTTGCAAGCGTCTGCTTGGATTCCGCAAATATCTGTCCACAGAACAAGGTGAGAAATACTATCCTGTCAGTGGAACTTCCCAACGTGTTTTCAAATTTGTTTTCCAATATACTTACTGAATGATGATGGTGAAACAGTTATTTGGAGATTTAAAACAATTGCGTGCAACTGGAGGAGCAAACGAGGTAATATTGTTTGTAAATGAACCAATGCGGCCAAAGATTGCAGTAGCGGTACTCCGTAGGGTGAGTCGTTTTGCCTTTAACTTGCTTTAGGCGGGAATGTAAACAACTCGTGTGCTTGGTGTGTCCAGCATTTGGAAGCTCGTGTCTTGTCTGGGAACATCATGTTCACCAGACCTTGATTGCAATTGGTTGGCAGAAATGTTGAGCGACCGACTGAATTAGAATTGTATGGTGAGCAAACTCGATCAGCTCATATTCCGAAATTCGTAGTAAATAGCATCTTTCGACTATAGCGGGATAAGCGCTCTTAAATTGTTACTGCCTTCACGGAGTACCCGATAAGTAATAGGCCGTTGTCCTGGAGTTGTTCAGCTACAGGTAGCTGCATACCAAAGAAAAGACAATTTTACGGGAAATGTTTGACATGTTATCAAATCGGTAACATGTGCAGTGAATGCAGGTGAAATGCGACATTGCATTTTTGTGTTAGCTTGCAGAAAAAGAGCTTGGTTGGAACGAACACAACGGTTTGAATCGGAACGAAACGGTTTTCAGGTGTATAAGGTGTCAAGTGAAGCTTTTTGATTGTAAGCCAACACCAGTTGGCTTAATTTTAATTAGCCGAACAAGAGATGCCGTAGTGTCAGTGTCCGCGTCCTGACCTATCCACGAGATTCTTGTCAAACTGATTCTTCGAAGCTGGTTGCTGATCGCTTTACTTCGAATTAACACCCTTTTGATGTTTCACTCCGGGAAGCATAGATAACCTCGTGCACAACCTTGATTACGCCTGTTGTCCAGACCGTAACCCGGAAAGACCAGGCAACTGCAGTTTTTATTCCTGGTTGCATTCCCTAAGTGGACCACCTGCTGACTTACATAAACCCTTATCCCGATAAGCTCATTACAACTTTATTAGTCGCAGGTCGCCTCATTTGCGGTTCTGATAAGACGGTCGAAAGACCGGTGAAACTTCTGATCCTCCGACCATACATGGTAGGTCTAACAGTGGAAAATAAATATTACTCAGGTGTGGCACTCTTTCGATGCGTAGCAGCCTAGCAACCCGAGTGATCAGAAGGTGAGTTAATATCAGGCTCCCCAATCCAAGACAGGAGTAATCGGGAAACCAGAGGTAGATTCTAACCAAGGTCATTCGGGTCAGTAGCGCCGCACTTTAGTTGCTGAGCTCTCTCGAATTGTAACAGCGATGAAAATTTGAACATCAAATTTTATTCCTTAGACTAAGCCATATTGCGACGACAGCACCGTATTCTCAACTAGCCTGAGTGACCACTTGAAGTCGTTTTCTGTATCTCTGTTAGCGTATTCAAGACCCAATTGACGTCGAAACCTGGACGGCCAGCCAGGAATCCTGTACGTCCTCAAAGGTTTATGATTACATATGTTCTCGCAAGTGCCACCGAGCTTCTGATCTGGATGACATCCAACCTACATTGCTCTCAGTCATCGCTTGTCTGATCTGTTTGCTGTCCCAGACAACTATGGAGAATCACTGATAATGCCCATTTTCAAAGGGGACTCGTAGTGAGTGTGGTAACCACAGGGGGATCAGCTTGACTCCGGTCGTAACGAGACTGTTGGCGTCACTTATGCTACGTTGCCTTATGGTGTCTCATGAAACACTGACCCAAGAGCAGCAAGAGGGATTTCGGCCCGGTATGGTTTGCATTAACCACATTTCCACATTCCGACAGGTGGTAAAACAACATCATACGTACAAACAACCCACAATATTCTTGGATTTTCAAAATACCTTCGGTTAACCGGGCTGTCCTCCTTGACAAGCTTACCCATCAAGGACTACCCAGGAAGTTTGTGATCATAACACGTTCTTTGTATTATCAGACTTTTGGGTATGTGAGAGTATACAGAGAGCTCTCCAAAGGCTTCCGAACTCAAAGGGGTTTCCGTCAGGTGTACCAACTCTCTCCATTCCTATTTAGTGCTATAATCGTTGAGATAATGAGGCGAGCGCTGGAAAATCTTCAAAACCCTGGTGTTTAAACAGCCTATGACGATTACCCTGTCAGTCTGGAATATTCAGAAGACATCGTTCTCGTCTTTGAAGAGGAGGGGGAGGTGCAGATGTTCTTGGATGAACTGACCAAAGTCATCCCGTCCTTTGGTATGCACCTCTCACCCACAACGTATAAGGTCATGCTCGTGAACATACAGTCACTGAACACGCCATTCACAATCCAGGGAAGGAACTGGAAGTTGTGGAGCGTTTTATGTACCTTGGAAGTTGTATTAGTTCCAACTATGCTACTCGGTGCTACTCGCCTTCCAGGATGGGGACCACGTGATCCGCATTGCGCGTGGTTGGAGACGCTTTAAAATAAGGCTGCTAATCAATGTCGATGGCGTTCTCCTTGTCAGTTTCTACCCAGATTGTCTGAATGAGTGTTTGGAAGTGTGTGCACCTCGAAATGTTTGCAGGAAGCAAGTACTGGATCTTTTTCCAGTCCACTTTTATTAAAATAAATCATGGTTTTACGGCAGCGAAGTATCAGTTTTGAGAATTTATGTCATGCTGTCGACGATGTTGATTATTCATGCCCCTTAGACGTTTGATCAAGCGAATCTTGAAGAACATCAAACCTAAACCTTTGCTGTCAAATTTGACAAGCCTTTATTGTTCACACCGTTGAAATTACGTTCGCTAATTAGTACACAGGTTTACAGAGATCCAAGTCTAATTTAACATTTTCATAGACGACAGTAAATGAAAATGCCAGTTGTATCAATAATGAAATCATCACAAGGCGGTTGTTAAAAAGGGTGTATTCTATTCGAAGGCTAGGTCCGCAGTGCGGTCTATGTCAATCTGACTACATGGACAATTTGTCTGGTTGGAATTCCCATAGGAAAATCGTGTTGTAAGCGTACTACAGACGACAATCTATGCTGAACCATATTTACCGCAAGAGCATAGTATCTTCAACACATCGTTTAATATTACCATGATTCGGTCTGCAAGGAAATTTTCTAGAATTATTTATGAGCCGTACGCTGAATTACCTGTCTCTAAACGTTCTTCAAACACAGATTTTTCTATATTTCACTTTGGCACAAGATTTTTGATAGTTGAAACCACTATTTTTGGAAACTTATATTCCCCGAGGTAGTACTTTACACTACGTAGATTTCCGTTTGCGGTGCCCCTTGTGAAAGCTCACACTGACTGCGTCACACTTGGGCATCTGGAATTCATCTTGCCATTAAGCTAAATATTATGTGGTGGAGACCACAGCGAAAATGTTGAGTTCTCCCCAACTGAGCGCATCCCTTTATGGTTTACGCATGATACAAAATAAATGTTACTTACAGTAACATAATGGAACCAACTGGCTACACGGAACTGTTGTAAGCATAAGAACACAGTTAAGAGTATTGGGCAGGACCGCAGACACATTAAAGGTGTTAGGAATAGAGGCGTTAATCGGATAATAAAAATAACACACTGATTACAGAAATGGTAACTCTGAGAACCCAGCACTGTAGAAGCTTATTCATTTTGAACAGTGGGCTAACCAGCAGTATGATTTCCTACTAAACTCACGGGATATATAGGGATATAAAAATTAGCTTTGTATGGCTGTTTGCTCTGTGATTAGTTGGGAGTTTGCAGCAATATTGTTAAAAAAGAAAGGACCATGGTTATTACTTAAGTTAAAGTGAGGAATATATGTATGCACTCGAAAGTGATTTTTGGATGCATAAACTATCTGTTTCAACGCAGTTTGGGTAAAATATTGAAAATTTTAAAAATAAGTAGGAAACTCTAAAATTTAATGTTCTACCTGAATTTCACCTTGACAGGATCATCCGCTCATGGTAAAGGTAAAGTGGCTGAGACATCTCTCTGTTCATGTTAGTATCACAAAAATATGCAGTACTTTGGAAAACACATTTTTCAAATACAAGGAATTGGAAACTGGAAGTGTCGACTGCGGAAAGTGGTTCTTAGGAAAGAGTTACAACCACAGTCACCGGTTTTTTTTTACCAGAACATCAGTAGCGACCTCCCGTGATATTTTACTGCATTAGGACAACACTCCAAAGAGGTGTGTTAGGTACTGTGGTCTTTTTCAAGCAGTCCGGTACTAGAATAGCAAATTCAATTTCCAGGCCAGACGTAGGAAACAACCTTAAGATAGGGACACAAGATGCATGTGACATTCAAAGCCAGGGAACACAAGGAACAACTGCTCGAGCTTTGGTGGCAGTCGACTGAACGTGAGACATCCATCCGAAGCTGTCCGGGATAGTTACCTTCGTGCTTACTCTGCCATGAGAGATCTGAGAACGTCAAAAGTGCTCACTGGGACAAGTAAATGGTTACTGGGACATTTGTGAAATTGCCTTCTCTTACTGAAGGAGTGACATCAAGCGTTCCTGTGACAACCCCGTGAAAGCACACTCAAATTTGCAGAATCTTGTGAGCTTTGTAAGCTTTAGAACGGAATATGATATAGCCAGCACAATTACACTTAGGAACTTCGGTTAAAAAAATATACGAAGCATGTTGAACAGTGATGAGATGCATGGTTAGCTCGATTTCTGGTCAACGCACTGAACCGAAAATTCTAATGCGTGACAGAACAAGAACGCCGAACTTAAGCGTTGGGTGAGTCAGGCTTGTTAACATTTGTTTTCTTCGTAATCATTCATCGGACTTGAACGCAACTTCTAAAGTATCGCACTTCGACATGCTACCCCTACTCGATTTAACGCATATACCGAAGAAAAACCCAGACGCCTAGTTCAGCGTATCGCCTGTTGGGGTTCTACTTTCGTCACTCACCAACAAAAGGCTCTAATTATCTGGTTCGGCAGTCCCACAGACTGTGAACTGAATACTTGCTGATCGATTTGGTTGGATCCTACTGTCTTGAAAGTCAAGCGAACACGGCCGAACGCCAACATGTGTATGCCTCAAGAACGGCATAAGACTGTATACTAACCAATAGTGTGGCGCTTGACCCGCAATTCAGCATATCTACTAACAGCTTGAGTAAAATAGTGTTTGTCCAACTCTATTGGACAGAACTAAAGAGTCGTTGAAAACTGAATGAAATGAATTTGTTCCACCGTATTGTAGCCTGGCAAGAGCGATACGGAACCAGTCAACATGTCTTGGAGGTGAGTAGTGGACAGTCAGCGTTTACCCATTAAAATAGAAATCTTGAATCTGAACAAGCGGCGTCATACCGTGAAGTCATTATCATCATCGTCATTGACAAGAATGCTCTAGAAGAACTCTGGTGCTTCAGTGTGATAAAACCTTGTCAAAATGAATATAGAAGAAAACTGTGCGACAGGAAGAATGGACTAAGGGTTGGGGTATGGCGTATATCGGAGGTACCAAATACGGTACGGCCAAACAGTGTTCAAAATCCGCTTGATTTTCAGCAAACAACGAATCTCCGTTTTCTATCATTAGAGTGCTGTTTGAAATGAAACACTACTCCTATCGATGCTACTTCGCCGCGCACAACGCTCCCCACCACGAACGTACATATAGAATAACCGATGCACTATATCAACCAGAAAGCAACGTGAGTTTCGGTTACGAAGTTAAAATAATCTTACTACGAAGTTGGTGCACCTCGAAACGCGTGCCAAACGTGCTACCTAATTGTAAACTTAGAGTACTTTTTAATTCGGATCAATATTTTCGGTCATTTTAAACAGCCAAGCTGTCAACGGTACCTCCCGTTTGATCCAGTATGTTGCTGGAGTCAATGATCTATCTCTCTGAAGCGTTCCCAAAATGGTGGGAGTTACAACCATATGCATCATTTACATACATACAAATCAGTTCAAACCTAAGTTTAAAATTTTCCATGAAAGTGTATAGTTTATAAGTTCCCAGAGATCTGGAGACATCTGAACAGGGTGGCAGAAATTCTATTCAACACTGCTATATCTCTCACTGTTGAGAATGCAGTTTAAAACTGTTGAGAAACCGACCGATTTCGCTCGCGTGAAAAATCTTAGGTTTAACACGCACTCCATTATGATGTAAAAATATCAGACAAAGATGATCTCCAATAGCCGAAAAACGCACAAAAATGATTTCGGATGCGGAATGGTGATGTGGCACAGTGAAAGGTCCCTGTGTATTTGCAGAGATAATGAAAATCGGGCTGTTGCTTCTGAGGACCCTATTTTTTTAAAAAAGGATATTGTTCGACTGTTCAACAGGGCATTGTCACCCAAGGACGTCTTTTAACGATGTCAAAATTGGAAGGCGTAATTAATTATAAGCAATCACATATAAGCATGGACCTGCAACATTTCACTGACTTGTGTCCATTCATCATCGTCACCGGAGGCAGAAACATCAGTGCTGTCGCTGATGCTTCATTGCCACACTCGTGCCCATTGATTCTGGTGTGTTACCCCAAACACAGATCACATCATGCACTCTTTGAATTACCGTATGCATCGATCAAGCACTCATTACGTGTATGATAATTCATCATCATCGGGCAAGTTCGTGCAAGCAGTCGTCTGTGTTCATTTTACCTAACTCATCGCTGTTCCTATTGATTTGTCTCGCGTTCGTGTGTCATGTCAGTTTAGGTCCACGCTTTGATTCCCATCCACATCACTCTCGTTTGAAGAGTTGCAATCCTGTCTGGTGAGTCCACACAAAAGAGGGAAGCGCTAGACTCGAGTTTCGATCTTATTGGAGCTCATCAGGAGTCCGGGTCCGTGTCCGGGTTCGAGATCCGGACCATTACTCTACCAAATCAGGCTGGATGCAGCTGACCTCTCACATCTGAACAGGTGTTCATGCTTGCGCGACGTGATTGGTTTGCTTCAGGCGCATTAGATCGGTTAAAACATCCCCACAGAAATCTAGGTGCGAACAGAACTGTTGTAAAAGAAAACTGTATCAAACATAAACACCTACGTAGACACATTTGTCGTATTTTGTAACATTCTGCTGCAAAAACGGAAAAAGATAAACGATCAATAAACTTGTCGTGTCAAGCCAAACGCATACAGTTGGACGTGATAAGTAATTAGATGGAACACATCTCACAGCGTATGATTCAAGCGCCAAACAATTTATATAAGCATGTATATAACTCTCGGACTGACACTGAAATTCATTCGCTAACATTACTGTAGCAACGAAACAGTAGGCAAGTATAGGGAAGGAAATTGGTGCTGGTCTGGTTCAACAATACCGATTTACCTACATCTTTGGACACTCATTCACACAACCTGGATAAAGACTGACAACAAGACTTCTATCGATATCTGTTTACGCAGCGTTTGTAAGCAAGCGTAAGGATGATAAAGCGGATCCCATTCCAGACGGTGGGTCAAATCGAAAATGCAAAGGATTTTAGTATTCTTTTTCGCACCCTCTTCTAGGTCAAAAGTTGACCAGCTGTCTGCTTCCGCCACGCTCACGTGAACGTGCAAAACAACAGTCTCCTCGGTAAACGATGAGTCGGTATGTGCTATACATGGACTAACCACTGCAGCTTCTAGTACTGGACACATTGTTCGATTGAAGTCCCCGCTGCATAACGGAACACTTATTTTCTTACAGCCTCGTTGCGTTGCTGAATCTTTGGCACCAGTCTAAGCTAGCTATAGTCCTGAAACCACTGCTATCGAAATCCCGAAAATATCACGGTTCCGCTGTTCCCGTAGGCCACATCTCACAACACTGCAGCAGACAATTCCGTGCTGCTTCTTGATATTCAAATCACTTGAGATCTATCGGCATGTCTCCATAGATGCCCTTAATTAGCAGGCGCGACTCAAACCTTGGAGATCCGTGCACTGACCTCAGATGTCACATTACGGTCGGAAGGTACGCAACCTCAAACATATCTGAAATGCTCCACAAACGTGAGTACCTCTCATTGGATTGCAAGTGGCGTGTTAAGTGAATGCATGTTCAGATGAATCACCTTACATCATCCGGGAACAAAGCACATTGCGAAGTCTAAATTCAAAGGACTGGATTACTTCAGTCATTTCAGCCAAAAACACCTAGGCGTTCTCTACGTCTTCGAGGACAAGAACGACATCTTGAATAACCCAGTTCAAAGAATATTCGTAGAAAAAAGCTCGGACGGCAGTTTGAGGGGTTCCTAGATTTCGTCTGGTTATTTCATAGAACACAAAGCTAAGTATAAATGAAGAAAGTGGGTACCCTTAAGGGAAATTGCTATTTGTATCGGCAAAGTGAGTGCCGAATTAATTTGTATACATCTCCTGGGAATTGCGTTTTGATAGAACAGAATTAGTGGTCGGTGAATAATCACCAGTCATTTTATCTTCTTCGGCCTTTGAAAGTGTCAGTTAACAGCTCGTCACCGTTTTTCTAGTTCTCCAACTCTAATAGGCTGCGTGAAACCATTTTCCTAAGTGGTAGTGTGTTCAGGGTAATTTTTTAAAGAGTCCTATCCTTCTGTAATGTGTGTGGTTCTCAACACTGCTTCATAATAGCCTACTAAGTCTGGAGTGCACATCAACCGCAAAAATTTCGCAAAAATGAACATTTCGGTCACAGCTCGTAAATTATTTCTGTGGTGTTAAATTTAGCTCAGAACTCGCCCCCGTTAAACAGACCACATCTCTTCAGAAGATTAACCTAAGTGGTTGAAGCATGTGATAATGAAATGAACGATACGCGAATAAATATTGATCAAAAATAAGTTAAGGTGGGTCGCTGATGAGCTCAACTTCAAGCGACGTACATACAAAGAGCAACAGGAATGTACTAATAGAAGATACATTACCAAATGAAACAAAACACTTTGATGTATAAAGTTGATGCATGGTCGGTTGCAAGCTTCCTTCATGCACGTATATGGGGGTTAAAACGATGCATCACCGTAGCTTCGGCAATATCCGTACACTGAATTACAGAAGACTTTAATCACATGACCAGTGTGTATAATGTGCCTGACTATGGCAGGGTTTGGACATCAGGATCTAGGTTTCTGGAGTTGTTTTGGGACTAGTTCTGTGGTTCTGGCTGCCCAGGAGCTTACCTGGATCCACAGGTACTACCAGAGTGGCACATCAACTTTGATTTAGCAACCGAAGACGCGGTATACTTTGGTGGGATGGAAAGATCATGGCTTCTTGGAACACTACTAATTAGATAGCATTCTAGTTTCGTTCAACAGCTTCTAAGCAGTGATGGTATATTAACTTCTTTGAAAGGTGAAGAGAGGCATGCCTGCAAGCCTGGTGACACCTCATGTTCTGTTTGAAGTTCACAGTACTTAGGTGGATGACCGTTTTCAAATGGTCTCTTTGAGTAGTTGCAGCTCCTGCTCTGTTGCATCTTGGGCGGTAATGTGATGTATTCTCTAATTACTGTTTGTCTGTATCTCATTTAGAGTTGAAGGTCTCATCGAATACTCGGCCATACTGTTTGTCTGTATCTCATTTAGAGTTGAGGGTCTCATCGAATACTCTGCCATTTTCCACAGATTTTTATTCACTTTTATCGTGAATGTGCGTGTTTCGTCGTTTCCGTCGATCGTTTAACCAATTAGGCCAACAGCCACACTTGACACAACTCACTGCATCTTTGCAATGACTTCCTCCAGTCATTTAATCAGGACCAACTTCTGATGTTCGACCGAAATGTTCATGCTCAAGACTACCCGAATCCTGAATAGGGTTCTTGCTTAACGTCAGTCTTGCTAGATTTCAAATCTTATGTGTGCTTAGTCAAAGTGGGCATACTGTAATTTTAAGTGGTAAGGATGGACCGAACCACCCGAGTAAAGAGATAATGTGATCATGAACCAATGAATTCTGCATGACATTTCGAAATTTACAACAGATTGGATGATCCAAACAAATATGGGCATTCGTAATGCACATCTCATGAGGTTGCTGAAAATTCTTCGACAGCCCACGACCGGTTTCGCCCTTCTTGGGGCTCATCAGGTAGGCGCAGTCCCCGAGTTTCCATCAACCTTATGTTCTACTTGAACCCAAATTGGACTGATTTCGATAAATACACTCATTTGCTGTCGAAGAATTTTCAGCAACCTTATGAGTAGTGCGCTACGTATATACATGTATCACGATATCTCGAATATCGTAGCAACTGGAACATGAGGCGGCCTGGTGCAACACATTCAGTTGCCTGGAAACATCACAAACGGGGGATTCGGCTGGGCTCCAGGTGAGTCTCTCGCAAAACCAAATTGATTTGCAAATGCGTGTATTTATCGAAATATGGGCGTTGTTTTGCATCTCACCGGTGGTAATTCATAAAAGAGGATGCAGCTTAGGGTTAGCGGCACAAAAATTAAGTTTGACATATATCGAACCATCTGAAGGATTAGAGAACTACGGTAAATAGTTCTTCAGTTTGTCAACATTTAGACTGACGAGGTTAGCGGGGTGTCATCACAGCTCAGACTAATGCCAGGTATGAGAGGTTGGATACCCATAAATGTTTCGCTTGAGAAGACTGGACAATCCTCAGGTTGCCTGCTGATTGCATATCTTGTTAAGTTCATGCTTGGGCTTTTACCGTACGTAGCCATCCAGCATGGAACTTGCATTCTGTGGTAGCTCTTATGGTCTAATAGCACACAGTTTGCGGGATGTTAAGCTATCACATTAAATCATCAACACGAATAATGTGTGCCGTAGACAATCATCAAAGCCGCATCTACGATCCAAACTTGTTGTCTGGTTAAAGGAAAAGGAGCATCAATTCCTAGTTAGTTTGTCTGAAACCCAGTCCATGCTGGTATGGAGCGGTAGGACCGAAAACACGAGGACCCTCCAGTCAGCGAGGTTTCTGCGAGGAAGAGTAAGGTATTGTTTGTTTAGCTGCATAGAAATGATACATTCTTAAGCTGTAGCGTTTACATAATTACCTATAAAACTTACCAACGCACTTCCCTTTATCTACCTGTGCAGTCGACCCTTTGGGAAGGAGAAATTTTTCGTTTGAGACTGGATTCAAATGAATTTGTTGCATCAGTTTCGTTGAAGATATCTTACACACTGTTTGAGCCATCAGGCATGCTGGTTGAAATGAATTTCGAGGCTAAAATTTTCAGTTTATTATAACGTGCACCAGAATATGTATCTATCTGCCTGTGGATTGAAGTTGTACGATGATCAAATTAAATATGGATCTATCTAGTGGGCAATCAAGCTCAGTGCATTTAATGCCCACTTCTATGTTCGTCACAAAACCAGTGTTGTCGACGGATTTTGTGTTGAGCCCGAAAGGCTCGTAAGACTTTGGACCGTTTTCCGTGCTAGCTTCCAGGATGAGGACTGATGTTCTGGACAAAAGAGAACTTTCTTGTTAGTGTCTAGAATAGAGTTTTCATGTTGTAAATGATTCCACAGTTTTGCCACAAGTAGTGGTCCCTGACACATCAACAAAAAAACGGAAGCTCCTGGTATATGCATCATACTGAGCGTCTAAATACCCTAGGCTATTTCTCGGTAAACAGAGTGACCAAAGAGCATGAAAAAAGTAACACCTACTCACCATGTAAAGCCAAAAGTTGAACTATCAAGCACAAGGTAAGTAAAACCTTACACATTGCAGGAGCGCGTCAATACGGCTACAGCTTACAGAATCCTTTGCATATGACGTATCTTTTATATACCGTTACAGTGGCTTCGAAGGGTAATTAAGTCGTCTGGTGACCTTGCCAAACACACCACAGGCCGTGAGTGTCGGTTTGAGCAAAGGGAAATGAGGCTAGTTTGGGTCTACAGTGCATTTGCATCAAAAGATCTGCTCTGTCGGATCACACACAGGATTGGAGTTCCATTCATTAGTGACTTGCTAACGTGGATGGGAAGTTGCCCCTTTCCATATTCAGCATGCAAAAAAGTGATATTAAACTTTCTGTTCTGTTATGTTGTGTTTGAAACACCAAGTCATCAGATTTGGAAACAAGCTGTTAGAGTATGAAAATTTTGCTAGCTTTAATATATATATATATACATTCAAAGTAGTTCTTTTAAACAAACACTCAGGATTGATCAGATCAATCAGTATGGTGAATCCGAGTAGGAAACTCATGCATCAGTTAAGCAATAAGATAAAAATGAGAGTTACATGCGGTGGACCTAGGTTCAAAGTCTTCCTGAACGATTACCGTTCAAAATTTGGGCTTGGTGAGATTTGTTTTATTCCAGCGTACATAGACTACCCACATCTTATATTTTCTATAGGGAAAACACCCAGTTTGTGATGCGTACATCCAGCCCATCACTTCTTGTTGTTTACGTTCGTGACAAAGTACAGTGGTCTCCGTTCGACTCGCTAAAGAAAAAAACACCAGAGGAAACTATCCTCCACCAACAGGAGATTGAAGCAGGTTTTTGAATACAGTAGCTTTGTAATCCTCTCAATAACACATCTCAATTAGCGTGCGAAAACTCCGCATTTTCTGTGGTTCTGTGAAACATTTTGGGACACACCTCGTGTCAAAACCAGTACAGCAAAGGTTTTTAAAAAAAAGCATCTAAACTTACGTTTTAACGTGGACTCTGACTAAGAAAACAGAAGTCTGAACTCCCAAAGGTGAAGTCGAAGCTGTTAGCAACATTGATCAATCAACCCAGGCATCGTACCATCTCCATCAAAAATACTGAACTCAATTTGTGACAACGGGCCAACTTGCCTTGTGTGTGTGTGTGTGCCTTTGTCCAAGAAGTGATCAGTAAATTAGGGAAGCTGCTCTGTCGTCACAACTTCAACGTTTATGACCTTCCAGCTCTGAAAGGGAGATGGGTCACAGACCAAACTGTAAATTTTAGGAAAGTAAAGACCGACTGGATGCAGCAGAGTTATACTTTGGTTTTTGGGGGTGATGAATCCTCTCGCTAATGTCATTCTATTCGCTTGCTCCCTGCATGCGATTTACAGGGCGTCAAATTCTAGGTTAAAAACGCTCATGATTTTACCAGTATGATGGAACTTAGAGTTAACCTTCGTTGATAGCACATCCTGATTTCAGGCAGCTTCAATATTCCATCTGCCTACGATCAGACAGAAGGGACTTGGATTCATAATGTGCTTTTAGACCACATGTACCCTACTTCCTTGTACAAACACGTAGAAAACTGGTTTTTGCACTAGACAGCAGCCCTCTCTCATGGTATCAATATCGCCTAACAAAGGACGTATGGTCGGTGAAGTAGACTATGATTCCCTACTGAAATGTAATGAATATGTGCAAGCTGGATCCCAATACGTCTGCTGTGCTAAAGGATTTAGCCATAACACGAAGTCATTGTGACCCACGACAAACATCGACAACCTAAAATTCTTGGTGAATTCGAATGAATAAACCGTCGGTTAAAAAGCTTCCATTGACTGACGGAGAACATTTCTCGAGCCAATTACTGTCACTGATGAAGGTTTAATCAGAATCAAAACCTGATCCAGTACAAAATAGCTCTTTTCACTCGGATTGGTATAAAAACGATTAGTTTTTCTGCACACTTATTTGAATTCAATAAGATGAGGTTTATGAGCTCAAGTCCTGGATAAATTGCGCTGTTCTGAGCACACAATATAACAACCCTGTGCATGAAGACGAGCCTAGCTAGGAACATTGACTTTCACCCTTTCACAAGAAATCGAACTTCCTGTGTTCATACGTACTTATCCAGCAAAATTTAGATGCAAAGGGTACCGACTTTGCGGCTTCATGTGGCAATTCTTTATCTGTGGAGAAAGGGGACCATGTATTTAGGAACTCAACGCTTTTTGAGTTCAGATACGTATCGGCCTTAAATACCACACTACATGTGACTCTCTGTAACAAAATGCTCAGGAATATCCAATTCACCCTTGAAAATAGTTACCACACTCAATTCTTGACGTAAAAACATACCTCTCAAACATTAAATTTTAAGGTTCACCTCTAGGTAAACTATTCCAGCAGTCCATAAAAAAGAAAGCGCTCCTGATCAGCGAAAGTTTGGTGCTGCAAACCTAATATACCAACTGATCGTAGTGTGGGGAGTGTTTGTAGTGTTCAACTGAGATGTCGTCCGGTCAGTGTGGATAATCTATGCTGAAAGTTAGAGGAGAACTATCCAGCTGTTTCATCCCTACTGAAAACCATCAGCAGTGTGCATCTCACGAAACTCAGAGAGTTTGGAACCCGCGACCTTCTAGTCAGCAATTACACACTTGACCGTTCCACGAGCGGCTGACCTGCAATGTTTGGCTCTTACTTAGACAGGATATAGCGCCGCTCATCGACAAATCCCGGAAACCACGTCACGTGGTCGCATACTGACTGGCTCCTCGAGTGACAACTTTTCAGAAGGAAGTTTCACTCATCCTGTGAAATCATCCTTCAGCTGATTCAATTGGATTGGGAGCTAAACACATTTCTGGCAGAATGTGACAAGTCTGAAACTTTCCCAGTTTTCTAAGTTGAACGCTGCTGATGATTCCCAATAAGGATTAAACAGCTGTACAGTGTGTTTCGTTTTTCAGCATAGATTGGCTTTACCAGCACTAAAATTCTGGACTGAAAATTTCAGGAGCTCTTCACACGACCGCAAATCTCTCCGTTTGATTTCTAGGGCTCAAAGACATTGCTCATGACTTACGAAATCAAAGTCGATGCGTGATTTACCCCGCCCCATGGTATATCTGAGGAGTCACGTTGGGACATTTAGAAAATATGGCGCTATATTTCTGCTGGTGCTGACCTACTATCGTGGTGAATCGCTACCCGGAAAAACGGCCTGATGACGTGGTCTCCGCTTCTTTGACACAAATCTCACAAAAGATAGCAACAGAAACAACATTTCTGAGGCAGGTCTTCATGCAAGACAGTCAGCTTTTCTGGCATTCATCCACATCACAAAAATGCGGCCAATTAAGACTGAGGTAATTGAAATCTCCGAATTGTAATATTATTACTGAGCGTAAAAAGACTTCAGTGTGTGACTTAGTTCACATCTAGACATCTGAAATAAAAAATTTCGATATCCTGCTATCCCTATATTGGAGGACATATGATGGAAATCCCGACTGTGGCTGAGAATGAGTGAGGGGGAGGGATCGGTGAAGAGCGCTTTAGGGTGTTTGGACGTATTTAGTAATGTTAAATTAACTTTGGCACTTGACACACAGATGAGTTTTTAAACTGAACTAATTGCACGCGAATTAACTAGACTTCCTTGAATCCATTCACCAAATTATGACAGAAATTTTATCTCATGTTTTCATTACCCAAGTCTCTATGTTTTGTACGTAATATGCGGCTAAATCTAGCATAAGTTGGCTTGTGGGCGAATGCGATTTGAACGCGAGCTCTTTGGCTTGTGGGAAGGTTAGTCAATCAGAAGGCCGTGTTGTGAGTGAATCATGTGCCGGAATAAACCACCGCGCAGGAAGATAGGCCGCACCTGAGAACTCCACCTGGACGTAAAAATTAGAGCGATCGAACAATCCAGCTGGCTTGTTGTCGCTGGGATATTATGCATCCAATTTACAGGGAAGAAGTCTACTTTGGGGGACATTAGTTTCAGTGCACGTATAGCCAACGCCACTGACTGGCTTCCACTGATATGTGCGCTCTGAGTGGTAATGCACGCACAGCATCAAAATTGTGTTGTAAGGAAGGCACATTTTAGTATCCGTCGTAAAACCTGTCATGCGTATAAAGTGAAGTGGATCGTGAGCACTGTCTACAGATGAACTAAAGGTTGGCGGACTTTTACCTATTGGCGGACAGACAAAAACAAAAGAGTTGTGAATTTTTGTTCCCGACAGTATCTTGAATAAGAACGGAGTCATCCAGCGGTATAGGGTGGCGTACGTTTGTGTCGACCGAAGATGTTTATTGATCTTATTCGGAAAATTCCAAAGAGTGAACACCAAACAGGAATAAGTTATCCGGGGGAAATCGCGTGCAATACGTGCAGCAGAAACCCTACGCTACGCGTACATCCTCACAAATTCATGAACAAGCCCATTTCAGCTAAATTTAGCGAGGTGTGAACGACTGACTGAGTTTCGGTGCACACAGGAGATTTCCATTTAAAAAGGCAGGGAGATTTATCTGCTTGGACGGATATTCCGGCTGCATCCCTACCTTCGTTTCAGGCGTTGCGTAGCGCCTTTAACATCTAAATTCTTTGTCTACTGACCTTGTTGTGCATTCACCTGTGTAACATGAAATGTTTCCATAACTAGCCAAGCTTAATAGAACTAATGATGTCCAGTTTTATTAGGATGGCAAACTATCACACTATACTCGAAAATTAAAATGACCTGACGAAACAAAAGAAAGCAGCCGATGAACAAACAAAATCAGGTCTTTCTCCTGACCGAAATTAATTCAGAGTTTTGCACTATTATGCTCAGAGCGATCATACTTCAGGGGTTAAAGGGACAATTGGGAACTACGGATAGTTGCTGTACTCGCTTGACCCCGTGTCTGCAAGCGCTATTGATTGCTTTGAATACGCAAGTTACCAAAGCTATACAGGTACACGCATTACCTTTCATAAGAGTGAAAAATCACCTGGTACTATGTTTATGACTCGTGATGAACAATTTTAAGATACCATGACAAAAATGAAAGGCTAAAAAACTCATTGCTCTTCAATGAAAGTGGACTTCGAAATTGTGGTAAATAGCTGCAGTTTGAATCAAACAGAATGGCACGACGAAAACCTGGCCACCCGAGGTTATGTTCTGCGTGACAAACTGCATTAATGCTACATATGCGGGTGTCAGAGTTCCAAATTTCACCTTTGCAGTGAACGGAGTTTTGAATACAATGATTCTTGTCGATTCATGGGTACTCATCAAGTTGTAACAAGTGATATGGAACGACAATACTCTTCACGTACTTTATTAGTTAGTTTGGACTAGTTGAGTCACTTGACGAAACGACTTCATAGCCTGTCTGGCATTTCAAATGATTTCATAATGGACGCACCAAACCCATACGATGACGTATGTCAACTACTATGGTCTGTTTGGATTACCAAATGCAACGTCGGCTCACTTACTGGTGGTCCAGCATTGATTCCACCGTATGCTGAAAGGTAACAATCTGCGTTCCATGAATTTCTGTCGGTTTCTTGGCCAGCTTCAACGAAAACTTCGGAGTGCATTCATGCAGACCGTTGCAGCTTAATATTCGAAGTATCGGTAGGCAATGATTCACATTTCAAACGTCCGGAGATATTTGCAGCAGAATTCCCCATGTGTGCTTTGGGGGTTTTCTTGCGGTCTGGCACCATGGCACCGGGCGCAGACGTCATTAACCTAACTGAAATGCCTACTCTAACGGTAGAACTATGAATTCTACAGAAACCTCAATTTTAATTCTTACCAAGAGTTTCGAACAAGTGTTGCTTACTTCCATGTGCAATGCAGAAAGGCTTCTCATCGCACAACAGATGGTCATTATTTGAGATTCATTAGCTGGTGTCTAGCATTTGCTGAGGTGACCTATTATCGGGGCAATTACCTAAGATGATCGACTGGCTGAAAATACTGACCAGAACATGACAAGCCTAGTAGATTGAGGACACTTCACGCTTCACACGCATCATATTAATCAGATAAATTTAGAAGACAAAGGTCAGTTCGTTCCGAATTCTCTTGTGTCTTCCAAGTTTGGTAATGAGCTCGCAGATACACATCCAAAGGTTTGCAAAATAAGTTCCAGGCTGTTTCGAACACACCTGGCATAGACTGCAGAAAGGTTGCCTCTTCACTTTGTGACAAATACAATCGTTTTTAACAACTGACGATCTTACATTTCGTGTTTAAACAGTAGGCTTGGTGTACTGGGCTCTTATAATTCAGCCCAATATTCGTTACTCATTGGTGCATTCGGGGTTCCGATTCAATTGGGAACTTGTTGCGTGTTCATGCACTCTCAAGTGGATATTACACAGTGTCGCGTTAAAACAGCTAAATATGCCTTTGTACCAGTCGTTCATCACCCCAACTCTGGTGGCAGCAGCTATATGGTCTATAAGTGATTTGAACCAGGCGAAACAGAGTATCAGACCAGTGGCAGCGGCGGTCTGACCATACGGTGGCATACAAACAAAAGTCTCAAACATCGAGACCGAATGTTTGGTGGCACGAAAACTAAACATGTCGATTTGTGGACCAGTAAAGTAAACGTGTACTATTCCAGTTGATTTTGGGTGCAGACAGATATTCAGAAAATATTCAGGCAATGTTGACACCCGGATGACGGAACGCAGTAACGTGACAAGCTGGTCTACTGCGGGAAATTTTCGTTTATTTATTTGGAAAAATTCCATTATAGCGAGATAGTTCTTTTATTGGATGAGACTCCACAAGGAAAAAACTGGAGCAGACGTGTTTAAAACAGCATGGTTTTTAGCTAATCAGCTGTGCTTCGGGCTCACATTCAGTGCTTTTGTTTGTATATACAATGTCTCCGTATTCAGAGATTCCCGTGGTGTTGGTGACGGAACTGAGAAACAGTAATTTACTTTTCCACGGTTTCTATCACTTTGTACAAACGGCCTGTCTATTCAATAGGCGATTGATCGTTGTCTCAGTGCCCTGTTGTGCATCTCAGCTCGGTGGCTTGTTTATATGAGCTTCATAGTTGGCAAACTGAATTCACTTTCAGCTTCACAGGTTTGGAGTTTTTTCTGGGTCATCAGCCTTCGATTTGGGGTTATCCTGTTTAAGGATTTCATAGAGAGGTCCTGGTGGTGTCCGTAATTTCTAAGTGTTGCGAGTTAAACATGCAATGTGGGATGAGGCACCGGTGTTCCCCCTTCTGATGCTTGAAATGTAGCTGCTCGGAGAGAAAAGAAACAGTGTACCAATAAGTGACTCACTACAGAGTCAGTGGTGCACACCTAGTATATTCGCTGGTGTTTCCAGGCCTGGTTTGCAATGGGAACAGTGGATACCATGCAAATAATAGTTCGTTTTCCTAGTCGTTATGCTGAGGAAGAAAATACTGACGAAACTGTAAGCTCATACGCAATGAGCTTGCAGTTGTATTCGTAACATTTGTTCGTCTCCGTTCGCCAAATGATAAAACAGCATGATTTTTCATTGGGGAGCACCAGCAACGTGGTTTCGTGAAATGTCCTTCACGTAGACCTTTTCGGAACATCAACCGAAGCGTGTTCTTCAATACCGGACCAACTTAAGTACCGCTACCTGACAGTCTGATTTATGTCCACGATTATAATTTGTGTACAACATGGCGATGGGGATTTTTACTGTCACGATTACCTGGTTCCATTTCGTCGACCGTTTTATGTAGCTGCAGCCTGCATCCGTATTAGATGATGACGACTATAGGCGGCTATTTTACAGTACCAATAACAACGAGGCGTTGAAACGAAGATGAGGTACGTGTTGTTTGTGGCCCTTGGGAGATATCAGACACTAGCTTCTGCCTTCTTCAGCCCATTCAACCGAAAATTGTACAGATTAGACTAATGTGAGCTGTAAGGTACTGGCTTACCCATATAAGTCCCTCGTATTTTCAGTGAATCTTAACTGCTCCATTGTGCAACCCTAAGGTCCGTTCGGCCCGGATGAATAACACACAATATCAAAGAGCACACTTTAATGTCAAGAGCTCTAGGTCACAAACACATGATCCTGGGGAATCGGGTTCCTTTCGTAGGTTGACAGTGATTGGTAATACAGAAAATGTAGCACTGCAGAAGTTTGGTTCTACTCAGGAGGAAAAACTAGCCTATGGTTCCATGCGCTTGTGAATTTTGGTCAAAAAAGTTAGGATGAAGGAGCAAGTTTTCCGATGCGTCTGAAGGATGACATGCCGAAGGTATAAAGGCACTGCAAACCAAAGGTGGAGCGGGAACGCGATTCGAACAGCTATGGACAAAATATGCATCTCTCACGTTCATACGCACAGTGAAATTCACTAAGGAACAGGTTCATGCATGATTCATTGGGAATCAGTGGGGAATTAGCGGATGATGAGAAAACTGAGATAAACGTTCTGCTCAGTCAGAGATCATCTCTGTCAGGTATAAAGCCCCGTGGATTTGGTATGAGCATGTGAGGTTGAACGCAAAAATCGAGCATTCATAGCTCCGATTCCCCGTACAGTGCAGTTGCGAACGCGGTGTAATCCAGCGCATCCTGTCCATTTACAGCCCCGGGCCCATTGTATGCTTTCATTCTATTGATGCAGTATTCAGCCTCCTCTGGCGGAAGTTCTCTGCGCAATTGTTCCGATGTTATGTACGGCTGTGAAACAGATAATAAACACGCGTAAAATGGAGTATATGTTCAATATCCCTATCTTGAATATTTCAAGGTGCTCAAAAGAAACGGATGTTTTGGTCTCAGACCAAAGTGTATTTTTGTGTTCGACTGCCAGGCACATCGAACTGCCCAGGTCTACGCTGATCCTATCATTTGGCCTAATGACAACTTGTTTGTGGCTGATTCAACATCACTGAATGACTCAACTGTGCCGCATGTATGGTGCCAGCAATGACGGACTTGATACATCAATGAGATCAGGTCAGTGAACAAAGTTTTGACTTCTTGCCGGTCTATGTAAATGAAGGTTGAACACCAAGTGGTCGTAAACTATTTCGTGTAACAGATGTTTACAAATGTTTCCAATGTCTATTGATTGTGCGTTACGAACTTGTTCTTTGACATCAGAAAATTCAAAAGCTGCCCTCAGAGATAGTCTATAAAATGAAAAAAACCAACGTTCAGTTTGGTACATGAGGAGGTTAGACAAAGCTCTGCAACACACAGATGCATGTGGCAGCTAACCAAATTACACATGAATGAACGAACGGGATCACGGATAGCAATACACTAGTAATGCACAGAGATGTTAAGTTGTCAGGACGAACCCAGTTGTCGGAACTTTTGTCGCTCGACCATCTGGATCCAAAGGCTAAATAATATCTCATTGTCAGGATCCAACCCCTTCCGGTGGCACTTGGAGTTCCAAGCTGGTTTCAGTCTATCAGAAAGGTCAGATACCTGAAAGTAACCCAGAACGCCCGGAACCTATTGAAACCCTGAAAACCCACCAAAATCTCAATAGGGAAGCCGGCAAGCATCCAGGCTAATCAATCATTCAAACAGTTCAGCAAAAGCCGGCGTGAGTTTAGTGTGTGCGCCACAGAAGCATAACCGAATGTGGTCAGCGTTCAGGCATTTCATGGAAGCACGATCGATGTTGATGGGTGTTCACTAAACGCCTATCAGGCAGCCTGGGTCAATGTCAAAAAGTGCCCTTTAAATAGCGCGGGCCATTGTAACTTTTGCACCCGCACACTCTCGCGTGTTCGCAATAAACCAGTTGTGTTCCTTATCGGCGAGTCTTCTTCCGGCACCAGGCACTGGAGCGGGAACAGTAGTCAGACATAACAGATTGGCGACTCAGTCAGATATAACACAGTCTATGCAATAAAAGAGCCCGCTTTAGGCGCCCGGCACTTTCAATCTGGACTTTGTAATTCCCTCTGGAAACACTAGCTGGGGCGAACAACAATTGAACTGAGGCAAGAAAGGCTTACGTAAGGAATGATAAAAGTGAACTCTGCAGATTAGGGCTTCTCAGTGACAAACGGAATGAATTTCAGCATATTATGTTACGTTACGCGGAGCGACTTGCGTGCATTGCACGTGCGACCACCAAACACCAGTCGAGCAAACACTGATTACCTACCGTGTCACCAGCCAGCATGCGGAACGACTGGACCATCTGTTCTGCATTGTCTCCTTCTTGCGTGTGACTTGTCATGAAGTTCATGAACGCATCGAAGGTTATGAAACCAGTTCCATTAGGATCGACAGATTTCATTATACGCAAAAAGTCCGCTTCACCCTTGAGAGTGGGAAATAGTGTGATATGGATGTTTGGACAATGAACATGGACATCACAGAAGTACCGCGAATATATTACCAGAGTCTCAACTGCAAAATCCTCATAAGCAATTTTCTTACACAGGATGCATTTCAAACAGATTCCTCAGTAGCATGCCATCCGATGTTCGTGGTCTCCTCAAAATAACTGGATTAACCGAACCCTTTTACTAACCTTCCACATCAGTGGCAAACATCAGAAAAGAAAAAGTAAAACAGGCGTAGAGGACGTGGGGCAGCGGGCAACCTGACACCACTCATGGGGTTGGACCCAGGTTATCGGTATGTCAACCCATGATCTTTTCCAGTTGATCGGCCCGTTCTTGATTGTGCAGCCGCTTACCATAACAATGATCTGAAAAAGACCGGCAGTCTAACTTTGTTAACACAAGTTTTACTGTTAGCACTCTGTTTACTCGGTTGGTTGGTTTATGAAACCGAACTGATGTCGAATAAAATACGTGGTCCCCAATTTGGGCATTTAGTTTATACGATTCCATATTCTGAGTGCAGGCTGTATCCACAGTTCTTTCAGAACTAAAACCATATTATGTTGGAAAGACGTTTTTCAACCGATAGGTCTTGCTTGTCTGGAGAAACACACAAAGGCCTACTTTAGACACGGTAGGATCACAGTGCCATCGTTTGAGTGTTACAAATAGCTGCTTTTAAGAAGACCAACTGACAGCAGATTTCTTTTTAACCATAAGACGAATGATCTTCGTTTCAAATTCGACTTCAGAGTTCACTTGCAAGGCCAGAGCTTTGACGTACCCCTGAAGGAGGGTCCAAACTTCGACATCAGTTTCCGGGTCTCTAAGAGTGCAAAACTTTTCAGCGGTCACCATGAGGGACAGAAAAGCTCATTACAGAAAATACCGAGGCAGTGTGAGGCCACAAGTTGGACTTGACGCACTAGCTGCCGTAAACGTGCAAGATGTAGAAACGCAACCACGACCGATGCAGGATAGCATCCATAATATTAGGTAAAGGTATAAGAGTGCCAGGACCGAATTTCGGTCCAAAGTTGTCCAGTAACCTATGTTAAAACCTGTACCTTTAATAAGCATCAAAACATGTGCAAGCCAGTTATCAACCTGGGTGAACAGACCAACAGCTGCCTGACCAGCAGTCATTAAACGCGATGAGGCTGTCAATGTTTCGACAAAATGCAAAGAGGTTTTGTTTGAAAGGACAACCTATACCTTCCACCTGAATTATACTTTTTCTTCTGGTATCATTGAGTCCACTCAGAAATAGATAGGGTGGTTCGAACATATCCTCAATCCATTCTTGACATACATCCATGGTGTCGTAGTGGACGGGACAATAGTAAAAGGCCAAAGCCCTCCTCCCCCTAATATGCGCCAAAAAGGAAAGTGAAACTTATGTAAATCTTCGCAGTCCATAGAATGACTAAAAAAGCGGTGATTAGAGGCATGAGAGCCCATCAATTCTATACAGAGGTTGGTGTTCAGAGAAATTAAAAACAAAAGTGTGAGCGCTCAAGCAAGACCGTACACAAAAACGTTAATATACCATAGGTTGTACATTGACCGCTAGAAGTATCGTCCCCTATTTGAAGCCACGAGTTAGGATGGACCGTGTCAGTCCAACTCTATGTGATTCAGTATACTGATGTGTTAGGTATTACCAATTGAGACCTAATCACACTGTTGTTCAGCCGACCGTAGTCAAACGGTCAAGTGCTTAAACACTGGCCGGGAGGTAGCGGGTTCGAAATTTTCTGAGTTTCGTGAGATACGCACAGCTGATGATTCCCAGTAAGGATAAAACAGCTGTGCAGTGCTTCTGAGCTTTTCAGTACAGATTGCCTCCATGGCAGGACGAAATCTCAATTGAAAATATTACCAGTAAACTGGTGGTTCGATTGATCCAAGTAAGAAAGTTAGGAATAAACAATGGTGATAAGATTTGATAAATTAAGCCATTCAGAAAAAAACAGGAATGCGTGAATAAATGTAGGGCGTCGTATAATAGCAGAACGCTCGTGAAGTCCATGAGTGAATATTTTGCTGGGCAATTGCAAAGTTAATCTAACAGGATTTCACAACACGCTCTAGAAACGCTATTCGTAAACGTGATTGGTGGGTATCCACCATCCACCGCCTCCACACACGTCCGCTTCTAGACTGTCTATCACGTTCACCGCATAAGACACATCACTCCCACACATTCCAAACCCTGGAAAGATTGAAAAAAAGCAGCTGCACCTATTGTCAGCACGTCCGGACAAGTTACACAGGAAAATACCCATTTTGGCATTCTTTCAAATGACTCGTATTCACTCCCACTTTAACTCGAATGTGGTTCTCCTCCAAAAGTAGCACACCTGTCAATCGCCTAGTACAACCGTAGTGTCGTCATGCCCTAATCGTTTTACAGCCATCAGAAAGCATGCACACAAGCACACAGAACGAACACGTGTGATTCGGCGTACTTTTTATTCCCTATAGAAGAAAGAGCATGTCTGCAAAGGCGCTTGTTTGCCCACTACCCCCGAGTGATCATCAAATGACTACACAGATTGACCTCATTTTTTCCATACTGTAGTAGATATGCTTTTTATTGCCTCTCACTTGATTTAGACTGGATAGTATTTAGTTTAGTGTCGTCCATAAGTGTAAGCTGAGTGCACCTGTGCACAGGCGCCACTAGACAAAACAAAAAACAATGGTAACATGGCAGTGAACGCAGTAGGGAAAAACCGAAGAGGAATAAAAAAAACATTTTTGCTGCATTCGAATAAGACATTAATCTCAAGGGTTATGTAACCATAGGCAGTGAAATATTGCAAAAATCGATTGAATGTGTGAATAAAACCAGGAACGCGATCAATTGTAAACACCTGTATCAGATTAGCTGAGGTTGACCGGATCATCTGGCAATGTCCAAATATTGGTAATGAGTTAATTGGTTGTTGATCGGGTGGCAGTTGATCTGTTTCGTCACCAGATCATCTTTTTATTGATAAAAAAGTTTGGAAAGACGAAAGTTCCGGCTTCAAGTTTATGCAATCACACGTCTTTTTTCTAGTGAAAGGGGCAAGATCACATGACATCGGTTGTAAAGAGGACACACAACAGATTCCTTTGGCAAAAAAGCTTGGATTATCTCAGTCAAAACACTTTGACGTTGGCATTTTCGGATGGTCCAGCTAACCTTGCAGTTGCTCGCATTAGTTTATAGGTAGCGTTGCGGATTACAGCCGGGGTTAAGATGTTTGAAATAAAAACCAATGTCCCAATCACTCCGGATGGGCAAAAATGGTAGCATCATCTCTAGAGAATCGTTTCAGAAATGACCAAATCCACTTACTTGTGCATTATTCGGTATGTTGTAACCCAACGAAAGCAGACAGGCGCGGAAGTCCAATGGCTCTAGCCTCCGTGTCCTCTGCCGGTCAAAGTGATTGAAACAACGCCTACATTCATCAATTTGTTTCTCGGAAACGCCCCGCGAGTCACGAGCCAAAATTTGGTTCTCAATTTCGTTCTGTGCTCGCTTCACATTGGTTCGTAGTTGCTCCCAACCAATGCGAAGCGTATCCATAGTGTAACGGGTGTGCGGGTTATACGTTATACGTGCTTCTTGAACAAGCTTGTGGTGGTAGGTTGGGGACAAGCAAGGGGGAGAAATAGAACATCAGAAGCTTCCACCCCTCACCAAAAGTAATTCGGAGAAACAGTCAAAGCAGTGCTGTATGGGAGTTAAAGCTCGATCAGAGTAAACAGACAAAAAAGGAGTAACATAATCTTCTTTAATACCACCAGACTGTTGTATAGACACTTCATGGTTTGAGGTCAGCATCCGGAAAACTAACAAGACCTATAATTGATTCTGCTATTAGAAGTTTTTTTGTACCTTATAGGGCGATAACAACACAAACTTTGCACTTCATACTGGTGTTCATGTATCCCACCGTTGGACGGACAACGATAACAAGTTGTAAGAGAAAAAATCCAACGGGACGGATAGTACATATCCAGCTCAGGACGCACTTGTCTGATTCGACCTTGAGGACGAGTGAAGTGCATCGAGTTCCCGGTAGCCCAGGTCAATTGAATTTCTAGCTAAAATATCCATAAAACAATCAGTTATTATGTAACTTAACCCTTGTCTTGCTACGTTTGGTTCACTGGGTCGATTAGCTTTCCAACCGAAGATAGAATGCGCATTGTTATTATTAACTACATTATTAGTAATATTTTACAGAGCGGATAAAAATAGTCAACCGAGGTTGGAGACTGTTCACGTGAGCAACTAAGTACGGCGCGACAAATGGATAATGGAGGAATGGATTGTAAATCTGGGTTACGTGGAAGATTCCTTGAATAACGGTAAGACAGGATTCATTCAGTTTGTACGTCTTTTGTACCAACTCTGAGCTTAAAATTCGCCTTGAAATGCTAGTAGCGGATTGACGTAGTTGATTAAGTGCCTCCACTGTTCTTGGGCGTTGGTTCTATTGGTATCATTTACGAAAAAAAGTGCAAGTCGAAGCAATCATCCCCCTCAAAAGTAGACTAAAATGGACAACTCCGCTAAACATGGGCAACGAATGCTTCAAAAATTATTTCAGTGTAGTTGAACCGGTCGGGTGTCTAGGAGACCATCAAGGTTATAAATACTAAAGTTTGCGCCGCGAACTTTGATCGACTTGTTGCTAACATCATCTATCCAAAATGCTCCGAATGGAATTTCGCACAGTGCTAACCACATGAGATGAGTACGGGTCACCAGTTCGTCTGTCTACTAGAGCACCTGACAGGTTGAAGAAAACGAGAAACTAGCAAGGTATTTCATGCACAATGCGTGTTAGTCCAAGAAAGGCACAAACGGTGCAGAAAACTAACAGTTTGAAGTACGAATAGACGATAAGAATCCATCCAACAACGATTTCATGAATAGTAGAAAATCCACTACGGATCGTTTTGCTCGCATCATCATCAGATGAAAGCGCCGATAACGTTGGTTTATTCCAAATATCAGCCGTCAACTCGACAACCAAAGAGAGGAAAAATTCATACGAAGACCACCATCACCATTCTTTCGGTTAGGAGAAATGTTTAACGTGTAAGAATTTTTTACATAGAGGCACAGATACAAAGAACAGAAACTGAAGGAAGAACAAGCAATGCTCAACGATCATCGCATTCCACACAAGAATTCCGCGTCTATCCCAAATTACGCCCGCGTTTATCAACCTTACTTGACGATAGCGAGCAGTGACTAGGTCAGGCTTCATGAAAGTTGGTGTATCGCAGACGATGACAAAGTTTTCCGAGTTCCCTTGCAACTCGATTATAACGGGTAAATCAAGCATCATGAGTGATCAAACAGAACTACACGATATACCCGAAACTCTCCGCTGGAATACGGTTTCCAGGATAGATCATCTGGTCAACATGACCACGCCAGGAACTTTTAAATTCCGTCCTCAATAGGTCGCACCTGAGCGGGCAAGTACCCGAGGAAACACGCGCTTTGCAAACGCAAGCAATCATTTTGAGAGGAGCAAAGCGACCAACTCTCACGAGCCACAAATATCAAAGCTGTTATGCAGACTGTCACCTCGAACAATCAAGTTCTTCTCCTTGGTATTCACCTGTGTACCGTGGACGAAGATCGGAGGGCCGAGATCCCGGACAACTGTGCCATGCACAGGACCATTAACCACATTGTGTAGTATTCCACATTGCGCACACACTCTCCTGCATCGGGCTGGCCGTACTCCGGCTAATGATTTCAGGAATTCCGCGCCTATCCGAGATTATGCACACCTTTATCACTGTTGCTTGACGTTCGGAAATAATGACTGGATCAGGCTTCATCAAAGCCGTCGTAGTAAATGCCCTCAAATCTCCGTCATAACTACCCTTCCCAAATTGTCCTCAGCAGCTTCAAGTTTCTCTTTCAGGCGAGCCTGACTTTCTGCACACATGACCACGATGTGACGGTGCTCCAAACGTCTCAAGGGATTTGACAATCGTCAGGCAAAAGCAAATAGAAAACTTTAGAGATACCAACAAACGGCAAGCTAAGATTGGAAGCAGTTGTTAAATAGTGACGAAGCAAAGCGTGTAACAGCAAGGTAGCTTCCAAACGAAAACCTGCATGCAAACCGGAGTTGCAACCTACAGGCTCATCGAACAACAAACGCTTCATGGAAGAATACAAAAAGAATGGATGAGACAGAGGCCGATTTCAGCTGATACGGTAAATTTGGACTTGGGACCGTCAGAAATAGATTAATCTAGACACGACACAAATGTGATGGACAAACCCAAGATAATAACGACAATTTGAAATACTCAGTAAGAGCATTTGTACTGAACCAGCGAAGTATTCTGGGTGCGAGTATGGCCAAACCTGAGGACGTATTACCCATCAAGTGGACCGCAAGAGCAACTTGCTCTGCTGTAACTGGCTCGATCTGATTCCAGTCCAAGGTCACCACTGTGCTAGTTGGCCAGATATCAATGCGTTTTGGAGGATGGTGCCTTAATCAGTTCTGTTTGGGGTCCGAAGATATGCCACAGTTTCCCTTGTATGATTCCTTTCATGACCCGTATCAGTCCACCTCTTGTAGTATAATGTCTAGGTGATGGCGTAGTTGGCTTAGTGCGCCAACGACGCTTCTAGCTACCGGTAACACCACCCGCGCAAACGTGCCTGGGGAGGTTCCAGCTCAACAGATTACAGACCTGCATATGTTTTTAAAGATCTTGCGTGATACACAACCCGCTCCGCGCCCATGAGGAGTAACCAGAAAGATAATCATATAGAGTTAAAATATTCACCTGTGTACACCTCGAACAGAGTAAAATAAAGACCATATTTGATGCTTCTAAAGAACACAACAGAATGAACTACATATGAAAATGCACAAAAAACCGCGGTTCATGTTCGCACTATATAATCCAACACAAATAACTTATTGTCATCGAATAAATTTTTTAGCGATCGAACTAATTATGCTGCTACTGACGACAACTCTCTTAGTTCCTCCTGAAAACATGTGGAGACTTAGAATGCTGAAGACTACGTGCTGAATTATGACAAAATAACATAATTGAATGGTGTCCACTCTTACCACCTTGCGGTCCGGATCGATACATACCACAATCCAACTAATAAATTACCTGCATACAACGTTCAAGTTCGGCCATATTCGGTTTCCACGCCTCCAAATCCTCATCATATTTCTGCAACTGCCTCAGCTGTTGCTCAAGCGCAACATTGGTGGAAACGAGCACGGCATGAACCGCGTCCAAAGTACGCTCCAAAAAGGGACCAGCTCGGTTGGCTAACTGAGCGAACTGTCGTCGTAACTGCTCATGTTCCTCTTGACGTGCAACCTCTGCCTGCAACTCACGGTCTCTGGCACCGACCAGGCTTCGCATCGCTTCCCATCGGGATTCTAGGGTCTGAAATCCAATATGTAGCACACAGAAATCATTTCCCGTAAGCATGTCATTACTAAGAACAGCACCTTCGCCAGTGGATGATTGACAGTTCAGTCGGATACTTTAGGTAGCTTTTGGATTAACAGTAGACAAGCAAGCGGAAATACTGTAGTTTCCCCCTATTTTTGGAATCATGAGGAACTAGACAAGAAGTGATTTAGCACCATATGTTGGAAGACCCGGAGTAGTGTGTTCAGAATCGCTATCGCTTATTCATGTCAACCACATGATAGAATCGTGACTCTTTTTGGATGTTATATATAGAGTGGACACGGACATTTTGCACTTCACTACCTATAGCGAAGTCGTAGTGGACCCTGTCTTAATGGTCAAAATCATTCGTTCGTTTGTGCGTCTTTTCCTTAGTAACCACATGGGCAATTGGAAAAAAATGTGCGCCTTTTTTCTACCGATATATGGGGGCAGTCTGTCCACCATCTGTGTGCGCGATAAGGAACACCTTACCGAAGAGTGATGCCCAAGAAGTAGTTACGCATGCGGTGGTAGGTCACTGCGTCTATTGCACTACCTTATTGTAGACGCCCATTTCCAATAGGCAATGAACATCGATTCAGCGCTAGTCAATAAATTATAACGAAGAGAGGGTATTTCATGATGGGTCCGAAGCGCTTACCAAAGAAAATACAGTTCAGTTAAAAGTAACCAGTTGACACACATAAGCTAAAATAGCGCCATCTGTCCTCATCTGCACGAATATTTACAACCCAATCACGAGCCTTTTGCTTACAATACTAAAGGAACGATTTCGCAGTATCAGTGTGATATCCTAAGAATAGATTGTAAACTGTGTGGAGGCTGCCTCCTTATAGAATGCATTTCCATTACGGCGTTTCCAATCTGCCGTAATTTTTATCCAATCCCTCAAACGTAGAACACCAAAAGGGAAGAAAACGCGCCATTTTTTTCCATGATGGGTTCTTTTAGAGAATCACTGAGCTTCCCTAAGGGATGGTTCCTCCTTCGGGTTTGGACGCTAGGTCCTCCCTGACATGAAACGCTCTTACTCATCCCTGAAAATGTGATAACACTTTTGGAGGGACACTTGTTAGGAGTTTTACGTTGTGTGGATCATTAAAAGTTGAAGATATGGTTGAGAAACCACATAGCACGATGCACCTTTCCTGTTCTAAGTCTAACTTGAACTCATGAGGTTGGAACACTGGACGAAGAACAAAGAGGTGCACAGTGTGTCAAAACTCGTGAAGAAACCACGCGCCAGGAAAAAAGGAAAATATTAGGCCCCAACTTCACTGGTTTTCAGAAAATAGGATGAAAACAAAGGTTTCAAAACTGTGCGCATGCAAACTACACAACCCCAACTAATTTAGGCACTCAAACTAACAGACACGTGTTGTTTCGTCAGCCCTCAAGAAAGCTGTACGCCGCAGTACCGCGAGTCTGGGACGGAGGACTGAATACAGAGGGTCAAAAAGGTCTGCCGAACTGGGTGGACAGAACGAGAGACAAGCAAACGTATTGCCCACAGCCTTGCATAAACTGGTCTCTTTTTTAAGCAACTTATTAAACAATGAGCAGTATCCAGTATTGCAGTCGAGTCCCTCATTAATAGACATATAGCGGACGCATCATTAAGATTCCTATGAGAATCGGGGAACTTAAACAACCTAGCGAGATACTGTCCAAAGCAAACCAGCATCCTGCGTCCTCCATTTCCACCTATGAACATACCGGTAAATGGGTCAAGGCTGCTGACGTGTTGGCGCAGTGTTGTATTTTAGGGACAAAACGTGAACATTAAGCTCTCAACTGACCCAGTTCATCATACTCTGGTGTTGTCGACATTGATTGATGTTGAATATTCTTGTGTGCGATCAAAATTTGCCGAAAAAAACACCATAAGCGGGAGTATTTCGGTTCCCGAGATTGAGTTTATCTGCATCGGAATGACATTCACACAAACCGTAGAAGGATCGAAGACTGGATCAAATATCAAGAACACAACATGCAATCGAGATAAAATGGTACATCACCGCGCGCCTTGGAAAAACGTCCCATCCGAAAATGCCACTTTTGATTGATCACCAAGAGCCTCCTTTGACGACAATCTCCGCGAAAAGGGACAATCTCCCGAAAAAAAATTTACTTGGTTATTTCAAGTGAACCCTCTATGGTGTGGACAATTGCATTTCGCTTCTCACAGACTGCAATGTTATTTAGAGTTTATTTAAGTATTCATATCTTGACAGCCATGTTTAATCCTATTTTCATCACCTTGAAGACTGTTTGGGGACCTATAAACACATCGACCGCAGTGTAAGCACTTCTTTGGACAGCCTAGCTTATCTGAAGATCAGTTTTCGTTTATCTGTTGAAAGTTTTGAATCCATAAAATGCCAACATTTTGTTGAGATCCTCGGAAATATGGTCAAAATTCGCCCACAGACCATCGCTCAGTCCTCCATGGTCTATGAACAGAAACGGTCAGGTTTTTCGATATATTAACAAAACAAATCAAGTGATTTGGTTGCGACACCTAATCGGCGCGTGGGGGAGTCATGCAGACATGGATACTGTCAAATCACTGAAGTCTATCGTCGCAGGTCCAAATGACAGACCTTTCGGTCAGCATCCAACGCTTTGAAATTTGAGTCTTCTAAGGCTTGAGTGTTCATCTTCACTTTCCAAACAAAAGCGGTCGAACAATCGCGTTCGAACAGGTACATAAACTGTTTCAAAATGCATTTTACATAACCCTGAATTCACCTGACCCGTTCTTTGATTGCATTTGATGCTACAGCCTCAGGTATGTTAACTCCGATGGATTTATCATCAATCAGATGAAAAGCATAAGTGGAACTGGGATAAATCAGCTTGAGAAATGCACTTTTAGCGTCCTCGGTTACAATAGCCTAAACAAAAGTAGGAGTCAGGGATCCTTAGACCGAAGTATGTCTCCTTAGATGGGATAATCATATGATTTGAAGATTAAGAATCCCTGAACCCTTCCATTAAATTTATTAAACACATTGCACAGAACCTATTTATACTTGAGGTGTAAAGGCAAGATGGAAATCCCCAGTTAATGGTCATCACGGGTCGTCATTCTTGCATTGTGTGGACATGGAAGCAAACAGGAATTATACTGAAGTTGAACTTCGGGTGAAAAAAAGATTTAATAAACTTGACTTGGATTCAGGTGTAGCCAAACCGGTAACGTAAGAATCCTTACACCACTCCTGACTCCGAAGAACATCAGAGCATGAAACGGTTTCCGGTATCTCACGAAAAAAGTTTGCGTTTAAGGCTGTTTTTCTTCTCCAAATAATTAAAAAACCGAAAAAGGAGAATTTCAAACTGTGGGACTGAAAAAAAGAAGACCGTACACATGAAAACGGTCTAGGAATTATCAGTTTAAGCTAGTCACAACTGAATAACGTCTGGAAAAAAAGAGGGAAACGCGATGAAACTGTAGGGTATATACACAATACATTCATGCGAACAGCAACCAATCTGTTCCATACAAATGAAGAGACAGGTACAAAAATGTTACTCTACCTTAACGAACACGCTAACAAAAAGGTCTAGTGGTAAACAGCAATGTGTTGGATCACAGCACTTGGGACGGACCTGGTCCGTCTGGCTTAGGTGTCAAAATTTGCTGTGAGACAAGCAACACCAGTCGACGCCTCACCTCGAGGTATGTGAGGCCACACACGGACAACACAAACACAATTCGACTGTGTTCGAAATGCTTACGGAAAACAGCAGCAGCGGTCCGATACTAATGACATCAGTGATGGAGTAAGGTGGAATTGTGTCCAATCAGGCAGCTTTTCAATTTGGTTGTCAGCCTGTTCGTCCAGTGTCTAACGGGCCTCGGAAATCTCTACGGTAGGATGATAACTTATTGGGTTTCGTTCGTCGAAGAATCAAATGTGGAGATTCCCACATCTTAAACGCTGTTACATAAAATTTAGTTTCGCTTTTACTACGAAGCGGTACTGCTTGCCAAAAACGGTGTGGCGTTACTCGTTTCTTCAGAAAGTTGTGCTCCTAATATGAAAGAACACAACCCGGACCAACTTAAAAGTGTAGAGATTTGGATATGAATGGTTCGATGGCACGCCTCCGGGGGGACTGCATTTCCGAATCACGCGTTGTTTGGACCGTTTTTCCCTCACTCATCAAATGGAGATATCTGGACCCACTTTCCAGACACTAATTATATCGATCCCAGTGATAATAACTGATTGATTTCACTAAGACTAACAGCATAAGTGAATTACGACAGTTGCTGCAATATTCACACAACCTTGAGGCAGGAAACGACGTGTAAATATGCGAAAGGTATAGAATCCATGTTGGATTACAGTGGGAAAACTAATTTGTACGGCCATGAGTGGGCGCCGGAATTCTTCAGTCTGTCTGGCACATAATCAAATTTAGGGCTGTTGTTAAAAATTCACTTTTGACAGCTGATGTTTGGTGTCTCCCAGTCCCACAGTTGAAGCGTATTTTTTAAGACAAACCCAATGGTCACTATGACCTATTTTAAGTCTAAAACATAAACGAAACTTAAATCTTGAAAACTACTAGGAAATTCGGTTGATAAACAAACTCTAATGAGTTTATGTTTATTAAAACACTTCATAGGGAGTTCGGCATTCCACTCACATAACAATTTTGAAAACTAGATATCTGAAAGATAAAAATATTTATGAAGTAGAGGAATTTGAATAAAAAAAATCCATTTAGGTTGGACCCGAATGAACAGACAGAAATTTCCTGAACAGATAAGGGTTTGTTTGGTGCACCAAATTTTCGCTCATTCTTTATTCAAGTAGAAGTAAATAAAAACAACTGTGATATTCAGATCGTGGATTCAAGCCATCCTGGCCTTGAGCTGAACCGAACACTACCAATTTCGGTAAAAGGTGTTTTTACAAGAGATGATCCTAATTCACTTGGTAACACAACCGATACTACTGGAATCTAGTCACGATAAATTAGGGAATTTCGTCGTCCTTATTCGAAAATACCGATAATAATAATCTCAACGTTCTCACCTCGAACTCGACCATGGTGTATGGGTTTATTATGAAACTTGACGGAAGATTATGTTGTTCCACAATCTGTTGCACTTGTCTAGCTTCGGCCAACATTTCGTGCATCTCTTTTTCAGCCGCCGGCAAAGTTTGCTTGAAATTCTCGTGTCCGTTCACAAGGGCCTTGTTGACAAGGGGAAGAAGAGAGCACATCAGGAACAAAACAGTTTCAGGAAATTGAGCAATGTACGGTATCAATTTATGAAGTGCGGTGCCTCAGTGAAAATATTTCCCTAGTTGAATCACAGCTCATCTTGACCTGTACATGAATGGCAAATGACGATCAACTGTTTAACCTATTCTCTTTCTAGCAACTGCCGGCGTATGGTCCGAACACAGCTACAGTGCACCTTGTCCATTTTAGAAACCCAAACACCAGTTAAACGTGACATCATGAGTGCAGCGCGCTCGGAATTTCAGGAAAGTGACCCAATTAAACCCGTTATCAAACAATACGATGGACATTTTCTACGAAACAAAGCGAAACATTGAGTCAAAATACATTCCCAGTCGCGAAACGATGTGGGATTCAGCAAATAATGAAGTGAGAGTAAACGAAAAATCTATTAATGGAGGGGTTGGGGTAGACACAAAATACTGATTTGGACTCACCGGACCAATGTGCTACCAACATGGTCACTAAGGCTTTACCGATTATTCGCAAAATCCTTCAAGTTTTTTTATCAGTTTACACCAATCCTTTGGGGTATTTGGACGATAAAAACGTTTGATCTACTTGGAAAAAGCCCGCTAGTAGCGCAGTGAATGACACCTGAGGTTCAAGTGCACACATGCAGTCCAGATATGGATCGTCGATAGTCAGAATTCACTTCCAGGCAGGTCTTTTCGTTCACACTATACCTAAATGGACTACGGTGAAACTGCGGGGCCGATTTTACGTCGCACTCCCGTAAGTTCAATAACCTCCCGTCAGATGAAGACACAGAAATAGAAGGGGGTTTTGAAGGAGAGTGAAAATGCAAGCTAATCGGTGAATACAATCGTAGGATGACATTGTCAAAAACATAAACATCAGAAGATGCTGAAGATGTGCTGAGGAAATAAGACGTCATCTCATCACAAGGCAGGAGATAGCCATCGTATTAAATTACAATCTCTCGGGGATTGAGGATATCATTCATCAAACAAATCAATCAAACGAAGTTCTGTCCGGAAGCCGTCACAGTTCCTCTTGATACCGACGACACTGATCATAACCAAAATCTTCAAAAACCAACACCCGCATACAGGACAATACATACCATGACATCTTCCACTTTATTGACGATAAACATATCCTGAAGGTCTTCTTGGGCCTGTTCAAGCCATGTATTGAAGGGCTGTGATGAAGATATATAAAATAGATGAATTAATTTGTTGTGGATCACCAGGAAATAAACTAGATTAAACTAAATGAAAGCCCAAGCAGTTCAGTAACAGTCCTGGTGAACTTTCCAGAAAGGCAAAGTTCACAGAACAACCGCCACCAATTCTCGGTTATTATTAACGTGACAACCAACGCCAACACTCGCACGGGAGTACCGTTAGATTGGGACACATTCCAACACAACAGATGGCAGCCGGTTAAAGTGGAGGCAAAAAAAGACCTTACCGCGACCCGTTTGGCGAATGACAAATGCAGTCGATCGATTTGATTTAGGACATCCAGTATTTTCTAGAAGGCAAAAGGAAAAGTAAGTACGGCTATTATTTTTGGGGCATTGGATGTGTGAAGTATGCGATCAATAAAACAACAGCTCGGGATCGTGCAAAGCTGTAAACTTACCGGTAAATATTCGCGTTCTGGGTGACTGGCTGCTAGAAATTATTATCTTCATGTAACGGTGGATTGAAAACTATGTCTAAGCACCTCGCTATAGGTCCTTCTTTTATGACTTTCTATGGATACGGGACGGGCGAATGGATTATTCTGGAAAGCAGACTTGACGCTTTGCAGACTTGATTTATCAAATATAAATAACCGACTTGGGTTAACAACAGATAGTTTTTACCCATTTGAAAAATCGGGAAAGGAATAGGTGATTCACCAATATATATTTTCCATGGATACATATAGTATATGGATTACACTCAATGGCAATTTCCAGCTGGATGATGTAAATGCTACAGATTGCTTGTTCTGTGTGCTAGACGAAACGCCTTAATCGCTTGTGCGGATCGTGATTTCATGTCGCAAGCCGTCGGAAGTATGACGTAAGGACCAACCGGGAGACCTAGTTACACTGACCCATTTAAAGGGGAGGTCCTTATTCGAGGTGGAGTCTGTCCGCGGATTCCTTGGCTTTAAGTGACAATGAAATGATCGTTGAGTCACGCACTCAATTTCTAAAGGAATAATATATCTGTTTACGTATCACCTTCTTATCGCTCCATCTGACCCCGTGTGAAACATAGTGCTCGCACATTGGGCAATAAACATTTTATTGCCAGGACCTGAATACCCAATCTGTTCGCAGAATCTCGTTACTTGATCAAGGCAGTGCACAACGCTCCACATGGTCCAAAAATCAATCTACTGCCATTGCTTGATTATTCGTTCACATTTATTTGGGTTGATTGGTTGTCCTCAGATTCCTTTCTATGTAAAGAACATTGTCCACGATAAACTTGTAAAATTGGGACTCCAGTGAGGAGGTTAGGCTTCCCTTTGTAGTGATTTATTCCAATGAAATGAACAGACAGCATTGTAGCTGAATAAACTTAACTAAACATTCTTCAGTTCAACTCTGAGTGACAGGAATAATATTTCTCATGAAGTGATGATTTCAGAACTCAATGGATTCCGCTGGATTACAAACCATACAGATGAGTTTTGACTGAGTGATTGCGCTCAAAACACACGAAGGGACTCATAGCGTGAACAAAGCGACATTGGACACAGTTCTGTTTTAGGTTCCGTGATTTGCTGTATCGCACGCAAGACAGGCGACCACTCCGTCATACCGAAGGTTTAGTGTTAGATAGGATGTTGCATCTGGACAGTACGCACCAGAAGTGACCAGTAGAGGTGAACTTGGTTTTACAATATCCTACATATACTTTATTGGAAACAAATCAAATGCTACGCCAATGCAGTCTCTGTTGAAGACCACAATGGCCAAAATTAAAAAACAAACAAAAGAATGATTGGTTGATCAATGTTGACAGGTGAACAGATACAGAAGCGTGACTAGCTGAATGATAATACCATTTCGGTAACTATCTCCAAGCACTGATATCCCAACCTCACAGACGACATGCACAGGTGTGGCTAAGGTGTCCTGTTAACTTCATGGAACTCCGTCTCTAGGTCGTCTGTTGCTGACTTTGAGGTACCTTCCACTGAGGACTCGCCTTGGAAAAATGCCACAACAAGGCATTTGAATGCCTGGCACAACTAGTTAAATGAACGACCGAGTAATGCGTTAAGAAAAACCATTTACGGCAATTCATCATTGCCAACCGAATGCCTCGGAGGCGCCGGTAGCGAAAGACAAGCAATCTCCTTTTGCCTTCATTGCAATGGCCGGGTTTCACAACTATAACACAGCAAGAGAAGCACTATGGCATTGTACATTATGACTTTTGCAGACGGGCTGACTTCACGTGGATCAATGAGGTACCGAATTTCGAGGAAAGTAGAACGAACTTAAAGCGATTTTAGCACTCACTTCATAAGCAATGCTGCAATCGGATGTGATCAACTACCCAGACAGGTAAAGCTGTCCACTATCTCTAGTGGTCCTGATCCCTTGATCAGCTCTTTTGGCGTACTGGCTTAATCCTGAAATAGCAGTTCGCAATCTGAAGATGCAAGTATCTGGGTAATTGAGTTTACTTTGTGCTCGAATGGAGTTGAAAAAAATTACCGCGATATCATCCATATATTCCAGGACTATAAGAGTTATTCCCAGAAGAGGTTCCACGACGGGAGCAGCGAGCACTTTCTCGATAAGTATTTATTTGCAAAAATTGAAAAAAAGTGACACAGGCAGTCCTGAGGATGAACTCACGAGACTTCAATGCGTTCAAAGGTGCCACTGTAAGCACTGCCGAAGTGTAATGACCTTTGAAAAACAGGTCTCAACACAAGGCAGTACAATCGCCAAAGTCCAGCGAAACTTTCAGGTTGGAGTCGACGAATTTCGAAAGTTGTCGTAAGGTAATTGCGTAGTCAATGCATCTAAAACCCGGCCGTAGCCTTGCGTGGTTTTCACAACTCTGCTTCTCACGAGTGCTCGTAAGCTTGCTTAGGACGATGTGAACAATTAGAGGCAACGGTGAAGTGTGCGATGGTTAAAACAGTCTAGCTGAGTGGGCCGGTGGCCAAGTCACAAAATCTTCAACCAGCTGTTGATGGATGTGAAAGATCAATGAGACTGTTAGGTTTCGAGGGATATGTAGCTCACGTGATAGTTCGATCCTTGTGAAAGAAAATTAAAATTAGCTACAGTGGATGTATTACAACCAGGGATATCTAGTCTACATAAGCAAGAGGTCAAGATCCTGGGTTTACAACCCAGTAGGCTCCCACAGGACTAGTGACTAGTCTATACAGATCGACTTTGAGAAACACCGTTTTCCTGACTGTCCAACTTAGTCTTCTGTACTATCATGCTTTGGAGGGATGTAGAAGTGTACAAGGATGAACTTCCAGCCCTGCTGAAATGTCGGTTTGACGTTTCGATTGCGAGATCCTCGACAAGGGTGTGAACACCTTACTTGATGTTCAACTGAGGACCATAAAGAGACCATAAGAGATACTTACGGGACCAAGCAACTGGAAATAAATTATCAAGGAGTAATAGTACATTTGTATTGTGGAGTCATTTGTTTGGTGATAACCTGACAGTAGTTCATCAACCCGTTGAATTTGAAAAGCATGAAAATACCTCGCTGCATCCTTCACCACATTTCCACGTTTTCCGGTCACCTATTAGTTATTTTCCATTCAGTGAAAGCCACGAACATAGTGCCAGCGCCGTTTAAAAAGTTTCCCTATTACTCTCTCCGGAAAACGATTTCCCTCATTGTCTGCAGTGACAGACACCAATCATCTTCAAGAGCAGGGTTTGTTAGAGTTTGCTCTCAATGGAAAGTGAATAAGATCAAAAGATTGGACCAAACTACCTGATGCACACAGGGATGAAATTAAAACTGAAATTACAGTACAATCAACCGATTATACGACCCAAACAAGTTCCCCTTCATTGGAACCTATCCGGTTGGTCAGCACCAGAGAACAGAACAATCAGGATTAAGCTCCACTTTTATTAAAACTTATTGGTACTGTGTGACCTCAGTCATATCGAAGCTTTTACTCCAGTTACCTGACATTCGAAGCAAACGTGTTACCAATTTTCAACCAGATCACGCTAAAATGGAGTATGAATCCCAGTATGATGAAGGGTAGGCGCTATCAATGTGTACTAATAAGGTCGAAATTCTATTCCAGTGACCCTCCCTCTCTCTCGGTGTAGAGCAACCAGAATTATCAAATCACGACAAAAGGACTGTTCTAATAAGAGAGATGTGGAATCCTAAGCCACTCACGAGCACCAACCTGACAATAGTTTGCAAAAAGGCAGCTACAAGATGCCAAAACTGCACAGCCGGACGTTAACGTTGCTCCGTAATGCAATTTGCGAGGTACTTACGTAGACTATCAACGGGGCTGATAACAGCCGATTGTCAGATGAGGTACATGTACATTGCATGGTAAAAAGCAATTAGCTCGATCGAGTAGTCATAAGTTAAAGTGCATGCTTTTCTTCTATAAATGAGTGGTAGTCACAGATGTGTGCGCGTATGTGTAACTGAGAAAGTGCACGCCAAACAAGCGTAAAATACTTACATGGATTCCCTGTCTTCGTGCTTGTGACAGCTGGCCAAGCCTGTCCCACTCGTTCACGATGCGTTCGGTGCGCTCGTTAACGGAAGCCACATCGGCGTAGTTCAGGGTGCTTCGAACAGGACAAATACAACAAAACAGTGGTGGAATCACATTATGGAAAAAAGGATTGAGCTTTCGAGCTGGAAAACAATAGCGGATGACTTTGGGACAAGAAAACTCTAATCGGTTTCCGAACGCGATTTTAAATCTGCGAGTTCCTTAGTGAAGACTCGGAAAAATACGTTTGCAACACCATACTCTATCAGGCGCCGTCCCTATTGCACACCGTCACCGGCAAGTTTGGATAAAAGGAAATTACTGTGAAACACTACAGCGGTATGCAATTCTGGTTTTCAGTGTCGATCCAGCTTACGTTGAATTTAAAACCTTCGTGTACCAGTAAGAATAATATGTGGAAAATCTCAAAGCCACACTGATCTGGTAGAGAATAATGCGGTTTTAAATCGAGGACATAAACCTTAAGCTAACCCAAATCAATTGTAAAAATGTCAAATTGAAACGATGTATGCGTAAGAAGAACAATATCAAATCCGCACAAATGGGGGACAAGAATCGTTCCAGAACCGGTCGAATCTGTTGAGTCAATCCGAAAGTCTGATGTAGCGGTCAACAACTCACCAGACCCTTGTGGAAAAGTGCGCGTTTTCAGCGTACTAGATGCAGCTACAAATAAGCAACATCCAAAAGAACTGAAACACACTGCACTTCCACCGTTACTGTCTATCGGCCTACTAAAATATTGGCATCTCTGATTCGACTGAACAGTTTTATATGTACCGGAATACGGGTTAATGGAAGCATACACACTCACGCAACCCCTGTGTCAGCCTGTCTTTCACTAACCTATTCAATTATATCATCTAATCAATATGTTCTGCGAATGCCATTTTCGTTTCATGGATGTCGAACCGAAGATGCGTGGCCTAAGTTGGTACACGCATCTGTTACCGGGGTTGTATGGACACCTGAAAAGGTGTTGGTGCGATGAATCACGGCACCAACAACGGCGGCTGTGTATCTCGTTAATTTGTCTGTGACTACACATGGAACACCACGCAGCACAGAAAATTCACACAACGTGGCTCGTCTAACATTATGCATCCGTAAGGTGCACTGCAAAATATATTCCAAAAATATTCGATGTTCACAGTCACCTTCATCTATTAGTTATTAAATTTGCGCATTGGTGTTCCCAGTCCTTGAGTCAAAATAAACCTGAAGACCGTTGCATCAACCCTTATGAAACAGTTCACTAGGAATCACTTGCAGTGTCCAACCAGCAGGTCTCGCAAGTAATTGCTGCAAATAACTGACATGAATCCAGCTGGGTTCCAGGTGAGTCTCTCGCAAAACCAATTTGATTTGTAAATTAGTGTATTTATCGATGACATGAATCCTATTCACTTCCCGATCTCGTACAGACGAGCAGAAGAATTTCTGTCAATCCCATATGATAATTTAAAGCGGTTGAAATGGGGAGGTTATCAAACATTTCGATACCAACTATACAACGGACACTCTGGAGTTAAATAAACTTGGACAAAACCGATCAAATCGATGTTCACAGTCACTTTCATCTATTAGTTATTAAATTTGCGCATTAGTGTTTCCAGTCCTTGAGCCAGAATAAACCTGAAAACCGCTGCGTCAAACCTTGTGTCCAACCAGCACGTCTCGCAAGTAATTGCTGCGAACAACCGACATGAACCATATTCACTTCCCGACCTCGTACAGACGAACAGAAGAATTTCTGTTAATCCCATATGAAAATCTAAAGCGGTTGAAATGGGGAGGTTACCAAATATTTTTATACCAACTGTACACCGGACACTCTGGAGTCAAATAAACCTGAACAACCCGATCAAATCGGCATGTATACTAAACACAATGAGCCCCAGTGATAACTTATTACTTTATCTGGTAGTTTGTTGAATAGATCAATGTAACCTTAGTTATGGATTCAGGCTTCGTTCCGCTCCCCCACACGATTCGGCGGTATCCCAAGAAATGCAACGGCAAACCACTACCAATCCAAGCACGTTCTTCGAGGATGTAGTTTGCCCCAGGAAACCTCGAGAGCCTGGTGTGAACTTTACCAACAGCACGGTTCCGCAGTTGTAAAATGACAGTTGTATGCAGCTAAATTCACACTTGGACAACTCTCCAAATATTTTGTTTAATGTGTTTAATTCCAAAGCTTACGTAGGCAACATTTTATGAGCACGGTGGCTGTGCGGTTGACGAAGACGTTCACAGGCAACAAAAGTACATCCAGACGTTTGATGATATGTAAACAGCATTCAGTATATGCTATACCATATACACTTACTACATATATATGTACTATATATATATATATATATATGTACTCACCATATATGACTCACGACAAGTGTTCACAAAAACATATCCCCTTCGCTACATTGTTGAAATCACTGAATAAAGATTGTTCTCGGTTTCGGAGAAAAGTATGGAACAGAAAGACCTCGCTTAAATAACACCGATCATATATTTTCCAAATCAAATCAAGAATAGCTTTAGGAACCAGGAGGTGAATTTTCGACGCTCGTCTCACCAAGCCTCTGGTTTGGACTGAATGTGAATCTGTTTTTAGTTCGAATTGTATTATACCTATATTCTACTACCATTGTGTCGAACTATACTGAATTCTATTGCACCGTGCCGTATTATATTGTTTCTTTATTGCACTATATTTTATGCACACTTCATGCACAGATTAGAAAATGATCCGTCTTTGTAGTTTGGACATTCCAGAGTGCTAGGCACACATGGGCGCTAGATGTGACTTTGTGTGACCGAGCCGACTATTAGCTTTCACTAGCGACGCGAGTACGTTCACCGAATTACTTTTTGCATATTGTTTGGTTTGCCTCATGATTTGACAGTTGCGGACCGTGAGCTTGGCGCACAGATGGTTTTGCTACTGAACACAACTGTTCCCCATTCGGCCTTAGTTCCTCGTGTTTACACTGGAGACAGGATGTTAAGCTGGTTGCACACACGGTTCAGCGAAAACCATAATGTGGCAAAACCTCATGTGGGTGACTGTCCATGGGTGCAGTTCACTGTGACAAGCAAATCCAGATACACGTGACAGTTTACCGTCGGATAGAACCTAGCCGGCTTTATTCCTCCGCAGAAATTAGCCTTCAAAATGGGTCATTTTGGTTGGTCTGTTGGATTTTTTTCAACATTCATATCAGAGAGTATCCCCGCCTGGTTCGCTCGGTCCCTTTGAGTGGTCTCATAGAAGAAGAAATGTAGCTAGCGATATCTCTGCCCGACGACAGCCTCGCTGGGAATATGAACAGCACAGCACGATACTTTTTGTGCAGGAGCTTGGTATAATCTACGGAAGTCACAACCTACCGAAGGCAGGCCGGACTAACTTGGCAGTTGGACCAAACTCCATATGTCAGACCTATCCAGCAGTCTGCGCAAATGCGTTTTTTGCCATTCTAACGCCCAAACCACGCTGAATTGGTTAGCTTTAATACCTTCTGACAGATCGGTCCCATCAAGTGCAAAAGGGACCAGAAGAGCTCCGCATTATTCTATTTCCCTTCAGTTTGGTCTGGTTGTTCAACTGAGCATCAAACAATTACGCATAGAATTTGGTAGTGTACTGACAGACAGTAAAAAGAAAAACCCTTGTGAGAAACCACATCATGCACGAAAAAGCTAAGGACAGCCCCATCGGTGATTCGTCCACTCCAACATGTACTGATCAACGTGTTGAATAACTGGTATCCAAAAATTAGCCACAGTTCGGTCAGTGGCGAATATTCAAAACAACTCTACATGCAACTCTCTGAGTGTGCAGCTCTTATGGGAATTCGGGACAACAGTTTAGAGACTTGAATTCAATTTGCAATCAAACGTGTGTCTACGCTAAAATACGGCTCAAACCTGCAATATAAAGAGACTAGTTCCTCTTCATTCTTACTGGACAAGAAAAAATAACCAAAACTATGAGAGGATTCTGAGGCGAACATTTAAAAAAAGCTTGCAATGCTTTCCACAGACCAAAACTTTATTTTTATTTATTTATTTATGATTAATTTATTTTTTTATTTATGATGATTTTTTATATTTATTTTTTTATTTTTATTTTTTATTTTATTTATGATAAAGCAATCTTACTTGTTTGGACAAATTCAGATCTACTGTTTGTTGGCATAAGTGCCCCTAAGGTGGCAAAGGGGGACGGCAGTTTTGTCCGTGGAAAAGTATATAATAACCCTTCGACGAATTCATTTGCACCCGGATTCGGTTCTGACAAGAGACAACTGAATCCAGTCGAATCTCTCGTTTACGATGGTCCGCTTCGAAGAGTTTCCTGAAATCTTGTGAGGAGTGTATTATCTCTTGACAAGGACGTATGACGATATCTCGAACATCGCATCAACTGAAATATAAAGCGGTCTGATGCACCATATTTATTTGAAGCTGACCATCGTAAAGGAGAGATTCAGCTGGATTCAGTGGAGTCTCCAGTCAAAACCAAATTCGTTTCCAAATGAGTGCATTTGTCGAAGTCTGTGAAATTTGGATTTAAGGAGAACATGAGGTTAACAAAAAGTAGGGGGTTGCGACTACCGCATGAGCGTCAAGAAAGGAAAAGCTAGTTGGGAGCTGTCGTCCAACCCGTCACCAACCTTATGAGTAGTGTGCTACGCCTACACAACGAGATGATAACCTGATTGACAGCAATATGACAGAAAAGTCAAGGCGTTTTGCGCACCAAAGATTGGTTAACCCACAGGAAGAAATAGTAGGAATATACAACCTGCGTTTTCCTCTCTTTGTTACTTGTGGCAGAGATTAGTTTACAGAAGAAACCGCAACTGGTTGGTTTCTTTAACCCTCTTTCAGCAGTTGAATCATTCCTAAAAATAATACCATGCTTAATCATTCACTTCAAATGCTCAGGACGCACAACTGTGCGTCGTTAAAGTTAAAATACCCCAACGGCTGTTAGTTTATCCCACATTTCTGATCGAAATCTAGAAGCGTGTTACTAACTAAAAGAAGAGTGCGTCGTGCGTGTTAATACCGACAATGATCGCTGATAGAATTTAATCAAAGTAGCCTAAAACGGAATGAAAAAAAAGGTAAGAAAGGTAAGAAAGGTAAGAAAGAAAAAAAAGGTATAAACTGAACGTATTCATAGAGGACGAGGTATACGGAATTCATCCTCAGACAAAACTGAGTAATGCAATCCCAACACGGACAGTAATGTCCACTGGAATGAAAGAATGATCGGAATTCGGTCGAACGAACTCGCAAGATAGCTCCATATGAAGCAAAAGATACATGGAGAGGGATTTCAGCATGGTTCGCGTTTACAACATAGCTTATCTCATATGGGGATACCTTGTACATAATACACGAATATCGCTGCTCAGAATAAGAGTATTGCCCTTAGCCCAGACTAGGTTTCATGAAATGTTCCACGTCATAGAAGAAAGTGTTCAAAAGATGCCTACGCAATTAAAAGCATTTTTCCGTATGATTTTTTTTTTGGGGGGGGGTAACTCTGGGCCAAGCCCAGGGATTTATGTTCGGTTGGAGTAGCACACAAACAATTATTGGACCTATTATAGCCTTCGTTCACTTATAGTCGAACTCAGTCACAGATTATTTAACCGAATTTGCAATTCAGTTTCATTCAACATATTGCAATTCACAGACAGTATACTATTTAATTCTGGTTGGTATACTCGGAATCATCGCAGCAGACGTGGCCACCATCCAAGCAACATGCAAAAGTTCAACAGACAAGATGATCAATTTCTACCGGGATGCAGTCTGTCTTGTGACGCCGCTTGCGACTGAAAAGTTTAGGGCACAGTATCCAATCAGGTTGGGTTCGAGTAGAACACCAAATTGCTACGTCCAACTAGCAGATGGATTTTATGGGTCAGCGAAAATAAGAATACCAATTTCAGATGAGTATACTTACAATTGATACTTACAATTGATTGGAATTTCTCGGATCAGGTGAAACATGTTTGCAGAAAAATTCGTCTTCCAAATGCAAAACGAGCTTAGTGACACAACGTTCAAATTTGAGTGAGGGATTTAAAACTCGTGGCTTCAAACAGGCAAAATCAAAATGCATCACGTTCACCTAGGATGAACACGGATCTGAAAGGAGGCCTATTTTGGAAGTCCGCTTACCAGACAAGTATGTCTGTGGCGTGCGGACAGATCGTGTGGGCACTATGGTTTTATCGAATGCGCGGCCTTGTCGCTTCATTCGGCATTTAACATCGTCCGATTTTTTTTCACAACCAGGATAGGTTGTCCAGAATACATTACATTAATCGCAAATCTGTTCATCTCTCAGAAAGTTTATCGTCTCATGGTCATGTATGTGGTGAATACAGTAATAAAGTCATGACAAAAACGAACGTAATAAGATGTTTCGTCTCAAACCCTTCGTCGCGGAACCAAAAAATAGTAAGGAGGTTGACTGATGCCGCAGATGCAGACCGACCTATTATGTTTCCCTCTCAATCAAGTGAGGAGGGCTGTAATTGTTTTGGTGGCCATCTTCCTCTATCTCGATGAACCGTTGCTATCGGCGGCAATAGCATACTGGCGAAAAACAAAAAAAGTCCTGTTCCGAAAAGAAAAGAGTAGGATGAGGCCTTCTGGGCCTGAAAGTAAGATTATCTAGATCAAAATGGACTAACTTGAAACATACGCTAATCCTTTACAACTGAGCTTCCCGTCAGAAAAGGGCGGTCCAGTATTCCGCCTACCAGGCTCCGCTCTAGATGCTATACAGAACGAGATCCTCTGGACAGTCTGGTTAAAAACCCACGGAATTTTCATGCTCAGATCGCAAATGTCTCAGAAAATGCTCTGCTATAAAAGAACTGAGAGAATGCTCACCACCAGAAATGGTTACATATGTGAGTTCAGTAATCCTTTTGCTAGGAGTGTGTCTTTAACCAAAGAATTAAGAGTACTTGATAGGTTCCCGGTAAGGGCGAAAGAAGCCGCCCGGCTGCACATTTTGAGACTTATCAGGCATGCCTGAGCAGAAGTCCCGATAAATGAAGATTACGCATTGCGCTAAGCATTTATCACTTCTAAGGAACGAGTGTTCACTTTTACCTGTACCCACATGACACCGCGCGAATTCCAGTAGTTGTATACATATTGCGGTAGAGCTTGACGCTGTAAGCTATCAATTCGTGCTTCACATTGAGCCGGACACTGGACCTCCATAATATTGTGCGTTCGAATTAGGTGTAAAACTGAAAGCAAAGTGCGGTATACCCTCACAGACCGAATCCTTACCTCGTCACTCCCTTCTCCTCTAACGGTATTCTTTACAGCTAAAAGCCTAGGTCTGCCCTTTGGGTGAACGAGGGAAACTGAGTAAACACTTCGTTTTGTTTTGTATTACAATAACCCATGGCTTCTATTCCCCTAAAGCCGAGATCTGGCGTGAAGAAGCAGGCGGAAAAGCGAAACTAGCCTACCTTCTTCCTTCTTCCCTAAAGTGGACGGGTATGGTGCATCGAAAGAAAACAACCATTGAGTTAAAACAAGAGAAATTTTATTCACGAAAAAGCGAAACGTGATTTCTTTATAACTGAAAGATTTCTAAACCGGGCTCATGCAAATAAAACAATGGTGGTAGAAACCCAAATAAGTACTTTAATTAGCTTATCACATGGTAGTTCATATGGTAACTAGGATGTGAGAAATGTGTTCAAGTCGGACCTCATCGGATTAGTCTATTCATGTTAGCTCAGAAATTTGAATGTCACTAAGTTAAGCCGATATAATTTTCTCTGCTAAACATTACCACTAACGGGAACTGTCACGGGGTCAAAAAACCGCCAAGTCCAGAGTGCCTCCGGGTGGAGCGCCGGTACCTTTTACAGATTTATGGTGACTCGTTGATATTGTTAGGCTCAGACCGACAGTGGCGTTAAAGTCTTTCTTAGTACAATGTGCAGCATGTGAAAAAAAGATAAATATGCCAAGTTTCTTCCTGTGCTTACTGTTAAATTATTCCATTTCTGTTTGTCCAACAGAATAACAAATTCGAAAAAAACGACTATTGCAAATGCCGAATTTGACAGGTGCACCATCCGGGGCAGTGGGTTAGAAAGCCGAGGATGTTCGTCAACCAATCCGAATTTGTTATTCGAACGTGGCATTTCAGTGCCACACCTTGATATTCCAGTGCATTTTCTCCACGCGACACATCCTCAACTTTGGCGTTGGGTTATGTTCAACCTGCAGAGCTAAGGGTGGGAACATCAGCTAATCCAGCTTCCGATAGGTATTAACCATTCTTTCCTTGGGAGTTGTAAGACAGGATCTAGGGATATTCAAACCCTCAGGCTTTCGGTTGGTGTTGGAACATTGCATTCCGGCACAGAAGGTTGCACCACTGTGAAATTGACTTACATTTGGACCGGTCACAGAACCACCGTTCTCCAACTGCACAGTTCACGTCACACAACCATATGGTTGCCTGGTTCCTCAAATGGAGTCGAGAATTTCATCCCAGGAGGAAATCTCGATTGGTAATTCAATAATACTGATAACAATAACAATAATAATAATAATTCAAAAGAGCACCTACATACTGTATAAAACCAATCCGATCGTCAAGCCATTTTGAGATCGGTGCGGGAAAGTTAGAATGGTTTATTGTGGCAATCTGTATTGAGTGTTTTAATTCTGTTAAGCAAGTTGTTTCCGGGCACTCTGCTGACTCGTGTTTGTTTCTCTGTCTGAAGAAATAAGTGGATTAATGTTGATCTTTAATTATTGTAGCCGAAACTTGTCAACGAATGAATTCCACAAGATATTCTCCGAAAGTCGATGGACGCTTGAAGAGAGCGAATTCTGTTCACTAACCACAACTTTTAAATGTATTACAAACTGTCCCAGCAACAAATAACGGATTACGGCTGGCCTCTACCTGGTTTTCCTATCATACTAGCGAAAAACGGAGCCGTTCGGTAAATAGCTCAGAAACTCGGTAGCTGTTTCAAACACTTGATCCGACTGTCGTTGATCTGACCACTTATTTGGGTAGTCAAATTCGACCCGGCTGCCTAGCAAGGGGACAAGTTACCCATCGATATCGAAATCCAAGCTTTGAAATCTACGGCGAAGGACTGGCTTTATCCTGCCATTTGAGGGAAAAGTCTATGACGCTGCAATGGGCTTGTTGAGGTTACCATGGTAGCTGTTACGAATAGAGGAAAAAAAATGCTTTCAGCCTGTAATCATCGTTGTTTACAAAATGTCACCCAGGTCTAATGGATAACTGTTGACAAGGTTTGTCCCACGGTCTTGAGGAGAATGGCAGATCTTTAGTCGCCTACGAGTTTTATTAGTCAGGTCACATACAACGCATGCAGGAGCACCATTTGTCACCGAGAGATCCAGTAAACTGCTCAGTGAAAAGGTACCAGGACGGTTAGACGATGACCTGAAAACGAAGCACTAACTGCCGATTCCCCTTGAGTGAGAAACTCCGAGATGGAACTAGAGAGTGACCAACGACGTTGGGAGCCATGGCAGCCAATCTTCATATACCAGAATTATTGTATCTAGTGTGCAGCTATCTGCACTATACCTCACCAACATAGAGCACCAAACAGCAACGTGCATCAACCATACATCAACTATCGATATCGTCGATGAGCTAACGTCTCCCACTGAATTGGGGCAATCCATCACCACACAAAGCGAGCTTATTTCAAATTTCTATCCCCTTATTGTCAGTGAATAAGCGATTGAGGCAATTTGAAAACAGTGGACCTACTAGGATGGTGTATTGTTGATGCACTGTACTGCACGTCACGTCTCACTGCAACGTCCAAATGCAACCTGTCACTCCAAAAAACATCGATAGAAACTAGCAAAGCGGCCGGCATAGCACACACTGTTCTCATTCATCTCCTTAGTGCCAGATGTTACGGTTATGGACATTTTCAACCGTTCAGTTCCCTTAGTTGGCGATCAACAAGCTCCTTTCTTACTTGCCTCTCCATAAACGATCGTTTCAAACTGGCGCCTAGGCTAACACAAATCTTGTGTACACTCTTGCATGGCACCATAACTGTGGGAAAATTGTTGTGTCAGAAGGCCTTAACAATACGAGAATGATGCCACAGTGACCTTTATTTGAAAAACATCCGCTGAACTCTTCCACAAAACGCGCCAGTTGCCCTTCGAAATCTAGAATAATCGAAAATTGCCACCCTGGTCTGTGCGTACAGTAGTACTTTATTCAATACAGGCTGATGAGAGAAAAGGTAACTAGGCAAAAGTAGTCCGAAGCGTATCATCGTTCTTAAGAAAACATAATTTACCGCCATTACAAACAAGGGAGGTTTAAAAGAACGATGCTCTAAGCGAGAACCGAGTGGTAACTTAAAATGTGATATACGGAGGATACTGCAGAGGGAAAGGTGGCCAGAACAAAACGTTGTGTGGGAAATGGTGCACGAATACAGACAATGAAGAGTGTTAGTCAGATCTAGTCTCTAAATAACACCAAATCCATGGTGACTGCAGACCACAGCGGCACAGAATTAATTTGCTTGTTACCTAGTCACTTCAAGTTAATTTTATTCTGCTTGGGACGAGAATTATACCCATATTCCACAAGGCGCCGTAGTTGCAGTAGTATGCTAGCAGGAACGGATCACCTTGTGGATCCCAAAGTGAGTGCCCAGGTGTTTGGTAAAACAATCACTGCCACCTAACCGGGATGCGGTCCGCTGCAGATGAACCGGGCACCATACTTAAGCGAATTCTGAGTTCTAACGGTCTTTAAAAAAACACTGGGTTTGTCATGATGGAGTGTAGTGTAATTTACCCATATTCGAAAACAGATAACAGAGTTCAGAAAACTTATACGTGTAAACAATTTGCTAAGGAAACGGATTATGGTATCTTTGCGGGGCCCGAACAGAGAATAACTATACAACCCCCTAACTCCATGATATAAGCAAAGTTGATGTTGCGAAACTTCTAGGGGTTTGTCTAAAGTGTAACTCAGTGCTCCCAGGCGATGTTGAGCTAAGGATACAAGTCGGCGTCTTTGGAGCCCTCTGATCGACTTGTTATAATCGTTTTCGTTGCGTGGTTGAATATGTCTATCCACTGAAGTTCAGTGAAGCGATGTCCGCCGTCAAGTCAAGTGCACACTGTAGATCTAGGTGAGGCTTCACGTCATTCAGTGTTAACTGAAATTCGAGGAGGGGAGCATGGTGTCTGAATGACAGACGTTCATCCGGGGGCCACTTTGCTCCAACCCGGGCGAAATAAGCACTTCACCAGTGGTTGCTACACGCTGGTCTTCATCTATACCATTCCTCTATAGTCTTCGAGGCATAGACGACCATTTTTATGGGATTCAGCAGTTTACAGAGTTTTATCGTTCTCTGATGACAGACCTGTAGCAAATACGAATCATTCTAAAAGTTCTACAGGAAAGCTGGTATTTGCAGTCACTGAAATCTAACACGTCAATGCTTCAGGTCAACTAAGGCTCGAAGACTGTTTTTTCCACCAAACATGCAGTGCGGCTCGGAAAATAACAATGATTTTGCCGACGTGAGACGTACAACAAACCCGCTTGCTGTCAAAATCGACTGCATGTTCATCCATTCATCAGTAATTTTGGCAAAGATGCTGTCAGTGTGTTCTAATCAGAGCATTCTTGCCACGAGGTTAGAAACGTTCCATGGCAATTGAACCGTGACTTGATACCTAAGATATGATAAAAGTTATGGCCCTTTCGAACGCACTTCCCATGAGCATAGGTCGCACGGTTGTTCTGCCGTTTAACTGAGTGTGAGAACAAAGCTCTTAATGAATAGCGCCTCCTTAGATTCCACGCTTTGGATATACATACGCCTGGAATCGGACATATAAACTATAGCGCGGTGGCTGTGGGAATTAGCTTGAACCATACTTCACTGGAAAAACCATTAGCCCATGGTCCATCTGAAGGCGCCCATAGTACGGGCCACAACCAGGATGTAGCACCTGTCAACTAACTCATCATTACCTTCACAAGAATTTCATTCGCAAAAGAACCCCAACGAGACCGGCCAACCTGTTGTCCGTCGAGGACATCCATGCTTAATTCTGTCTGAAGTCGACACCCAACAATAAGCAGATGAAACGAAAAGGTACACTCCACTAGTGAAGGTCAGGCAGGATTCCAGCGCAGGCATACAGTGTTAGCGACAGTAAACATCGACCACTCTTATTGACTAAACTGACTGTGTGGCCATCCAGGATAAGCTAGTATTCAGTGGCTTATCTACCCTTACTTCGCATGTGTATCACATGCTAAACGTACTGCCCGATTTCCCGTCTCTCGCATGAGTGATGGCGCCCTGCCTTTAAGCTGCATTCGCTTCGAGATCTATGCTGGTGGTCCGTTACCCTTCTGTCAAAACAATGGGGTTTACGGTTCACTTTACACTCGCCTGCAAAAGGCATTTGCATAACGCAAGTGTGCCAAAACCAGTTACTTTGGTGGAAAAACAAGGCTGTATTTGGTTTAAAAATAGTGTCTGAAAAAATGGTGCGTGAGAAAAAATTTCAACTGTTCCTGATTCTTCGCTGCTTATAAATATAGGCAAGCTACACCTTAAAAAATCCAACCAAACATGGCATGGAATTGATAAATAGTAAACTCACTTAAGCTCTTCTGCGATAGCCACAATGCGCTCCACCCGGGACTGATGCGACCCTAGGTCAGCCTCGAAAGCCGAATGCTTTTGCGCCATTGCTCTCAAACTGGACAGACTGGCATTCTCGTAATCACGCATTTCCAGCGCCTTGGCTTTGCCTTCTGTCCAGGCTTCATGCGTGCCACACTTCAAACGAAACTTCCGCGCCAAATGCTCAATTTGTTCTAGGCGTTTGAGTTCAGTCAGTAACCAGTCCTGTGTGAAAATGAAGAGTGCACCCGGCCATAGTGTTCCTGTCTCGTGCAAACACAATCACATAAAATAGTTTTACGCTTTAAAGTTGTCGTCGTCGTCCAACTATAACACCATTTCGCTGCCTAGCTGCCATGCCACCCGAAGGAGGCACCTGGGGTACTGCCAGGTTGCCCAAGCCTGGACAAGGGCAGCCGGGATGCCAGGGTTGGGTTCGAGCCACGGACCTCCTGGTGAATAATTTCGCGCATTGACGAGTGAGTTATCTCGAGCGGCGACAGACGGTTCCATGTGTTTATATATGTGGTCAGCGTAAATAGGAAACTGGAACCCTCACTAATAGGTTTTGTATATCAATTGTTTTACTGTCCTTGCTTGAATGCTACAGACGCATTCTAGTAGATCGATGACATTAACTGAACCAGATGAGACCCTCCAGGGTCCGTGGTATTACCCTATCCTTATAAGTATATGCTTACTTGTGGGCTTTTTGAAGCTGCTGGATCGATATGCGAGTGAAAATAAGGGTTTCCTATGACCGGATATTTATCACGAAAACTCAACTATTCTGAAGTTTGCTGGGGCTCTTTCAATGAATCAATCCATGACCTCTTCATGTATTATTAAGCAACCTGATGTGCCCTCTGTGTTTCACTGTACCTAACGATGCAACAGCTCATATCTTTTGTCTGACCTGTAATCACGTGAATAACTTTACTTCGCAGCTGCTGTAAGACTGGTTTTCCCCGTCATTCGCTTCAGCACTAAAGAGACAAGCAGGAACGCTTTCAACTACCAGTCCCCGTATTCGTGTTGTATTATTCAAACTTCCGGAAAAATAACAGCCTTAATCTTTATCATCTTCATCCAAGTGGTAGTGTACCTACCGACATTATATCGATTTAAGTGTACGTAAACAATGTTCCGCTCGGATTTTGTCATAATATTACCTAGTACTTTGAGCCGAACGAGTAATGCAACATATAATTGCATGCTCCCAACCAGCCGTTCGCCATTGCAATCGAATGTAGTCAGTGTTCACCGCCAATTGAGAAAACTGCGTGATCCTTGATACAGAAAGGTGTGATAGAGATTCCGAAGAATTCAGATGTTGTTGGTGCAGCCCGTTTCCCAGAACGAGGTCCACGCGACCCCTCACACTTGGCTGGCGACAGTTCATGTTCTCTGTTACTTTCCAGACTAGTTGATTGAGCACTCTGAGGTGTAGGCTCCTTAAAATGCTTGCGACAGGCAAGCGCCATGTCCCTCTGCGTCCGTTTTTTTTCTTTTTCTCACTTTAAGAGTCTAAATACACTTAATTGGACTTTTTGGTTGTACGGCAGTGAAGCATCAGTATCAACACCGATGATGTTGTCCCTGATATGGTACCTCATGTGATCAAAGCATTGAGGAGTGAAGAAGAACACAAGTACTAAGGCATGTGCATACAATCTCATCGCGACTATTTTTCGTTCACTTCAGAGCAGAAACCAAGCCGTGAACCATGCTATAGGGTTCAAAAGTTGGACAACTAAGCCTAAGCGGGAATTGGCCACAGTATACGACCAATAAATAAATAAAGGCCTCAAGGACGTAACCGGCAGTTTTCAACAACCTTATGAGAAGCATGTTACACTCTGTTCATCCTGAGACTGCGCGACATGATAGAAAAACCAACGATCCATCGTATTCACAGCGTTGATTGACGAATGACGTTTGCGAACATGCCACCACTAACAATACAACGACAAGGGACCGGATACACGACCCGATGCAGAATACTGGCGGCACAAATAAGCACCTACGTGAAAAAGCTGGATTCTACAAAGAGAAACAGTCGTGAACAGTTACACGTGAGATGAAAACGCCGCTCACGGAAGATTCACGGCCTTAAACCAGGGAAGATCCAGCTAAAATATCCTAAACGCCAGGCGCTGCAAATTTGTACGCATCTCGTGTGAGGAGGGGCTGAGTTTCGGATGGTCCGGCGTTAGAAAAACGGTGATATCGACTGGGCTTTTTTACCTCAAATCCTTTCTCATAGTTTTCAAGTTGTTTCCAGGCTGAGTTGATGTCTGCAATCATATGGCCTTCAACAGGCAGAAAAACCGGACGATTTGCAAGACGCAACCGAGTTTGCAGCGTATTGAACAGGTTTTCCAATGCTGCTTTGTCCTCTAGTCGTGGAGGTTTCTCATCCCGGCGATAGGAGCGATAGTTATTCAGTTTCATACATGTCCCGGAAATCGTGCCGTCAGTCGTCCGATCCTTTATAAGAAAAATGTTTGCTGTGATGAAATTCCTTGTGTAGAACTATGGTAATGAATTACAGATTACTGTAAGGACAGGATAAGTTAAACACTACCGTTTGGAATAGCCAATAGATGTGGTAGGAACGCCGATGATTGCAATATAAATTTGTGTAATTTGTTACTTTGGCCCATGCGACTACTCTACCAATAATAAGCACTTGCCAGTCCTTATCTGATCAGGTTGTCCAGAACGTTTCAGGTTTGATATGTACCCAAAAACCCTAGTGAAATAGACATTCCAACATTCCATATATCATGTTACAGCTAGTAAATATTGCCACATGATGGTGTAGAATTTACACAATAGAATGACAGTTAATTTCAGTGGACAATAATAAGGAGGAACATTCATTTATAAGCTGCTCGCAATAATTTAGCAAAACAGCCTCGACTCATTAGCTTGTGTTCATCATGCACTAGACACTCATTATTAATTGAGACCTATGGTTAGCTACATGCTGAATATGGACGATGTTCAGAGCAGAGCGGACGGGGTCGGGAACTCATAAAGAAATACCTCACCCGAGGTCCGAGGATCCGAAATCCATCTACCCAAGTCTTAAAACACCAAGTAATTACAGACCACTATGGGAAACTGTCAAAATCAGTTTGTAAAAGTGACATACGGTGGATTCGTTTCAAATTCACCAGAGAATTTAAGCAGGAAAAAATAGACGAACCTTCAGAAATACCGTCTTCGCTTCAATCCAGGAAAGAAGGTCGGAAGCAATTCGTTCATATTCCTCCATCAAACGTTCATTGTCCTGATTAGCACGAAGGATTTTGCAAATACGATTGGCAGCCGATTCAGCCTGTTTTTTTTTCAGACGGGTGAGAGAAATTCATTATGGATAGTAGCTGCTTGATTTTCCAATCATATTGTTGCAGTTTATTCAACTCACGCATTGAGGATGTACAAATCATAAAATAAAACAAAGGAATTATCTACAACGAATGTAATTCGGCTGCATCAATATCCCAACGTATGAGAGATGGTCGACAAGTAAACAATTAAGCATACGTTAACGTGAAATTCCCATACAGCAAACATCATTCTACAGCAGCCTTTTTGATCGGTCCCGAGAAAATTTCAAGTATGAACTCTATTGAATTAGTTTTCCACTTTCTTGTGATAAAGCGTGGACCAGTAAAAATGACCTGCAGTTGTTAATTATGTACGGACTATCGCTGGGTCAGTACATCCCCATGGAGTGATGTGACATGTCAACGGTTGCAGCAGATCGGTTCACCGTTTTTCGAGAACAACTATTGGGCTAAACGCTATAGTAAAGAAGACAAATCCTGCAGATAACCGATTTCTCTTTTATCTGTTTACGAACATTTTGTTAATACTGATGGGGCGACCTGAGCTTGGTAAAAATCCGTTGAGGAACGAACGAACTAATCCTTATGAAGTTAGTTTATTCAGGAACACTCCTAAAACAGACTGGCTCACTTTAGTGAAGCAAAATACTTAGGTTTCATAGAAGGAGAAAATCACAGATATTGGTAATAGGAGAACGTCCGAAATTTCGGTTAGGTCGCCTTGTTATACCGAACACATAGGTTGCCCTACTTCATAGTCAAGCAATCAGGGTGGGGCACCAAATTACTCATCCTCCTCCAAAGTACTAGGAGAAATATCTACTCAATGGTGCCTCAAGTGATCAACATTATCAAATCTGCAAAGGGCTGTTCAGCTACTATCATTAGTTTTCCAAGCAAAACAGGATGACGTAAATGCCAAGAACCCGAAGAAGAGGATATGCATGCCAAGATACCAGTTGAACACATTTCACGGACAAAATATGGCCTAGATCTAAATATCATAAGTCAACAATGAGGACAATTTTCCAGTCAAAGTTGATGGGTACAGCTCGGTTACACAGAAGAATCTTCCTTGTGCGAGATTCCCGCTGAATGTGACACATGACTGACGAATTGATGGTTTAGTCAAAGAAACCGACATCAGAAATTTATTAGTTCTGCTTAGCCCGTGGGTGACGACCGTCATGTGACTCTGTCACCAGCCGATCCCTCAGTAAATTCAGCTGATTTTAGTGTCCTTTGTAGCCAAATAAATATGGCTTTTCAAATCGTTTCAACAATGCGCAATTTTAGAGAATGACTTGACGGAATAACTATCTTCACAGCAGCACGTGAGTCCTCTAGTTTGCCGCGTGCTGCATGTTTTACAACGCTGGACACAGTTGAAAGCGTCAGGTGCTTTCTGCACAAGACCTTCTCGAGTGTGTACGCCAATTTCTTGAAAACGTGCTTATCAAGCATTGAAGATTTTCAAAAATCCATATATTCCCTTATTCGAAGCATCCAAACTAATAACCATTCAAAGATGGCTCAAACGTTAGAGCAGTAGATCAAGTAAACCAATTCTGCATAGTATCGTCTAGTCAAGATGGGCTCCGACAACAGTGTCAAGGATGCAGTAACGTTCCATAAAACACTAGTGATCGGAAATTTCTAAAATTGACAAGCCAAATAAAGACTATCAACATTGGCGAAGGGGAGTGAATTGTAAAATGCGTCATGTATGACGTTCCGAAAAATGCTCTGTTGAGTACCGCGGTCTGAGGATAATCATGCGCTATTCCACATACCTGTCAGAGTGTAAACTGCCTAAGTGAGGCAACCCTTGAGGCCCAGTATCGGTAGTAGGTACTGACTCCTACGCTGTCTCCAAAACTGCGAAATTTGTGGTAAACGCTTATGAACTTCTGTGTGTCACGGGATTTTCCGTACTCGATACAATACCTCTGATTAGTTCGGAGACAAATCTTGAAAATTATCCTTCATTTATTTCAAAATATTTGGAAAAATTATCCTCCCGGGTTTATTTCAAAACGGTGATATCCGGCTTACTCCTTTTTGTTCGGATGTAAGGACATGATTTGTATATTAGAATGATACACGACATGTGCCATGTTCACTTAGGAAAGTTCTTAACCAGGCAATAAAAATGGCCTTTTCTTGTCACAAAACGGAGGAAAAAGTTGTGGAATTTTTTTTTTACAGATGAGCGCAACGGTCTTGGGATACATTTGTTCTACAATAGGCTTCGATCGAAGCTGGTAACTTGTTAACATCTGAAAGTCAAGAACATAAATCCGTCGAAGATGGGATGCGTCAATTGATGCAAGACATATTCGAATTTTGGGTTTTCAACCTGAGCTTTGTGCAATTTTAAGTAACTGGTCGAAAACAACTGAGAATATGGAAGAATCCTCGAATATTTGTTACCCTGCTCACGACCTCTCCAACCCGTGTCATTTCTGGCAAAATCCAGCCTCTAAAACCAATTCCAAGCAAAAATAGTAAATCATGGGGAAATGTGACAGAAAACTACTTTGAACGATCACACTTCCCTGACAAAAAATTGAGAACGCTGATAACAGAGTTTTAGGGCATCAAATACCAGCAGACCAACCAGGCAGAAATCAGTTTGTCTGTGAGAAATAGAAGGGTTCTAAGAACGGGTGCTATTTCCTCTGATTGAACATCACCTCTAAGTGAATCTCAGCGAGATGGCTCAGTCGTTAGAGCACGATGACCGTAAGGTCCGTGGTTCGAACCCGACCTCTGCCTCTAGACTTCCCCTGTCTATGCTTGGGCAACCTGGCAGTATCCCAGCCCCCGTGCTTCTTCTGGTGATACGGCAGCTAGGCACCGAAAAGGTGTTACAGCTGAACGAAACCTAGCACTAAAACGACCATAAAAAGGCCAGTACTGTTGTGACGTTTGCGGTTTCATTTGACCACACGTCTGAGCATCAATTCTTCATTATCGAAATATCGAGTGTTATACACCACCCGAGTCAGCAAGTCAAGCTCGTTAGAATAAACAAACACAGTAGAGTTGGGTGGCGTCACCTCAAAATAATCAAATCGTGAATTGGGAATGTGTTTCTCGGATTTCGCCGTCGACTGAGTCAGAGGTAAAGCAATAATTACGCAAAACTAAACAATAGCTTAAAAAACCTAAAAAATTTCCGGGAATTCAGTAGTTCACTTGATTTTTTTCCATTTCATGTTTACTTTAGTCGATGATTGACAGAAGTCGTATGATGCAATGCATCGAAAACTCTTCATATCAGGAAGAGATCATAAGGTTCACAAACCACTGAACATAGTTCGCATACGAGCTTGGCTGAATATGATCCACAAGATGGATGTTCCTGGTGTCCAAATTGGTGGCAGTTCTATCGGGTCAGCCTTGAAGACTGCATTGGCGCCGTTACATCTTACTACATCCCGGATCACCTGTTGAAGTAACAACTGAACCCGCGACAAAGATTTGCGCCATCATTTTCGTTAAAAATTCCTCTTAACGAAGGTGATACCCAAGACGTACCACAGGATTCACAGCATAAAAGGTAAAATAAACAAAAGTTTTTTCCGCGTAGCAAGCGTTACCACCGTTCAATGGGTCTATCAAAGCTACAGCACACTCGAAATATTTTATAACCAACGACTAACGGCGGGCATCGATTTATGCGGGGCCTGTAGAGGGCAGTTGATCGCATGAGAGGAAATACATACGAGTAACCAATTATTCGTCACGGTCCAGCGCAGGTTAGTCTCATTCAAGCACAGTACCTGGAAATCGATTTCTGCAAACGGATACGAGTAGACCCTAACTGCATCAGGGTCACTCGGTATTATTCGATGGAAACACTCATAGTATTCACCTAGCAAACCGAGTCGGAAAGACGAGTTCCAGAAAAATAACTTCGTATCACTGATCGAAATTTTGCTTCCAAGCTTTATGAGCGGCTTCAGCAATTGCGTCGTTAATTGTCGCCGCCACTTAGCATAGTCATCCACAAACTGTAGTGAGTATCTACGATTTATCCTAACATTCAGACCATCCGACAAGCTATCTAACTCCGTGGTTTTGAATCCTGCCTATTGCAGCAATTTCATACGACCGGCCATATTGTCCTAAAATATGGAGGTGAGTACCGCAAACTCGCACGCTTTCACAATATTCAGGATAGTGTTTTCATATGAGAGATCAAATGAGGACCAAGATTGGCCCCGTCAAGTCAAACAAGATACGGTGAAATCTCAAAAAGGCAAATGGTATCAGAAATCGGCTTCAATCGAGTCTGTAACAGCAGTGAGCGTGTAGAAACGAAATGAAATATCTGTTCAGTTGGCAGATTGTGCTGCAGGATCCACTCGTCATAAATCGCATTAATACGACCACAGATAAAGGGACCGCCTGACGTGTTTTGGGGGAGACGGGATCTCACATCAAGGTTGATGGGAGACGCTTTCCTGTGTTTTTTGGAAAGGGAGTCTCCCCTAGAGGGAGCTTTTGCTGAGGCAACTACTGCGATGAATGGGATATCACTAGTAATAACTGCACCTATTCGGCTACTCGAACCCTCCCCATACTATCCGCATAAATGAGCAACTAACTAGACTTGTTGGTATGCAGCTGCGGTATACCTTGGTGCAAGATTGCCGAAAGGACCGGGACGGACTAAACGCTACGAATTATGCGACAACAACGACCGACATGCAATGGACCTTTAGAGGCACAGGTTGCAGTTACAGAGAAACTTGTCACAAAAATATTACCAGACCGGACTCCGAAGTTGGAAGTTCATTTTACACATCTTACAACCTAATTTCACATACCAAACACCGCGAACACTTGAAACTTGTTTCTCAAGATGTTAATGGAGACCGTTAATGGGTTTACATGCAAATGATCTGCTAGGAGGAGTTGGAAAAAGTCGATGAAACACGTTTGTTCCGACACAAGCAATCTCTGGGAATTGAAAGTTCTATATATATATATATATATATATACTGGGGCCATAGAATTGCAAAGGTAACTAACAGCGGACAATTATGAGATAGGCGCACGTCAATCCCAGCTGCTGTGCATGCGGCACGTAGCAATTATTCACTCAATTAGTGAAGGTGTCGAAAACGTACCTTCTGTGCACCGGCGAAGGCATGATAGTAGGCGGAGACGTAAGTCATCACCGATCGTTCATCGGGTCTTACTGTGTTTACCATATCTGTTAAAAAGGAAAAGCATGAAAACTGTCAGCGTTCAGACAGATAGGATGCGGAATTTTTCGAGTATTCTCCGTCATCTAACTTGGACCAAAGCGGTACTATCATGTGTATGGTGGGCGGCCATCAGAGGTATCTAGTTAGCCTGTGGAAACCGGAGATCATTCAGAAGGTCCCACACTAACCAGTTGAATGACCCAGATATGTAGTGCACGAACACGACACACTGATGCAAAACACACTGAAACTACCTGATACTCGTTATCTGGGTCACTAGAAACGAACAATTTAGCGGCTCAGTGGGAACGTTCTGGGTACCAAAAGGAATTCACCTCGATTATCAGAGACGCAATAAATATATACATATATTCTCATTATATATATATATGTAGTGAGTGCCGGACAAAGAGCTTCCGGATTACAAGCGGAAACAATACGAGGTAATTTTAGGATAAGATTGTACTGTCCTATGGACTAAGAATGTGAAAGCAATAAGCCGGTCGTCAGCATCTACACCGATTGGATCAAAGATGCCGCTTTGCTCGAGGATGGATGGGTTGGGAAAAGCAAAACCAGCAAACTGTGATGCCCAAGGATTGAGCGTGACCGCAGGCAAAATTGGCAACGCAGTCGAGGCACTTCCAGAAACCTAGTAGAAACCTCCCAAAAAAATAGTATGCATGTGCAGAAGAAGTGAGAATCGGACAATTATGCCTTACTTATCTACTTACTCAACCTCAAGCTCGGAAAGCTCCACAAACAAGTGGGTCAAACTACTGAGTCAGTCCTCCAATAAAACAGGAAAGCTTGCTATCTCAAGAGTCAGACTGATCAGTCAGAGGAATCAGATACTCAAAGCAAAACCCTGCCTTATCCCACTGCAATGTGGAGCAGGCTTTTGAGTCAAAGGCTCAAGGTGAGCTACCCCAACACTTTGGCAATCGGGAAGAAACAACTGTCCACAAAGCGCAGAAGCACCGACTTAGCTCTTTAACGTATCTCTCGCAAGTCCAGTTACTAATCCTGCCAATACGACCCTGACTGTTTGCGACGCAATTAATTCAGCATTTATTTCTAGTATTCCATCCGTAAAAATAAAAACCAGACACGCTAACATGAAGGAATCTGTTCAGCGTAACAACGTTTTATGTCCGTACTTTTTGTACCTCAGGTCACCGGACTTTCCTTGCCCATACCCGTTTCTCCTTAAAAATCGGTGTGCAGTGAGCATCGCTTTACCTGGCGCCTGCCCAAGAGCAACTACTAGAGCACTCAGATTGACAACATAGCAATCAACTATCGACGGCGATCTTGGATTCCAGACTGTCACTCCTGTGGAAACCGGATCAAGTTCCAGTTTTTCCACATGTTGCAGGTCGTTTCCTCCCGGCTCTGCGGAAAACCGTTCACCAATGTGAATTTAACTGCCGGCAAGAAGTTGACATCAAAGGATTCTATCAGCACCAACTATCTAGACAAATAAAGAACACGCTGTAATCTTGTCTGTCCAGTAAGCCCTGGCTCAAATCTGAAGGGTTACGAATTGGGCGCTTGACTGTGTGTGGCCAAAAACAAAGCTACGGCCATCCTTGCACCTGGTCGACGCAAGGAAGGCAATTTCACGGCGCCGAGCAAACTAGTAAGAAAGATCTCTGAAACGACACTTGGCCTGTGGTTCCAAGACTGCTCGGAAGAAGCAATGGCTGGAGAAAGCCTAGAAAACCGCTGGTCAGTGAAACCATCACAGAGAAGGACGGCCTAAAAGTCCATGCCAAGCCTCGCTGTGTGCTTCGGAGTGTGGGAAACTCCGAAGTACACTTTGACTGGCCTGAGATACTCAGCATCACGACCAACACACTACCTACTCTACTGCTCGACCTCAGCCACCTGTGCATATCGTCTGTTGCGGTATTAGAGACCCACTATCTCAATTTTGTATCTAGTCTGTTGTACTCAACCCGCCTGTTTAGTTGTTTTCGTCTACATCCCCCTATGCTACAGTGTCCGCGGCCATGAGCCCATGAGCCATGATCCCAACCACCGTATACGTACATGGCTCATGGTTGTCAAACTGAACAGTAGTGAGTTTTTGTACGTTGTTTCGTCCTACTCGACGGTCTCGGTCCTCCAGGCTAAGTGGTATGGTATTATTCTGATTCACCCGTCGAGAGAAATCCAGTCATGTCCAGAAAAGTGAGCTGGTGTCGAGAGTCACCACTGTTGTGTTACTGGTGACAACAACCATTTTCGGGTTCAATCCAACTGGTGAAGCCAGACCAAATGCGCCAGATGCCGTCCCTATACTATTTTATCTTGGATAAAGCAGCAAATCAACCATTGCGTAAACTCGTAAATGTATCGCGTTGGTGATAGATTTTTCTCAAAGAACTACAACGAAAAAAGTAACTAATTGGATTTTCTTTGGGACCTCACGGAAGTAATATTTAGAATACCTTTGAATTACTCGGGATTAATTTTATGCCATTCCCCAGCAACCGTTTACTAGCCATATTCGGCTCTCCTTTTGCTTTGCATGACCAAAACAAATCACAACCACAAACTTGTGTGCACATGTTGATTCATCAATACACGAGCTAAAAATATACCTTGGGATATATTATATGGGCTGTTGAAATGGGGAAACACAGTGTCTGGTTAGGTGGACATGTCTGGTTTAAAACTAAAAAAAGCAGTTAACAACCCATAGTTGACCGACAAAATGGCACAGTGCTTATTGTCTGGAAGGATACTCTCATTCGTGACAATTTTCATCTGGTGTCTCACATCTGCGTTTCCACGATTTTGAAAGTAGCAGTTTCTTACAGAGTGCACTGAGTCATCGATATCATAATGCGAACCACCTGCTCGTCTGGTAATCTGATGATAGTTTGATCTTTCCAATAAACGTTTCACCATTCTTGAACAAATGTCACCGATACGGTTGGTATTGTTCAATCTTTTAACAACTGAAGATAAACTTGTAAGTGTTTTCATGATATATCGGTTGCCGAAACAAACTAGACAATCATACTTGTGGATAGATTTTGGTCTATTTGCAGCGTTTCCAATTCTGAATGTTTGGAGATATCACCTGATCACTCTTCCTGCCCTGACAAGAACCCATTTTTGGCCGGAACGATTGTTTCGGAAAGTTACGATGACAAAAGAGTACTGAGTTCATCCATCTTCTTGCTAAACAAATCGCCTTGTTCCGTTTGAAATCATATGATCCGTTCGCACCTATTGATGATAAATTACTCTAGCCTTGGAAACAGTAGGATTCGGTGATCCATCATGTTTCCCAAAATCATATACGGATTATCGACCAGATAAAGCCATTTGTGGTTGTCACAGAGTAAACTGCAAATGACTCCGTTTCACACTGGTCGAGAATTTACGGTAAATGGAATTGATTTACTTACTTAGTGTTTTTACGTGTGGAAATCCGACAAGCAGTAGAAATAAAGAAAGAAGCTCTCAAATTCACACAGAAAACACCTCTAGGAATTCCGCAGAAAATTAATTAAGCCAACAGACCCAGACCCAGTGATTTTTTCAAAAACTAAGCTGCAGAATCTATAAAAATTTGTACATCAACTTCTTCCTAAACGAACAACAACAAAATGACCACTTCAACTGAGACTGCCGAATTCGGCCTAAGTAACAGTAGAGGTGACGAAAGGACTCTGAAAACAGGCTTGGCTAAAAAAACGGCCAGCTGTCAACGAACAGTCAGTCGAAATTGAAAAGTTTCCGAAGTACTGATTCCAACCATCAGCTTGTCGACGTTGCTGTTCCCTAGCACTCATTTCATCCCGTCTGTTGGAGCGATGTAGCGTCGCGTTACTGTTCCATCTATTGAGGCCATCATATATATATATATATATAACGGCTGATTTTCCTAGGACAAAGATAACGGGGTACCCAAACCTTTGTAATCCATCCGAATAATCTATAACCCGGTAGTCTGAAAAACAGGAGGAACTTCGGTGCCTGTGTCTGGTGTCCAACAAGCAGAAGTACTATGCTCCTTGGGCATTCCGTGTGCTTCTGTGCTACAGAAAAGCTTCCTGACCAGAGAGTGATAACATATCTAAACAGTGATGACACATGGTCAAACAGACACGGTCAGAACGGGTAGCCACCGGAAATTAGACTCGAATGATAAAGTAAGCATTGGTAAAACGTGGTAGTTAACTGACTGTAGCTCGGATGAATTGTTGAATGTAATGCGGGTTGCTTTATCTGCCAATATTTTGCGAGAACAGTAAAATAATTGCTAATACAAACGAATTTACCTAGTGTTAAACAATGGATGCTCGGAGAACATAGTTGATGTGACGCATACATCCACAAGTCAGATTATCGGTTATTTTTCAAAAGATCACGGTTCCAAACAAGCCGGTTAGTCCATAACCAACCAGGTCAAATAACTCGGCCCAGTATATGAAGCCAAGGGGAAAATCCACACTCCCATGAGTATATTTACCATGAGCAGTACTTCAAAGTAAACCATTTACAAACGAAAAGTGTGTATGGGTTGTTCATAACTACTTCACAAACAACTCTTCGTCAGCTCATTATGCTAAAGGTCTTTTACTCTTGAATTACGAATTTTGAGGCATCCTAAAGGATGTCCATCGTACGCTACAAAAGATTGTTCTAAATCAGGTTACAGTGGGCTTTCTCGTTGCGCCGCCTAACTTCACTGGCTAATTTGAGGTCGCAGCGTAGCTAGATGCGGAATCGGGAGCAGAATGTATCCATATGCGGAACCGAATGCGAAATCTATGTCCACTGAGAAATCGAGCGGCGGTTTCAGCTGAACTCGGATAGCAGAGATACTTCGGCGAACCCAACAGTACCTATTTGTTGACCCACCGTCCATAACAAACAGAGCTTGGGGGTTAGGTAAAACTGCTTTAGCTTTCTACATCTCAAGTGACTGTATATTGATCTTCACCTTACCAGCGATTACATCTCCCGAAGGAAGTTCCACTGAAAACTGCATGCACAGTTGTTCGGTCAGTGGAAAGTAACACCCAGTGCCTGCGGTATGATGTTGAAGGGACGGCAACATCCAGGAAAAAGGCAGGGAACCCAATGCGACAGAAAATACACTACACGATTATGATCAAATTATTCTCCGCAGGAGCCAGTTAATGCGGTGCATGGACACCTCCCATCACTAGTCGTCACACTTTGGGTTTTTTGTGCACAATTAACCTGTTCTGTAACAATCGTATCGCACAGACTACACCACATGGATGCCCAAGGGGAATATTATTATCGAAACGGATTGCCCACCTAACCGCATACTCATCGAGATGTATCGATTAACGGGGGGTTACGCTGAACACCAGTAAGTCCCGCCGTTCCACCGACCAACAGAGTTCGTTATGCCAGCGCTACGGACCGATTTGAACTAAAAGGACCCGAATGCTATAGGGCCGACCACCAGTTTCTAAGCTAAATACGATAATGAATGTCAGCGCCAAAAGTCCTTTGTGACAAAAACAGAATGCACAGTCGCTTCAAACACTCCGTACTCTCAAAATGACGCTGCGCCTGAGCACCGTAGCCAATCTGTAGTCTTTGGGCATAAGATTGAAATAACTGAGTGAAGGAAACACGACGTACGCAACCGAACAAAAGCCGCAATTCCCTAAAATGCGTATATCATAGCTTTCGAACACTAGATTGATTCAGTGTCAAACGACTGTGCAGCAACCAAGCATCTTTGGTTGAACATTCATCTTCTGTCGACGATGGGAACGATGATGACACAGTTTAGTAGACTTCAAATTCCGTAACCTAAAAGTATAATTTTGTAGCAAAATTATGAGTGATGTGTTCCGTCAAGAAAAAATATGCTCCGATAGCCCGAATATACTGCCAACATGGTGCAGCACATTCAGTTAAAGAATATCATGAACGAGACTCATTCGACTCTTCAGTTAACATAAATATAATTCGTAAATCAGCGCATTTCATCAATTACATACAATATGGTGTACACGTATAATATAAGGTGGATGAAAATTAGGGAAATACGCCCAACTGATGATCCAAAAGAGGGATGAAACCAACGGTGGGTTGTCGAACAGTGTTCAACAGCCTCATGAGTCGTATGTCCTGTACAAGTTGCCAGGTTTGGCAAAGTAGCGGAAGGCCTCCAACAAAATAAAACGAAACATCAAATATGTGCTCAAACTCTCATGGAACCGTGCAGTGAATTTCATTACCATTCTGAAAAAAAACCTGGCCTGTGTGGATTTTTTCGAGTGAACAGTCTACGTAAAACCTGATGAACACAAAATAGAATAGCTCACCTTCTGCATCTAGCATACGAGGGATATCCAAATGCTTTTCGGCTACGTCAAATGCATAATTCAAATTTTGAATGGGATTGTCCTATAGAGAAAAAAATTTAGGGTAAACGATATGTGGCGAATGTGTTATCAACTCAACGCGGTGCATTCCCGCTTTGGACATGCCAGATGATCTTGAATTGAAGTGCATGCCGGTTCTTACGCTCGCATACGGAACAAACGACACATGCGATAAATCTTACCCTTGACAATTTGGCGTAATCAATCAAATCCGGTCGATGCCGGTGGATCAAAGCGCAGAAAGCTAGACCATCTTTCCAACTGATACGGGAGACAGTGGTGAAACAGAAAATGGAATGTGGTTAACTTATCGATCCACCGATAGCCAACATATGGGATGATTGTCTGTGCGGAACAGTGGTGGGTACAAAAGTGTAGATGCTTCGAGCGAAATTATAAAGAGAGACGAATGCTCTCACGACCACTTAACATGGGTTGAGGAGATACTTCATTTAGATGAATAAAAAAGCCAACTCCACACCTCTGCGACTGGCCAACTTCGTATCATTGGGGCGGTGATAAAGCAAGTCTTCACATCTAAATGTCACTCACAAGCGTTTTGACTGTCTCCAAAAACACTGTGCTGTCTGCTCATGGAACCGCTTCAGAGAAGTGGACCTATGGTGTGTTGTTTAGGTGTTACTTGGGATGCATTATTCTTAATTTCAGGAGAACAATGTGGCAGATGATTCGGCGGCCTAACTGTTACTACCAGAAGGACAGTTATTCAAGTTAGGCTGCCAAAACAGTAAGCTAACGGATAATGCAATAGAGTCACCAATGAGGAATGGTCATCGCAGATCGTTTTACTGTGACCGTGTTCGTCGCTTCGATGATTTACATTGTCCTTTTATTCCACTGACACCCTCAAAAGCAGTGTGAACTTTGACGTATGAGTCACCCTACATGAGAAGAAGGGAATATTTTTGTCAATTAGAGGAAGTATCCAACAACAGAAACAAATAAATCCACCAACTGTTGTCTTCAAAAACTCTTCGAATCGCGGATATTTTCGATGAACCTCGGCGCGTTATCTCTACGGGAAGTTCCGTACCAAGAGTTGGTCATTTTCTCCATCCGGCAGAACTCGACAATTCGTCATTACAAAGGCGTTGTGGCTGAATGCTAAAGTTCACAGTTCCGGTGTGGTACCGGGACTTACTGCTAACAAATCGACTAGGCCGTTTGCCAGGAACAGTAGTCATAATCATTATAGTGTACACCGAATGATCTATTGACTGCGGCCACCATGTGCACCAAGAACCCTTAATAATAATAATAATAATAATAATAACCAGTAATAATCTGCATCTGCGTCGTAATCTAAAATAAACGAGCAGTGGACATCACACCATTCACCTTCTAACACAGGGGTATAAACTTACTCTCAGCTCGCTTATCATCAGAGTGAACTACTTGTTGGTAATGTTTGTGTGTCAACCTATGTGTTGTTAGCCTTTAATGAGTAGAGATTACTACTTTTTTTGTTCAATCCAGGCACTGTGATCACCATTCAATTCAAACGCTGTTGAATTCATACTTCGAGAGATAAGTCATCCGCTGAATTTCGACTCAAATCCTAGGGCTGATTCGGACTTACGTGTTTACTAGCCTGGTTGAACATGGCTATCGAAACGCTCAAACCGTGAGTTCAAACAGTTAAAGTTTTTCTGTAGGGTCACTTAAATACTTCCGGTCAGCACACTTCACAAATGAAACCAAACGCGCGATTCGGAAGTTCGACAGCATTTACAAAGAAAGAAATTGCGTGCAACTTCAATGTCAGAAACTGACTTGCTAATGAAAAAACTCAGAGGTGTCCGAACAAGATGGGAGAGTACATGTTAACAGATGGACACAAGACCCAAGCTTAAAGTTGTGTGCCTACACTGGATAGCTATGGCCACAAAGTTGAACCGAAATCGATCTGTGAAAATTTAGAGGTTCAGCTGGGGTGAAAAAGTAGCGCGATATAAAACACCATTGGCGTGGTGATACTCAAAAAGGGGAAAATTCTACAGGATTTACCTCATATGGAAATTCTGAACGTTCACATTTTTGTAGGGGCTCGTTTTTCTCTGGCACCAGAGGAGAAGACCTTCCTTAGCGCACAATTCTGGCAGATAAATAGAGAAAGTAAATTAGCAGCGGTGTGTTGTTGGGAAAAACTTGTCTTTTGAAAACAGTTGCAGTAATATCAGTAGTAGTCGCAAGAAAAAATCCTGGGTATTGGTCAGCACAAACGAAAAAATACTGAACGGGTCGAAGTAACCGGAATTTCGAATCGGTCCTCATTGACAGAGAATACAGTTTGACAACAGGTCGTTAAAACTGGAAAAGTAATCAACGTAGATCCAATACCGCAGAGTCAATAGGGGAAGCAGTCACAAAATACTCATCTAGAGTCAGTTGGTGGCGTAAGAACTCAGCCGATGAATTGGAGACATTAACGACCATTTCCATTGTAAAAGGGTTCACAGGGTACAATATCACCTCATCACGTTGAACAAATCAAAGAAACAACTTTAGTTGCAAGATACACTGATTGGCAAATCAGTTTAGCGTTTCCGGGAGATTCAACCGAATCCCAAATGAACCTCTTGTTTATTATGTTCTTTAGCTGAATGTGCTCAGTTCCAGCAGCCTCATGAGCAGTGAATCCTGTCAAGAAAACATGTGGCTTACCGGCGTGGTGTGAACATAAAGTTTACTAACCGTATTATATGCTTAAATCAACGACCCAAGAAATGTAGAGGAAATATCAGGACCCGCAGTTAAACAGCCTTTTGGGTGTCTAAATATGGCCGGAAAGACATGCATCTATACCGCTTATGTTGTATTTCAGTGTGAGCCATGGAAAACAATATAAACTCCAAAATAATACGATATCATGAGACCCCATACATTATTCTGCTATGGTCAACGATATCCCTAGTCATGATGCAAATGATCGAGCATCAGCTTCCGTCAGTTGACATTGCCGCAGGTCAACAGGTCTACGTTTGAGTTCCCAGTCAAACGGAATCTCGAATTAGGTGATAGCAGAACATTTCAAAGTGTATCCACTTGAAAGTTAAACTTAATCTCCACCCTCCATATCACACCAGTCAGTTTCGCCGAATGGGTTGTCGAAGTTTCTTTGTCCTATTTGAAGAAGGGTGGCTACACACCGTCTGTTCCCGACGCCTTCTCACGTTTCAATACCGATATCTCGTAATTTGTTTCTCCTTTTGGAGGGCAATCACCGTTCACTCGCTTGTATGCACTGTCTCCAGAGGCTGCGTTGCAGCAGGCCAGCTAAACCGTTCACGTGAGTGTTCGATCCATGTTTCCAACCGGCGTTTTTCCCAGTGAATTGATGAACCGTCTTTTTCACCTACCGTTTCACGGACGGTTTCAGCCCTACGGCCGGTCGATCGTACTAATTTGTACAGGGCATGGCTGTTTCAGGCGGCAAAAACCTTCTCTACCTCCTGAGCTTTCAGTGTCCATCAAAGCTCTTCACGATTTGGCGTTTGAGGGATTTGCGTGTGTCATCGTACTCGTCACCTACTGGAATAGCTTTCCTGGAATGAGCCCGGATAACCACCGGTAGAAAGTATTCTTCTCAGCATCGTAACTGCAGTCCGTTGGGGCAAAGACACCGTCTTTTATGTCGATAAGCATTGAGCTGGACAGAGCTGCATAACCGAACAGGGCAAAGATGACTGTTCACTGAAATCAAATTCTAGCAAATCGCGTATAGCTCTGACACCGAGTGCAACTTCCTAGACATAGACTCCATAAGTCATCGCTTCTGGAACACCGAACAGGCGGAGAGTGAAATGTAAAAAAGGTTGAGTTGGTCCTTGGCGTTTTGATACACGTTTGTCATGCATAGTCCGTCACAAAGAGACCGGGCCTTCCCGTGAAGTATCGGTTTGTGTGTCTCCGTTACCCGTTGAGCTGTACTGTATAGTGTCTGTGCGACACTCACAGAGTCGCCAATACCAGGTTGGTCAATGGTTGGACGTCAAACCAACAGTCTGCTAGCATTCCAGTTTGGGGGGTTTGGAAAAAAATCGGTCAGCTGTAACACCCTTCCGGTTCCTAGCTGCCATACCACCCGAAGGAAGCACGAGGGCTGGGATACTGCCAGGTTGCCCCAGGGGAAGTCGAGAGGCAGAGGTCGGGTTCGAACCACGGACCTTCCGGTCAGTAAATTCGCGCTCTAACCACTTGAGCCATCTCGCCCCCCTGTGGCGACTTATAAAGACGGTAATCCACTTGCATTTCCCACCGAACACAGCTGCCTCGCGGTAGGGCTTTCGAGCTAAAGGCTTTGGTCGAAGATCCTAATCGCCACAATTTCTAGGTCGGGGCGCCCGGGCAGCATCCCAGTCCACGTACAATCATGAGACTGACAATTAACAGTACTCTGATGCCACATTCGCCATCGTTTGGTGTTACCGACCGGGTCACAAAAAATACTACTCCTGACCCTCGATTCTTACACTTTCACGTATTCCCTCTTCCACCCTATCCCACCCAAATTTGAATACTCTCTCTGCAGGCCACACCACTAGAACTGGCCGCTTGGTTCACTGTGAATCACACTCAGCTGCAACTTCTGTGTCCGACTTCAGTAAAAACCCTAAATACGTCGAAGTCTGTTTTCAACCCCTTCAAGCCGATCTACTTGGCTGCCTTTACTATTCGCACACTGAGGTATGAAGGGCAACGAGTGGCTCTTGCTCATAAGCTGGATTCCCTCTGCATTGATGTGTGCTGCCTGTCAGAAACAAGGATACATGCCGCAACTACGGTAATCGAATTGACTACCCCCTCGCTCTTAACCAGGTTTCGGCTGCGCATCTCTGGTGATGCAGAGGACGCTGCAGCCGGATGTCCCGGCGTGCGGATTGTATTAATCAACCGAGCGAACGCGTCTCTACTTGATTGGATACCCGTTGATCAGCATCATCCGAGACACCAAAATCAGTGTCGACACTGATGTTTCATTGCCGAAAGGTCATAAAGATCCACTTATTTTCGAAGCTATTGAGTGAAAAGATGAGAAAAAGAGTGGGCGAGGGAGGGACCTAGTGCTGGCTTATGTCAAGCATTCTGAGCTGCCTACACCTTCAGGCGCTCAATCAGATAATCTGGAAAGAAATTGACAGCACGAACGCCACTGATATCGATCAGCCGCTATTCTTTTCAATGTCTTCAGCCAAGCACAGACGGGATCATGCAGATTCCATCCTAGAAGGCGTAGAAAACCCCATTCTTCATGATCTCTTTCACGCCCTTCTGTCAAGTCATACAGTGTCCACCTAGCGGTTTGCGCCACTCTAAAGGAAGCACGGAGAACAACACGTTTCTCAGTAGATGGTGTTTAGGCATGTGTAGCACATGACCGAGCCACCACAGTTGATGGGGCTGGATGTTTTCCGCGAGTAAAGTACGTGCCGCACAAGCAAATACTCGTTTTCCAATCACGTCGTTACAAACCCGCTGACACCATCCAACGCTTCTGAGGCATCGGTGGTTAAAAACCTGAAGACGCCTCGCATCGTCGGTCCGCAGCCGTACAACACAGCCCTTACTGTAGTCTGATGCACGCGACCTTTAAGAGCTAGTGATATGCCTTTTTGACGCCACAAATGAAGCAAATTAGCAAACGTGATTCGAGCCTTTGAGATTCTTGCACTGACTTTACCAGACACATTTCCCTCAGAGTTAATGCAACTACCGATGTACGTAAAATTTTCCACAACCTCCAGTGATTCTCCTTGAACTGTAAGGGATATGTTCAGAGGCTGCACGTTCTGGAGAATAACTTTGCAGTTTGAAGGTGCAAGGCGCATGCCAAAAGGTGGTATGACGTTGATCAGTCTATTCAACAGCACTTGTGTCTCGCTTTAGTCTTCAAAGATGAGGGCAATATCATCTACGTACCCCAGATCGACAAGGTTCTCACTAGCAAGGATTTAGACATCGGGGTTTTGAAGACTTACCAGTGTTCGATTTAATATTCCATCAATGACGAAGTTGAAAAAGAATGGAAACGTTGAACAACCTTGTCGGACATCACTTTTTGTAGGGAAGCTTTTGGAGAGTTTACCATAGACTCTCACACGCCCAGAACTATGCGAATATAGGGATGGGGTTATGTTCACAAACTTCTGAGGCATACCCTGTTGAGCAATTATAGTTAGCAGCACCGACCGATCTGCAAAGTCGAACGCGCACTTGAAGTCAAGGAGTACCACGATCGTGGGTCGTCTGCACATGTGGCGTTGCCCTAACACCTGACGGAGTGTGAAGATGTGGTCAACGCAGCATCTACCCGGTCGAAATGCTGCTTGATTTTCACAAGTCAAGGTTTTGCGTGCCACCGTAAGACGATGAAGAATCAATGACGCCAGAAGCCTTATCACAACAGGAGTCACACTAACACTTCTGTGGTTACTACGTTCAGTTCCAGTACCTTTGTTGAAAATGGACATTACTACGACTCATCCCAGTTGTCTGGGACGGCCTATTTTTCCCAGGTAGACCCAAATAGGCTAGAAAGGCATTGACTGAGAAGCCCAGTGGCATCCTTCAAAAAAGCAGGTTGAACTTCGTCAGGACCAGAGGGTAACATACATAAAGGGAAACACATACTTCTGATACTGAAGACACCTTCATATTCACATTCCACTTTGATATTGACGGCCACGATTCTGGATTCGAGGTGGAATGTGGCTAGCTGAATCGCTGTTCGAAGTATTGTGCCCAACGGTCCAAACGTTCTGTTTTGCTGCATATCAGGGAGCCAATATGGTCCCTGATTCGCTGACAAGAGGTTCCGGGGAACAGTCGAACGAATCACGTGGAACAGCTTGCGGACGTTTCCACATTCTTCGCATCTTCCATTTATTCGGGTCCACAGAACGTATCGGTCTACATGGACATTGTTTAACCTGGCGTCGGATAATGCGTCAGGTGGAGTTGTGATTGTGGTCAGGAGGAATCTATCGCCAAGCTTCCAGGGAAGACATCGTCCTATCAGAGAGCCAAAGTTTGAATGATGTTGGCTGGGTTGTACCGCAAACAGAAGTTCCGGCTTTGAGTAGCGCTTTAGACATCTTCTCCCAGTGGCCGTTTATATACGACATCGGACCGTCTGACAGGCGTTCGACGAGCTGGTTTTGCTGGTTTCGTTTGATTTCTGGGTCAACTAGCGTCTCCATGGGTAACCAAGGTGTGTGCGTTTTGCGTACACCTGAAAAGCGCAACAAAAAGCAGCAGCGTACAAGTGCATGGTCGGAGTCCACGTTGGTGTTCCATAAGGAGCGGCAAGCAGTGACCGACCCACGCCACCGATAAATGGCAGCGTTGGGGTCTATCTGGATTCAGGGCTGGTTTGTTTGTGAGCACTACGTTGTCAGGCGATCCCCGCCGTTTCGGAAATTCGTACTGCAAAGGTGCAGTTTACGATCGGCACACATCTGAAGCATGCAATCTCCGCTGCCCGTGCGTCTCGTGTCCAATCCAAGACGACCACCCAACAGGACCTCAGTAGTGTTTATTCTGTCCACCAATGCGTTCATGTCACCAGTAACACAACGATACCTGAGATTTTAGCCCGCTATAGAAGTGCATCTAGAGCGTCATAGAAACTGTCCTTGGCAGATTCAGAGCTACAGTCAGTTGGGGCGTACGCAGACACAATAAACAAGGTGCGATGGACCTCACTTCCTCTAGATTCTCTCACAGATGTTGCCAAACGAACCGCACAGAGGCGACTATCAACGGGTATCCAATCAAGCAGAGACGCTTCCGCTCGTTCGCTCAATACAATACCCACCCCAGCATATCCAGCTGCAGCGGCCTCTGCATCACCAGAGGTGCGCAGCCGGAACCTGGAAGAGAGCGAGGGGGCAGTCAGTTCGATCACGGTACTTGCGCCCTGCATTCTTGTTTATGATAGGCAGCATACATCAATGCAGAGGGAACCCAGCGTACGGGCAAGAGCCACCTGTCGTCTTACTTTCATCCGTGTGCGAATATTAAAAGCTTTCGGGGTTTAATAACAGACTTCGAAGTGTTTAGGGTTGTTACTGAACTCGGACGAACTGAAGCTGCAGCTGAGTGTGATGCATGGTGAACAAAGCGGTCAGTTCTAGTGCTGTGACCTGCAGAGAGAGGATTCAAGTTTTGGCGGGATAGGGTGGAAGAGGGAATATGTGAAAATGCAAGAATCGAGGTGTCAGTAGTAGCATTTTTCGGTAACCCATGCTGCCGTATGCAGCAAGGCGACCTGGTTGATGGCCCCACATGACGGCCGATGTGGCATGAGAATATGGCTACCTGTTAATGTCATGGTTGTAGGTGGACTGGAATTCCGCCAGGGCACCTACAACCAGACAGAAGGAGTATTGGGATCCTCAACCGAAGTCTTTGGCTCGAAAGCCTTACCACAAGGTAGCGGTGTTGGGCTGGAAATTGAATCACATTATCAGAACAAGTCGCCACACATGATCTAACCCCCAACCTGGAATCAGGGCACGAATCTGAAAGACAGGAATCAGGTCTGCTAATTTGCGTCACTCGTGGCGTGAAAACGTCATGCGTGGAAGCCACCTTAAAATTGGGCTTCGCGTATGATTCAAAGACAAGTTGCTTTTAATAGTGGTGCCACAACATGCCCTCACACCAGAATGATTTTCTGTATATTTCCTGAATGGATTGATGTACTGGGTTAGAGTGGTAACCACCTTGAAAGCGTCATCCAATTACAAAATTTAATGAAGATACTAGAGCCGAAAATTGGAGAGAAGCAGCTCAGGAGAGTTCACTGGTCACCAATTTTCGGTCACTTTGTCATGGCATGAGAGCAAATCTTCCTAATAAGTATTTCCATCATGGGATTATTTTTCCAGCACAAAAATTCGAATTTCGGTTCTAAACATATTTGGTATCCTCTCAAGAGAGAAAACACGCTGTCGGAGAAATATTTTGGAACGCCTCAATTGTCTTTTCCTATCAGGGGAAGTGTTGTAGTTGTTATGTTGTTCCAACAGTGTTTTCAGTTCCTTGAAAATCATCATCATCATCATCATCACATTCATCATGGACAACACGGCATCAGCGTTCAACACTGAGGCTTTGCTACCGTACAAACATAATTTATTTGAAAGCCATATTGTGAAGAAAACAATAAAGGTGGACAGGGAAGGGCCTTAGTGCTAGCATATTACAATCAGTCCGAGGTGCCTACACCTCCAAACACTCACTCAGGCAATCTGGATAGAAACTGACGAACGGCATTCACATCGATTAGCAGTCAAATCTTGCAGCGACTCCAACCACGCGCAGTGGGGAACACGCGGTTCCTACCCTGGAAAGCGGGTTGCTCCAACAGCACTCGAACGTTTCGTAATATCTTTCATACCCCTCTGCTAGGTCAAGGGGTTGGCTTTCACCACTCTGAATTGAGCACTGAAAACAGCACTCTCTTTGCCAAATGATGGTTCGGCATGCGCAATACATGGGTAACCAACGCAGCTTCTGGTACTGGACACATTGTTCAATGGAAGTCCCCGTTGCACAACCGAGAAAACGCGCTTTCTAACGGCCTCGTTAAGGATTCTCCGACACCAACCCAGACGAGCTATGGTCCTGAGACAACGATTATCGAACACCTGAAGACGTCTCAGTTCCGCTGCTCGAGCCGGCCAAGTCTCACAGTCATACCACAAAACAGCCCGCACTGTAGCCTGATACACACGTCCCTTGAAATTCAGGGATATACCGCTCTGTCTTAAATTAGCAAATGCGACCCCAGCCTTGCGGATTCGTGCAATGACCCTCATTTGTCACACTAAAATCATAACTAATACAACTTCTAAGATACGTAAAAGGCTCAACAAATTCCGGTACCTCTCCCTGGATTGTAAGTAGCGTGTTTAGTAACTGCATGTCCAGGAGCATAACCTTACATTTTGTGGGTGCAAAGTGCATATCAAAGGACGTGATGACCCTAGTCAGTTCATCCAAAAACACCTGTGACTTCTCCACCTCTTCGAAGACGAGATAGATGTCGTCTGCATATTCCAGATCGACAAGGTTTTCATCACAGGGTTTCTAAACACCTTCCACCGTTTGCCTCATTACCTCATCAACCACGAAATTAAATAGGAAAGGAGAGAGTTGGCACCATTGACGGGCACCGCTTTGTGTACGGAGAGCTCACCGGATACTCTTACACGTCCGGAAGTCTGAGCATATAAAGAACTTATTATGTTCACAAATGTCCGGGACGTTCCTTGATAGACAAGAGTGTCAAGATGAACAGGCCAGTCAACCGAGTCGAAGTCACCTTGGAACTCCGATAATACTAAAACTGTGGTTCATTTGTACGTGTGACGTTGTTCTAGTACCTGAAGGAGTGTAAAGGTTTGGTGAAAGCAACCTCTACCAGGCCGGAACCCCGCTTGTTGTTCACAAGTCAGTGTTCTACGAGCCACCATAAGGCCCAAAAATTAAAGTGACGAAAGCAGTCTCGTTACAACCGGGGTTAATCTGACCACCCGATGATTACCACACTCACTACGAGTACCGTGTTTGAAAATGGGCACTACCACTATTAGCTGGGACAATCTATTTTTCCCATATTCAGGCAAACAGATCAGAAAAGCGCTGATTGAGGATTTAACCTCGATCTTTGAATGCGGGCAGGAAGTCATCCGTACCAGAATCTCCGTGGCGCTTGAGAGAAAACATGCAGTCATAAATCCCCGAGGCGACAGGGGGCTCCACGTTCATCGTCCAGGGTTCTGCATCAAGTATGGGCTCTAGATGAGTGACAGTTGGGACCCTCGCTAGCTGCTGTTCGGCCCACCATTCGAGGCGTTCTTGTTCATTCAAGATGGTCACTTCAAATTACCGACGTCGGATGCTATGCATCTTACTTAACTTTCGTGGTCAAGACCAAACACACTCTCGGTTGTTACCCCAATTATAGCTGTGTCGCTTTCAAACTTCTCAGCAAGCAAACCATTATATGCAACCAAGCCAGTAACAGCAAAAAAAATAGTGATACATCACCTGAATCCACACAATGCATGAACGACTGCGTTTACTTGGACGTGTGAGACTTGAGATGCTTCAGCCTAGTGGTTCCAAGTGAAGTCAATGAAACATTTTACTGACGCGAAACACGAGACAATCAACAATCAAATTGTAGAGCACTGCTCCATGGAACTCACCCTCGACTGTGATATCTTGTATACAAAACCGAAGGATTATCGTCCAAATCATACCCAATGTCATTTTAATATTTCCATCCACAATCTCTGTAAATAATACAATTAGCACACGAAACAGCAGGAGCTATAAAACCTTCGGCACCAATAGAAACAAGCTGAACTCCTTTGCTCTGAATATATTCCAAAGCTTTGTTCACGTTTGCCAGTTTGTGAAACCTCATTCTACCACGATCTGGTTTAGGGAGCTGCTCCTCTGATAGCGTTTCCAATAACTGAATAAGCTTGAGGCCATCTTGAAAATCTTCTTCGATATTTTCAATTGAAGTGTTTATTTTTCTGAGATACGAATTACACCATGCAGTAAACGTCTACAACTTGGAAAGCGAAACCATCGTCCCACCTTTTTCTGCTGAATCTCCCACATGGGATCCAAATACGCCTGTCGATCCCATTCTTCTTCCTCCTCTTCCTCTTGCGTTTGGTAATAACCATCTACATAGCCAGGATAACCGTACTCCATCGCTGGAAACTGCCCGAAAAACGAAAGCCCGGGAGATGATATTGCGCGAGAGTCCTTGCATTTACATGTTTTAAACAATGAGGTCAACAGTCGCTCGCACTGGCAGAAGGCCCGAGAAAAAACGTTTGATTCTGTGATTCAGCTCCGGCGAAGTTCAGCTGATGTCTCTCTTCTCCCTTCGACCAGCGAAGCATGGTCGACCGCCGTGCCCCCGTGCATCAGTCAGTGGAGAACATAACGGACCCGGGAAAATAGGGCAAATGCCTCGAACCTGTGTATCAGTCCATAAATCCGTGAATCCGAGAAGCACTGCACATATGGCTATTTCAATAAAGAATCTTGAGGATCGAAAAATGGCCAGTAAGGCAGCGAACTTCTGATTATGAGTCTAAAATTGTTATTATGGTGCGGACAAACTTAGAACTGTTTAAACCGCGCAGTATACGGAGGCAAACTGAGTCAGTAAACACCGAATCGACGGGTTTTATACACGGTGGAAAAGGTCTTCGAATTCTGAAATATTGAGCCGAGCGTACGCAGGATAGTGGCATGTTAGGGTTGCCGATGCGCCCAAATGGGGAGAGATGGCTCAAGTGGTTAAAGCGCGAATTTGCTAACCGGAAGGTCCGCGGTTCGAGCCCGACCTCTGCCTCTCGACTTCCCTGTCTGGGTTTGGACAAACTGGCAGTATCCCAGCCCTCGTGCTTCTTTCGGATAGCATGGCAGCTAGGCACCGGAGGGTGTTGCAGCTGGGCGGTTCTTTTACACCCAAATGTTTCGCAATTTTATGTATACTTTCGGACCAAGCATGGCTGCTTCGGGTTACGAAAGTACGTAGTGACAGTAAAGGGGCAATGAACAAATGGATGTGGATACCTGAGTGGACTTTAAAATTGCAAGCAAGTGCATCCTATCTTTTTCGGAGATTAAAGGTTATCTCTCGGTGGACATGGGTTTGAGTAATAGAAAATCTATGGAACATTTCAAGGCGGGCATTCGTGGCCCCGAACTTGGACTCGAAATGGCTCTTTTACGAGATGCCCCTAAATAACGGAGAAATCAAGGTGAACCTGACTAGTAAACCACCTTTGGAAGACCGAATTCGCGGTCGCGGCGGTCGCTATTCAGGGTGGGTCAAAATTAGGGTGAAGGAGCTGCATCTAAAGGGGCAAATTTCTGTATAAAGCTCGGGATTGCGCCAATTGATTTGGAACAAATCCAGATTAGATAAAATTTCCAGGCATAATGTATGTCTGAGGGCGGGTAGCACCTGAATATTCTTCAAATAACATATTCTGATTCGCTTCATTGCACGGAAGCCAGGGTTGCTAAACTTAACTACAATGCCGTCCTGATATCGCACATCTGAGGTATCATAACTCGACGTGACATTAGAAGAGGAGAGTGTCTTAATCTTGTAGCTCACTGCACACATTTTCCTGCTAACGGGGATTTCTTAGGCAAACATCGGCAATGATTCCTTTATTATTCGGTCCGACCAGTTTGAGCTAGGTGAGCAAAAAAATCTTGTGAGCGGGCACAAGCTCGAATACGCGTTTATGAAGCATGCACACGACTTCCGGGTCTTATTCATTCCCAGGACATACTGTGGATAGGGGTTATCGGACCACCGTATGCCTACATGAGTCCGTTTGTGTTTGAACCTTCTCCAACAATCTCGACAAACTAATGAGGAGTCAACTATCTTTATACTACCACCATCGTATCGTTTTTCTTTTCTTCTGTCCATCAACGCTGCCTAGATAAGCTTATTGCTTACCCGCGCTTAAGATAGCTGTGGCGTTTCGTAAGCATTCACCAGTGTTCAGCTAAACTCCGAGCAAAAAGCTCCACATGGGCCTCAAGTGTGCACCTTTTACATATATTTGAAGTACGACGGGGGTGATGCAACCAAGATTTAAAGCCCACCAGAAACCCAAAAGTCAAGTGGTGTCGTCCAGGGTCCATTTTATTGGATTTGACATCAGAAGGTTTTAGATCTCATGGGCATACAACTTAGTGTACATCAAATTCAGTTGATCCCAATTTTGTACAGTATATTTGGGTGTCGCGAGAACTATAAACAAAACCTCTACACGGCTCCCTTTAGAGAAAGAGTGCAGCAGAATTCCATGGAAGCATACTCCTGCGGAAAGTCAGGTACCAATGTCCTTACGGAACCCTTGGTCGCCTGAGTTTAGTGAGGTCTACAAGTGGCAGAAACCCAATACACGCCGTCCCTAGTAGGCTCAAGTCCTAATGCTTTTCAGGCGTGAGAAAGATAGTTGGTGAGGTTGTATCCCATCGAAAATTAGAACCGAAGCTCTGATGGTCACGCTCGATAGCTCATCGAAACTGTGACAAGCAACCAGTCATATATTGTAAGGTTAAAGTACATGCTGGTTATTGATTAGATTCATTTTATATATACTTAGTTCTCACGGTGAGGATTGCAGCAAGACAATTCTCAAGCCTAGAGGACAGATCAACCATTGCTCGATGAACTGCAACGTTGGTGGTATTCCAGGCGCCGAACTTCAGGTATTTTGTGATGCATCGGAGACCGCATATAGTGTAGTTGCATATGCTTGCTTCTTGGTGGACGCTGAACTTTCTGGCTGTTTGTTTGTCTTCTCGAAGGCGCAGGTGGCCCCCTTTAAGTCCGTTTCGATATCACGGTTAGAGTTAACAGCTGCGTGTTTGGCAGTCCGAGTAGTAGATACAATTGGGGCAGGTACAGAGGACTACTTCCAACGTACTGTGTTTTGGATGGACTCTATGACTGTCCTCTACTACCTCCACAACATATCTTCCAGATTTTGTACCCTTGTTGCAAATCCACTAACAGTCATTCGTGATATGTCGTCACCTACTCAATGGAGACACGTGACATCGGAGAACAATCCAACTGACATTGCCTCTCGAGGGACACATAACCGCGGTCGGCTGCGTAGATGGTTAACGGGACCCAGATTTTTACTCGAATCAGAGAGTAACCGGCCCCCACATCCTCGAATGACGCAGCCCGATGGCGTTGAGCTGAAGAGCCTTGTAGCACACGTTAACCGATTTGAGGGAAATGATGCCATGTGCCCACAAATAGCCCTTTTTTCCCGTTAGGTGGAGCTACAGAAGTTTAGAACCTTGTCACCGCGTTACAATCAATATCTATTGCTTAATTCAGGCGGTGCGAGAAAAAGTGGCTCTACTCGCTCGTGGATTGCCTCGTGCAAAATGGTATGTACTAGTATTAGATGGTTGTGAGATGAGTTCAGATGGCTTAGAAAGAACTCTGCATGTTAGAACGGCGGGCGGCGTTCTTAAGAGAGATATTAGAAAGTTGTGTTCACTAGAGGGACGCGATTAGGCTTGTACTCTATCGAAGTCGGCACTTGTGGCAGGAGTGGACTCGGTGGCCTAATGGATAAGGCGTCGGTTTCCGGAGCCGAAGATTGAGGGTTCGAGTCCCTTCCGGGACGGTCGACTTTTCTTCCCAGATAGTGAAAGGCATTCGCGTGAACTACGGTACAAACTACAATCGCCCGTGCATTGATGAAGCAGGTAAATTGGCGGTAGGAACACCAGTTGCACACACGAGGATGACAAACAGAGGGTTGACACACCGGCCAATGAATGCAAGCAAAGGGGAAGATCCCGCCACCGTGGTTATGGAAGTTAGACGGGTGAGGGTGGCAAATAGGATACCATAAAATATTACCTGATTCTTGGCCTGGACGCAATATGGACAAAAGGGGAAGTGTTACGCAAAAGCAAGAAAGTTGCGTGTATGAAGGAAGTAGAATTGTGGGAATTAGTCATCGATTAAAGACCAACTTGTGTTCTGCCTTAGTGAATTCGGTTCGGACAGCCAAGATAGCTAAGGAATGGCTATCATGAAGGTGGAACACTTTTAACAATCAACCATACTACTTGCGAGTAGGCGGATCGAATTGCAGATGCGCACACGCGCTCGCAATGGCGAGGCATCGGAACACCGATCGGTGTTCACATACTGCCCCGCGCTGAGAACTTAAAGAGCAGTGCTACACCCTTTTTTCACTTGTGCCTTTCAGGTGAACGACAGCTGCTGAACGACAAGAACAAAACCGACCCGGGAAACTTGGGCAAAAGCCTCGCTCCTGCGTATCAATCCGTGAATCCGTGAATCCGTGACTATTCGGGTCGGTGGCTGATGGGGTACCTTAGAATGGAGCTGAGCGTAGGTAGAATGCAAGAATCGGGGAGTCCGCCGAATAAACGTGGAGAATTTGGCGGGCGGTGTATCGTCCATTACGCTGACACTTGAAATTCCCCACGTTTATCCTGTCCCTATTTGTAACCCCCGCCCCACTTCTGTGTTTAGTGCGTGTATATGAACTGGCGTTTGTTTGTCCTTACCACTTCACTCATTTAGCTTCGAGGTCATCCGGCCATTTTCTGGCAGACTTTGTGCACGTGTGACTGTCTCACGTAAGAGCCTGTTTGCTCCTTTGGTTTGTACCTTTGTAGTCCAAATGGACCATTTGTTGTGGACGAGTATCTACTGTCGAGGTTTGTATAATCTGTGAATTTGTCTTACATTAGTAGTACCGTATAGAAACCCAGCTCCGACTTTGTTTTGCCATCCCGGAGGAAACCTTTCGCCCGTTACACTCCGTTCATAAAGTAGATCAGGGAATAGTTTGGTATTAAGTAGGGCGGCTGCGGCCTCAGACGTAAGGAAGTCATCTACAGACTGTGAAAAAGTGTGTCGGTGTGTGATATTTCGAAACCTATCAGGGAGGCTGTTCCAAATGCGGGTGTAGTAAACTAGGAAGAAGTAGTGACGCAGGTCTGTACGCGCTGAAGATCACGTTAAGAGGTTGGTGGATTTACGGAATTTATAGCGTGTATGTGACGATACACCTGGCCTAGCCTCTTCTACAAAAGCATTTTGGTGCAACAGACGGCGTAGGAGAGTTAAATTTAGCTTTAATCGTCTGAACCATATTGGTTCAAGGCCTAATATTATACAGCGAAAGCGGTAGGAGAGAGGGTTGGTCTGTGGGAATAACGTTTTGGTGAATGAACGTTGGACGTTCTCGAGTGCCAGCCTACAACTTAGGGTATAAAGGGCAGGGTAACCAGGACAGATTTCTACAATTGGTCACACGCATAGCTTAAAAATTGCGACCTTTTTGTCTCGAAGACAAAGGGAGAGTAATATTAGAAAGCGGGGCCTACGTGCCCGGGCAACCCGGAACTGGACATGATGAGAAAAATTAAAGGTGCGAGAGTATCTGAGACCAGCGTCCTGGGTCCATTTAGCTTGCTGTCATCCCCTTTTAGATTTTTTTCTGTTGACACCGTTGTATCATATGCCTCCTGACACTCGCAACATGCTACTGCTTTCATTCTACTTCTTCCTCGTTGCCCCTCTTCCCAAGCTTCAAACTTCTACTGCAGTTGCCCAAACGCCCCGTAGGACTGTTATTCATTCAAACTGGCTGGTCCCCGGTCTACACTCACACGGTCCTCCAACGAAAGGGAAATTATCTGTGACCCTGCATCCGTCTGACTCTCTGTGTCAATCCCCGTCTCACCCAGATCCAGCTGCCACAGAACTGCGTATCCCTTCTCCGATCGCGGCACCCTTGACGACCGTTACGGGGCTGTCCATAAACCGAAGCATGTCAGTGCAATGATGGCATGGCACTGTCATACCCAGTGTGATGGCACTCCCGCAACTATTCTCTTCAAAATCTCGACCGCAACCCCTCGCCCAATCGAGCCTGTAGTCGCAACTTCGAGCAAATTTTTCAACCGGCCCCGTCTCTGGGACGAGTTCTTTCGTACCCGATGAATTTTCGCCCAAATTTGGCTAGCCTGATTTTCTGCCACAATTTCGGCTTGCCTCTTCCACAAGTTCAAATCCGTATACGATGTTTGGTTCGCCCTATGCATTACCACCACGTCCCCATCCAACCTATCTGCTGCAACTGACTTCCCTACAACAGTGAGTTTGCCTAATTTCAGATTAAGCCACATTTTTGAGACAAAACTCGCCATGTGCTCCCTATTCGAATTATTCTACCTCCATCTCCACTTTTGCTCGTTGTGACTCCAGCCGTTTGCCCAAGCGCCCAAGGTCACTCATGGCCAGCAATGGTTTTCAGTTTTAGTTCATGCCATGTTCATGTCTTTGAACTAGTCGGACCTCATGACCATTGTTCCCTACAAGTTGGGAAAGCAACCTATTATTATTTCATCGGATATTTCCCACTGTTTATGACATTGTCCTCTTTTCGCGCAATCCGCACGACCCGCAAATCCCCCCGTCATGCTTCATTATGGCTGTAAACGTATGATCATGCCAGAAGGTATGTCACCCACGAGTTGGGAATAAACATTATTATTATTATTATTATTATTATTATTATCTCTGTTAAATGAGTGACAGGGTTCCCATGAATTGTGAACGTATCATCTTGTACGGAGCAGCGGCAGAAGGTTATATGGGACTTGGAAGAAGAGAAGCTTAGGCTATAGGCACTTGACCGTTGGGTCAGAGAGTCTAAGTTGTTGGATCTAACGGAGGGCAAGAGTTTTAGCAGAGGGAGGAAATGTGTAAGCGATTTTTATACAGTCCGCGAATAGGAAGGTTTTACCATGGGACACTGCGTCGAAGACGTTGTTGATATATAGTAGGTGGAGGATGGGGTCTAGCAAGCTCCCCTGAATTACTCCACTGGTGATCGGTAGTGGGGGTGACCGTTTTCACGTTTGATGACCAGTGGGGTCTCATCGCCGGCCGCATTAACTAATTCTTTAGGGCACACTTGCCCATGACCTAAAAGGTGGTGCCTACGAGACCCAAAATCTTTCAGGCAAACACTAAGCCGCAGTTGAAAATAGAGCGATTGGGACGGAGTTGCTTTACTTGGGGACTTTGAATCTCGGGCCCCTCGTCGAAGGTCGTGGGAGGCATGCATGGCAGCTGTACGTCAGGATAAGAAGGCCAAAGTGCACACAGTTGCCAAAAGCTCCGCTGATAACCCAACTCTCCTGGTGGCACACTGCTCCACCCACGTTCTCCTCGGCTTCCGTCGTAACTATTTGGCCTTGCCAGAACGTCTGAAAAACTACCGGCGGAGCTGCTGTGGAATGTGTACACATTTGTCCTTGGCACCAACGCAAGCGACGCGTTGCTGAATGCCATGCTACCGTCATCGCCAGTGCGGCGCCATTGTAGAAAATAGGTTGTAAAATATCCCGACCAGAGTAAGATTCGACATATCACCAGGCTCGAGTTGTGTTCATTCCACCTCGATGAAGTAGTCTGCAGCTTTACTAGACGAACCACAGGTCTCAGTTAACGGCCAGCGCAGCATGTCGCACCACTTGTAAATGAAGATTCATAACGCCGACCTACAGGAATGGCGACACGATCAACATGTACATCCACCGACCGATAACATGTATGCCTCACCCACTGAGAATAAGATGATAGGTCTCATATATCTTTGAGAAAAACACGAAATCCGCAATGGACGCTCCTGTACGTCGAATATTGTTCTGGATTTTGATTGCTGTTACCGGCTGCGCTCCGATTTACTAGGTTTATTTGAAAATTTTTAAAGTATTTGATTAAAGGAATTACTCAATCTATCCTAACCTATCCGCGGCTTTGTGCGATTGGCCAGTGAACCATCTTCTGTCTGAGCAAGTGGCTACCAAAATACACCCACCAATCTCCTGAAACCGGCATAATATCTAGTTTACTGGTTGCATCGATGGGAGTAATTGCGAGGCCGACCTTCATCCGGCATATGCACTTTTCTCCAAAACCGTTGAGTGGAAAGAAAATTCCTGCGTAGAAAATTTCATTCAGCTGTATGTATGCTCAAACGGATACCAGCACAATCTACTGGACTTTTGTTGGACGTTGTTTTAAAACCTTCTTCACAATTTTCACACAATCCACTTTTAGAGTCGCACTGATATGACGCACGCTGGTCACCAGAAGCAAACTCAAATTATCTCAGGTGAAACCATAGAGTGTTCAGACCTTCGACTTTCATGGGGAATTAGTCTTATCAGAGTGAACATTTTAGTGACATGTTGCTCATAGCATTTTATTTAAGCCAGCAACATTTCAAGATTATTTACTGCCACCGATTCGCACTTCTTTACCGCTCTACGGGATATAGAACAAAATCAACCTTTAGTATACTGTAGAATTCTGTGGTGTTCTCCAGAATGAAATAAGGTCCACTGAATACGCACTGCAACTTCAACCAAAAACGGTGGAATAGCGTTTTTCTGCGTAAACCTCCCCAAAATTAACAAAGTTGTTCAGCCTACTTTGGCACAACACAGTTTTTTGAATGGGAAGCTCGCTCCACGTTCAGTATAATCTTGAAAGGGAATTTGATGGACTGTGCAGTATTGACGATACTATGCACCTCTTCGAATGATCCCCCTGGTCTGGTATGCGCAACTGGTCAGTGGATAGAGCTGTTTTATGAAATAACTGCATGGTAATTATTAACACATTGAAAATACTCGCGCCTCTTAATTATAACACGTCATCGAGCGCAACTACCTTGGAGAAAAATGTGGCCAACCACTGCCGGTTATCATGACAACAGCACGTGCTTGGCTACTTATCGTAACCCTTTGGCCAGTTTCTATGTGCGAGGCTGATTGTGAGACCTCTGGTAGGCACGGTGTCCTAATACAATGACCAAGGACTGCCCGCCACGCTCCTGACTTTAGCCCTGTTGCCCTGGCCTGAAAATTACAACAACTCGTTAGGCGGGCAGTTTTTATACATTGGATGCGCCAGTACATACGCAATGGGTGGTCGCTCCGGTTTCCTTATTCCGCAAACCACTTTGACTGATAGTGAATCGTGTTGTCAATTAAGTTATCGAATGGGTCTTCGGTAGCAGCAATGTAACAGCATAATTTAATGAAGTTTGACGTTCCAAATTACCAAGTCCTCATAATTCTCCTAATAAAAAATGAACGATAGATGTCAGTTGGTATATCCGTATTGGATGCAAACAAAGTCGAACCTTAAAGAGATACGTACAGGGCTGCCTTCTTTGAGGTTTATCTTAAGGAAAAGTTTTGCTCTGGTAACGCGAGACAGAATCTTAGAATGATCACGGTTATTTGTCTTAGTATGGCTCTGTATAGAGCCTGCAAGCAAGTCGATTCGTGGGAAGTCAACCAACATCCTCATCATCCCAAAACCCAAAAGCAAACCCCACAAACGTCACAGCATGCCCTCTTGGCTGCTCGGTTGACTGACAGAAGGCTGCATTTGTGCGACGGACCGGCGACTAAAGAAAATGTTTTTATTCCTACGTGCACATTCACTTCGTGGACGTGCTTGAAGATCTCCACACCGTGGGTATGGTTCGTTATCACAGCAATGCTAATGTGTTGAATCCTCCACTGATCAGAGTGCATCACGGCTTCGTAACTACAATATCGCTACGGCTTCCTACGCTTGCGACGATTTTCGCAGCTAACAGATGTAGCAACGTGGCATAAAAGGATGGTGTCCCGCTCGTGTTCGTACCATGATGAAGGACACCACCTCGACCAATGCGCAAATTTCTTCTATCTAAGTGGCGATGCGCGCGCGAGCTTCGTCTATTCAGTTCCGCTTTGCAAGCTGCCACAATGAAAGCGTGACGCGATGCGTCGGCGATCTGGACGATGCTGCAGACTGAATAGCTGCAAAGTCCCACACCGCTGACTGCTCAACATTTTCCTTGACCTTTAGCTGAGTCAGCAGGTTCGACCTGCCAGGAAAATGCCGCTTAAACCTCAGCATCGATTGCTCTAACAGATAGAGAAATCGAAAGTTCGTGGCCTGTAACTCCTTGTGTCCATAATGGAGCTCGAAAGGCCGACGAACTTCTTGACAGTGGTTTCTGACTCTCTGACGCCTAAAGAGGACGTCGCCTTAAATTTCGTGGCCATCGGAAATGTCCACAAACACCAGCGTTACTGCTCTCAACGGTCAGAACGAGATATATGCCACTCGGAACCTTTGTTACATAAATACTTCGCCACAACCTGACGAGTCATTAACCGTTCGCCAAATTCCATCAGTTACTCAGACATTGTTCGCAAAAAAGCAGTGGTCTAGGTAGAAACGGTTAAAAGAAATCCCAATGGAGACTGCCGGAAGCCAGCCAATATCCTTTTTGACAGAGATGGACTCGCCAATGGCACTGTTGGTGCTGGAAGGCCGAACGGGAGGACCGCAAAGATCGTATGTTAATAAAACGTTACTCAGGTGTGTCGTCTTTTGAATGGCGTACAACGTGTATGACGAGCTAGATTAGATCAACCGGCTCAGAAGCCAAGCTGAGGACAGTCTATGTTCAAAGCTAGGGAACATGTTAAAATTGGAGTTCAACCACCCTCCGTTATACAATTTCACCGCGTCACAGACACACGAACGGGCAATGTCTGTTGCGGTCTTCGCTGCGACCGTCGGATGAACGTCATGAAATCGGTTTACTCTGAAGACTGGTTGTCCGGGCTACCATCAGTCTACCTCGTTGATCGTCAAAGTCTCAGTTCCCTTGGTAAGATGTTTCCTAAGGACAGACATCTCCACGATTCCTATGCAACAGCCACTGACCATTACCCAGCCAAATGATCTGCTAAACATGTCAGTCATGAATCTGAGACCAGACTCACAGAATGAATTTGGTACTTGCCACATCATCTGGTGGTGGTGAGATTTGTCTACGATTGTGCCTGTCAAATACGGAGGAGCTCTCTGAACTCGTAGCTGCACACTAGTCCATAGATCTTGAATACTGTTCCCGTAGTTCTCCTTTTTTACGTTGGTATAGGTAAACTATCACGGAAGGTATTGAATCGATGCTTTATCAAGTATAAGCACCCGAATCCGACAGAGACGTCCCATTTTTCCTGTGGTGAGAGCGCGGTGATGTCGAGGAAACCCCAACGGCCTAAGGTGTGACTTGATATCTTTTGGCGCGACTCCGCCTTCCTTCAACACCGGATTTGCTCTGAAGTATGCCATCAGGAGCCATAGTAATAAGTGAGCTATTAGCAGCGGAACGGATGTTTTATGTGGACGATTTACTGTCCAGCATTATTTCCCCAGAAGACCATGCAACCGTCACGTTTAATCTGAGGAAAACTCTGGCAGCCCGACCAAGTAAATGGTCGGAAAATGAACCTATTCTTCCGGTCAGAATATCTGTCTAGGATTGTGTGCATTTAAAACTTGATGCATATCCACAATCCCCTTCGTGGCGCTAATATTTTAGGGTTACAAAAGACATGTCGAATGAAGAACTCTTTTTTCAAGCAGATGCCACATTTGGATACCCCGCGAACTGAAAGCTGCTGCCACTTATAAACTGTCTGTGCGACCCAACAGGATTCGTCTGCCCAGCTCGACTGCCTAGGAGGTTAAAGTTAGAACGGTTTTGTGGGCTGCAGGTCAGGTTGAATGAAACACAGCGCCGAAATTTTTCGGCCATGGCAAAAATGAAGACTATCCATGGTGGCTCTTATCTAAGTGGGAATCCCGAGATGCCTGTCCTCTAATAGTGCGGGTTTCTGGTCCCAAGTACATTTTCTTGGAGACATTGTAAAAGCCTACTAGGCAGTTCTCTACTTTCGGCTGCGGAATGATCACAAACAATGTTTCTTTGTTCGGTCTCGCGCTGCTCCTTAAGAGGCCGTCAGGATCCTTTGTTTAAAGCTTACGGCTGCTTACTGACTGAAATAATGGCCACACAAGCAAAGGAGAGCTGTCCTTGCCGACCACATCGGCCATGTTTTGAATGGATTCACTGATACTTCCGGACACTCGGCAACATAATTACGCGTTTTCAGAGTTTTGTCGCAAACCGCAAGTCAGCTATACAAGAACTCACAGGTGTGCATCAGTGGAGTTGCGTTGACTGTGAAAACAACCCAGCGGATGTCATGTTGTGAGGTGCAACCTCAGAAGACCTAGGACGCACTTCGTGTATTTGAGGTCAGCTCTCCTTGCTAGACGAATAGTCAGCATGGTCAGTAAAACCAAATCTCCGAGCTCCATTTCCATCAGGAATGATGAAGTAAAGCCCGAATTGTACGGCTGCTTATGTACAGTAAACCAATTCTTGGTCGCATAAAGCTCTTGAAGGCTATTGCGTGGCCCAAACGATTTGGCACCCTGATCAAAAGGTGGAACAACTCCCTTCATTAACCGTAACCGACTTCTGACTCGGCAAGAAATAATGCAACCAGCAATGTGTCTTGAAGTTAGTCTAGGAGATCGGCTTTCCAGACGAGCTCCGACTACCGGGCAATAAGCCCCCGCACATTTGATTTTTCGTCAGTCTACTCTACAAGCTGAGCCTCTGATGATCACGGCTCATTCTTATAGGGAGTCACTTCCGATATGTTTTCCGAGGCTAAGCGCCCTAACCTGCTGTCAAGGAGACACCTTACCACCTCACTTATGACAAAACATTACCACAAAAGTTATGACCACGTGGGCGTTGAACACGTGTTAGCAGCTTTTCGCTGCAGATACTGGGTTGTGCAAGTGCAAGCCACTCTGGATGCATCCTTTTTGTTTTGATAGTATTGCCATCAATGATTTTCGCCACAGTTTTACCAAAGGATGCTCCCCCTAACAACTGAACGTGCCAACCGCAGTCACATGCTATTTGCATTCACTCAGGTGGCTTACTTTCAGCCGCTTTCAGTCAAACGAAGACTTTGCGCAGAAAAGCCATATGGATGTGTGTTCACCTGCGCGACCCTCCACGTTGTTCACATCAAATTAAACCGCACATTGGCCACTAACCCGTTTTTGCGCACGTTCCTAATATTTGTCGTTAGACGTGCGGCCCAGCAATGCCGCATAGAGACAACGTGACCAATTTTAACCTGGCCGAAGCCGGCGTGAAGGAGTGCCTCCTTAAATGGGGCCGGGATAAGTTGGCAATCAATTTTCCAGATCAAAAATTCAATTAGGTGTCCTTCGTGCCAAAAATCGTACTTCGTGGAGGTAGAGAGAGAAAGATGTGGAGTACCAGGAGAATAATATGGCTCTTGTTGAAAGACAGCTTGGTAGCCGGCGAGGCGCTGCAGACGACCTGGACTGAGATAAAAAATATTTTCAACGACTGTATATCAGTGCAACTGACCCGGTATTCCTGCTCTTGCACTGCACCTTGGATCTGCTTGCGACACGTGATTCGTGCAAAAATCTTTCACCACAGCTGCCAACTGGCGCTGCTTCCTTGGCCAAGCCTGATGCGCAATTTTGGAGTATCCATCCGATTAGATAGGCAAGGCAAACCCGGTCTTCCGGAGTTCTGCAAACCAGCGTTAGGTGTTAGATTGAAGCAGATCTTAGAAGAGGAACCGGAAATGTTCACATCTTATTCTAGCTTCGTATCGACCTCCGAAAATGTTGCTAACCTCCATTGTGGTCTCGTCTTTTATAGGTTTATGACGTGCCTGAATGTCCACAGAGTAGCTATGGCCAAGGCTAACCCAAGCCTTACACACTCGATGTCAGTGGTAGCGGCACCGCCGCCTACTCGATGAACCACTACTGAGTGTCCGGAGTCCATCTTTGTAACAGTGTAAGTCCAATTAAGCTTGATTATCGCGACAGAAACACCGAATATCATGTAGTTCAAACAAATGCGCATGATATTTACGACAAATGCCACCCACGGGATTTCAGCTAACTTATAAGAACTCTAAACGCTGCCACAAACTCTATACAACCTATGTCCTCAGGTCGCTTCTTCTGGTAAGCATTCTATCGCCTTGGAGGAAAAAGGCCAAAGATATTTATAGAAACCTCACAGATTGCCGTGAAGTCGTCAGCTGAGTTAATATTTCAGGTAGACTCTGATCTGCGGAGTATAGGGTTAATCATATAACACGCTATAAATCAAGAAGGCACATTAGCATACCGGTTGAGTTTGTCTAAGACTGCCCACCCATGTTGAACGCGTGGCGCCTCTAACCCCTCACAACGAACGTGGCTCAGAAGCACAACTTAAGAGGGGGGTATATCGCATCTGATTTTGCGACGAAGGGCTGGCTGAATAATTGGGAAGAGGTGAAGTACTACCTTTTACTAGGTACTTCACCACTAAGGATTATGCAAATAGTTGTGAAAGATGAGTCCTAGAACGTCACATGCTTTCGACGGCATAGGCAACCTGAGGTAAATGTCGTCAAAAACCACGTTGGTCTAACTGACAACAAGAGAATCAATGGAAAGTATACCGAGCGACATAATTCAGACTGAATTACTGCGCGAAATTACTGCCCTGTGTTTTGGGAGTGGCGTGCAAAACCGCTCAAAACACAAAATGTCGCTGCTCCTTTTTGCGTTTGCGAGCCAAAGCATGCCGTAATAGTCGTCTAAGCTTGAGAAGGATGATACTAATGCAGCAGCCGATTTTTACCTGAAAATTTTGCGTGGGTTCACTCGGTTGGGCAACTACGTTCTGTCCCCATTGTCTCACGGGCAGGTCCGACTCATTTGTCGCCTCAACGACCCGTCCTTTCCAGCGGCTGTTTATCGTAATCTTGTTCGAAATGACTGAGCTTTTTTTACTGACCTGGCTTTCTCCCGACTGGATAAAATATCTGGTAGCTGGGGTCCTTTATCAGTGCACAAACCGCAATCACGACACATACAATGGACGCATACAACGAGAAATATACATACGAGTACAATGAGATTCCCAGACCCTTATTATCAGCCTACAGTACTAGCGCGAAAGGGCTTTTTTGGTCATGCGTCAAGTGTTAATTCAAGCTGATGGCGGTGCTTCGGGGACTGTTGACCATTTCCCTTATATTCACTTTCTCTCCTAGATTACGGCACTGTCCAATTCACGTAATAAATTCCGATATACTAGTATATCATCTAGGAAGTACATTCCAATCAGTCATTGTATATTTGATTTCCCTTACCAGATCACCTCTCTGTGTGCTTGTAGCGGTTTGGTTTAGACCTTTTGTATTTTAATATCTTATGTCAGCAAACTCAAACTGCTTCACCACTAGTCTCGTTCAGTCACTTGTCATCACCCTTTAATTTTGGCAGAAGTTAAGTTTTCTTTTCTTTCTATTAATGCACATTATCCTATCTGATGTCTCCTCAAACTCACTAGGCTTTACTGATCTCATATCATTCCCTCATCTTCCCTTGCTTCGACCTTCGGCACCACCTTGTTTGGATGCTTTGTTTGACTGTTTTCCACTCCAACTGGCCTATGATTTGCGTCCACAAGGATCCCCAACTGGACCAGAAAACAACCTGCGACTTTAGATCGGGTCCGTTCTCCCTCTTTTGGCCTCCTTGGGCAACCTGAAAAATCTCGCTGCTCAAAGCACGGTATATCCTAGTCCAACCATCTTAAATATGACGTCCGTCTGAAAGTGAAGTATGTCTGGTCAATGATGGCACGGTACTGTCATGCCCAGTTTGCTAACGCCCACAGCTATTCTCTTCCTACTCTTGATGGTACCCCATCGCCCACCCTTTCAACTAACGGCAAATAGGAACAAACTCTTCCCCCGGCCCCAGCCGCCTCGAGGACGCTTTCGTTCATATCTACTGAACCTCTCGTTTCGAGCTGACAATTTTGGCGGACTTTCAGTCTGTGCTCTCCAAGAAGTCAATAATTTTCCGTACAATCCGCGTTCCGGCTTGTGTGGCCACCAAGTCACTCTTCCAACGAACATTTACACCATACTCCACGTCAACAGCGACACCAGTGAGTCGCTCCGAAGTACACCATTATTCTGAGACTCCTGCGACTATCTATCCGCACTACTAATTCCTCCACTTCATCATCCCCAGTTACGCTTTTCGTGCACTCTGCCATAAGCCCAACAGCCCAAGACCACGAGGTTTCAGTTGTGGTTTTAGATTTTAGTTCAAACTGACAGGCTGGATCACGTCGATTCAGCTACTGCATCAAATCGGTTGTTCTGGTTCCTCATTTTCCGCAGTTTGCAGTTTTCTTGTGATGTGTCAGACACTCTTTTTGTTTTTGCCCGCCATCTTCAAATTCTAATGTGTAATTACGATAATATCCACTTTTTCCGCGCAGCCCACTGTACCCAAAGCCTCACCAGTCATGTTTTAACTCTGACCGCAACATTATGATCATGCCTGATGTTATGCAACCAGTTAAGAATGAATGCTAGTATTATTATGCTGAGTCAAAACAGTCGGTGAAGATACATAGGCACGAAGTGTACTGCAGAAAATATTGGGTCAACAAACTCTCGGGAGATTTTTGAACATCTTTGTTCGAGGGCTGTATTCACAGGAACACTACGATTTATTGCAAAATCTCCCTTTTGAAACGCCGCGCTTATGCGTGAACTTGTATATACCGGATGGAGTTTGACCGTTAGACCCCTGAAAATCAACAGAGGTAGTCACCAACAGGGATTAGGTATCTGACCCTGGTCAAAAACATGTCGTTTTCATTTCACTATGAAAAGTCGGCTCAAAGGCCATTCTTGATTCTACGGATAAGCCGGCGCAGCTTCCACCGTATTACTCGTACGGATTTCCAGATATCCTATGGAGTGTACGTCAGACCAACAAAGTTGTCTACTCCGGACACACGAAGGACCGAACCCTTAGTGAGCTTTCCCAAGGGGCTACCACGAAGAGGTATACTGACATCAAATCCGTTGATTATGAAGCGCGTCTCGGGGCATTTGAACTCTTTCTTATGAAGTATAGTCGCCCTAGAGGGGACCTTATATTTACCTATACCTTGCTTAAGCAAGTTTTAGCCAGCAGGTTTTTCATCGGTTGTTCAAGGTGTATCTGAAACCCAGTTCAAATCATTTTTAGATGCTGGTAACTTACTGCCCAGCGCAGGGAACCTAGGAGTAGTGTTACACCCTTTTTTCGCCTATGCATTTCAGGTCAACGGAAGCTGCTGAACGACCAGAACGAACTCGATCCTGTGTATCAGTACGTGAATTCTGACCTATAATACTGACCAATCGTCGGGAGAGCTCTAATGCCCGCTCAATTTCGCCGAATGCTGACTGCGTTTGAAGACGGGATTTTCTGGGGATGGTGCTTCCAAGTATCGCCACCCTGAACAGAGACAGCTGACCAGACTCTCCCATAATCGAGAGTTCCACCTCCTGCGTGAATTGATATCATGTAATAAATATTCGGTGTATCAATTACTTCCAGCATGACGTGCTTTTGCGCTATATGGAACTGCCTTATAGCTGCTGTTTTGTTTTCATCATTATCGACTAAAGTTGCCGACTCAGAATTAGTGATTCTGCGTCCCATGCAAGATTCGGGGGTTTACGTACGTCGTGGCAATTCGCTTGTTTTGCAGTGTGGAGAAATGACAAACATAACTCTGGTTATCTGGCGGAAACCAGACAATGTTACGGTTCCCTACGGATCTGGCTCAGAAAATTCGGAAAAGACGCTGATTGTGTGGAATACAACTGCTGCAGATTCAGGGAGTTACTCCTGTACTGCTTATTCGCTTGATGGTGTTCAATACAACGCAACGTCAGAAGTCATTGTGCAAGGTAATTTATATTTTCGTTCATAATTGATTCTGTTGAAGACGTTCCGGATCCTCCATCGAACGTGTCGTTAGTATCTCACCTTTCTACCGGTCTGTTCGCATCCTGGACATTCGGCGAGGATCACAAAAGTTCAATTCACCTCCACACCATATATCTTTATAAAACGTAAGCCAGTAGTCAGTTAGGTTGTTTAGTGTTGTCTAATTGCTTTTCCTGATGTAGAGTCTGGTCTCAAATGAATCTTCCGACCACCTTCCCGCCTCTTTTTACTGCAGATGGGTTGTGTTTTATGGCTGTGAGTTGTGGCCTTTGCCGATAGCTGAGCTGAGGCGTCTTCAGGTGTTCGACAACCGTTTTCTCTGAACCATAGCTCGTGTAGGTTGGTGCCGGAGAATCGGTGACGAGGATATCTGGAAGCGAGTGTTCTGTTGGGCATCGGAAACTCCAAGGAAAAATGTGCCCAGCACCAGAAGCTGTGTTGGTTAAGCCATGTACGGCGTGCACCGAACCATCATTTACCTTAGAGAGTGCTGTTTTGCGTGCCCAACCCAGAGTGGCAGAAAATGGAGGTAGTCAACCTTTGACTCGGCAGTGGGGTATAAAAGAGATTACGGAAGGCCTAGGCGCTATTGGTGCAACTCGACTTCCAGGATGGGGACAGCGTGATCCCCACTGCGCCTGATTGAATACGCTGTAAGATACGGCTGCTAATGGATGTTAGTGACGTCAGTTCCTGTCCACATTGCCTGAATGAGTGTCCAGAGGTGTAGATACCCCGGAATGATTGTGGTAGTCTAACTTACTGTCCCTTCCCTGCCCACCTTGATTCCTTTCTTCACACTAAGGCATTCAAATAAACCATGGTTGTACGGCAGTGAAGCTCCAGTGTTGAACACTGATGTTATGTTGCCGATGATGATGCGGTTTCAGTGACCCTCATTAGTTTTAGTTTTTTTGTGTGCTCAGGTGGCAACAGTGAATGGGCAGTCAGGATGTGTATTCAGGGGCTTTGCGCCTGAAAAGCTGACCGGGATCATCTAGTTTTTGGCGTGCACTCTGAATTTTCTTGCCAATTCGCACCGCTTGCAGTATAAAAGATATACTACTGGACCTTAAACGATCAGAGCAGCTGAGTCTGCTGCTACTGGCTTTCATAATTCACTGCCAAGTCATTGTTTGACCTCCCCTGGCTCGTTTCCATCCTTCACATGGTTGTGCGATAAAAAAGCCCTTTGGGGAAGCCGGGCACGTGACCAAGCCAGCACAACCTGTGGGGTGTCGTCAGTTCATCTATCGTGGACGAGTTAACTCATCCGAAAACCATTCGACGTACTTCAGCATTACTGATCGGATGTCCCCACCAGACTCGGACAATGCTCCGAAGGCATGGATGGTCAAACAGAGTTTTTGGTGTCCTCATCGCGCAACTGCCGGGTTTCTGACACATGTAGTAATATGGAGCGAACCGCAGCATTTTAAACTCGACACTTGACGGATGAGCTGGTGTCACCCCTACGTCACACGTGATGCAGGTTCACGAAAGTTGCTCTGACCTTCCCAGTCCAGATGGAAATATCATCTTTCGCGAGACCACCGGTACTGATACAGGTGCCTAGATAGACATATTTGTCTGCTATCTCAATCGGCTCATCCGCAAGCATCAGGCTAGGGTCGAGCCCACCCAGTCATGCAGTAGCACCGTCCACTTTGCAGTTGTGAAGCGCTTGCCAAACCATGAGGCATGTTTAGATTATTTAATACTGTTTACGTTGGGATGGCGTCAGATCCAGGAAGAGCCACGTATTCTGCGTACTCGATATCTGGGAACGAATGCTCTGGGAGCATTTCGACCCCCACAGTCAAACTTCGAAGGATAAGACCAGAGAGCACCTTCGATGCAACAGCTACCAGTCTGATGCAACATTGATTTTCGCACAGTGTCCGCGTACTCTTTTTGAACATAGGAATAACCGTCGACACGCTCCGTTCTGTAGGCGATTCCTCTTCACTGCATATCACACCACTGAGCTTTGTTAGATAGGTCAACAGGGATTCTTCGCCCTCCTTGAAGAGGGCTGGATACAGACCGTCCGGTTTTCGTGCCTCCTCACGTTTCACAACGGATATTTATACTTGTTTTCTTTTTTCCTACGAGCGATATAGGTTTACATCCCATTCGGCCTTATGCATTATCTATACAGGAGACCCGCTAAACTGTTCTTCGAAGTGTTCGATTAATCTTTCCAGTCGACTCTTTTGTGAGTGGATTATTGAGCCGCCTTTTTCACTTATCGTTTCACTGGACCTTGGGCCAGTTGATCGTATCAGTTGATAGTCATGAAGAGACTGGCCGTCACGAAGAGACTGGACCTTACCGTGGTGTAGCGGTTTGTGTACCTCGGCGACCCATTGAGCTATACTGGGGGGTGCCCGCGTGACACTCACAGAGTCTCTCGTACCAGGTTGGTCCATGGGTAGAGGTCTGACGAACACAGTCTCCTGGCCCTCCAGGTTGGGGGTTGGAACATGTGTGGCGACGTGTTCCGTAAAAATGGTAATGTACTTGCATTTCCAGCCCAACACCGCTGCCTTGCGGTTAGGGTCTTTGAGCCAAAGGCTTTGGTTGAGGACCCTAATCGTCCTCCTGTCTAGGTGTGGGCGCCCTGGCAGTATCCCAGCCCTCGTACAACCATGACATTCACAAACAACAGTACTTTCATGCCACATCGGCCGTCACGTGGTGCCATCAGCCGGGTCGCCTTACTTGCTGCATACAGCAGGGCGGGTAAGCGAAAACATGCTACTGCTGAAGCCTCCCTTCTTACACTTTCACGTTTTCCGTCTTCCACCCTCCCCCGCCCAAATTTTAATACTTTCTCCGCAGGTATCAGCTCTAGGACTGATCGGTTTCCCCGCCCTGCATCACACCTAGCTGCAGATTGTGTATGTCCGAGTTCAGCTACAACCCGAAACACTACGAAGTCTGTTTTCAAACCCCGAAAGCCTGTCTACTTAGCCACCTTTAATGTTCGTTCACTAAAGCAAGCAGGTCAACAGGCGGCTCTTGCTCGTACACTGGATTCCCTCTCCATTGATGTATGTTGTCTGCCGAAACAAGGACGCAGGACGCAAGTACCGTGATCGAACTGACTGCCCCCTCGCTCTCTTCCAGGTTCCGGCTGCGCACCTCTGGTGATGCAGAGGCCGCTGCAGCTGGATATGCTGGGGTGGGTATTGTATTGAGCGAACGAGCGGAAGCGTCTCTGCTTGATTGATACCCGTTGATAGTCGCCTCTGTGCGGTTCGTTTGGCAACATCTGTGAGAGAATCTAGAGGAAGTGAGGTCCATCGCACCTTGTTTATTGTGTCTGCTTACGCCCCAACTGACTGTAGCTCTGAATCTGCCAAGGACAGTTTCTATGACGCTCTAGGTGCCCTTCTACAGCGGGCTAAAACCTCAGATATCGTTGTGGTTGCTGGTGATATGAACGCCCAGGTAGGTAGACTGAGCGCTGCTGAGGCCCGATTGGGTGGTCGTCTTGGTTTGACACGAGACGCACGGACAACGGAGACCGCTTACTTCAGATGTGTGCCGATCACAGACTGTTCCTTTGCAGTACGAATTTCCGGAACAGCGGAAATCGCTTGACAACGTGGTGCCCACCAACAAACCAGCGACGAACCCAAATAGACCACATCGCCGTCAGTTATCGGTGGCGAGGGTCGATCACCGCTTGCCGCTCCTTCTGGAACACCAGCGTGGACTCCGACCATGCACTTGTACGCTGCTGCCATTGCGCTTTTCAGGTGTACGCAAAACGCGCACACCTCGCTTAGCCATTGAGAAGCTAGTGGATCCAGAAGTCAAACGAAACTATCAAAACCAGCTCCTCGAATGCCTGCCGGACGGTACGGTGTCGGATATAAACGGCCACTGGGAAAAGATATCCAAAGCGCTACTCAAAGTCGGAACGTCTGTTTGCGGTACAACCCAGCCAACCTCTCATCCAAACACTGGATCTCTGATAGGACCGTGTCTTTGCTGGAGACCCGGCGACAGATTCCCCCTGGCCGCCACCACAACTCCACCCGACGCATCATCCGACGCCAGGTGAAACTGAGTGTCCGTGCAGACCGAGAAGCTTGGTGGACCCGAAAGGCCGAAGAAATGGAAGATGCAAAGAATGCTGGAAATGTGCGCAGGCTGTTCCATTTGATTCGTTCGACTGGTCCTCGAAAACCTCTTGTCAGCGAAACAATCAGAGACCAAAATGGCTCCCTGATATGCATAAAGCAGAACGTCTGGACCGCTGGGCACAGTACTTTGAACAGCAATTCAGCTGGCCACCTGCTACCTCCAATCCAGAATCCTGGCCTTCAACAGAAAGCTGGACCGTAAATATGGAGTCGCCTTCGGTCTCAGAAGTGTCCGAGTGTATTTCCTACTCAAGCGTCATCGTGCTGCTGGTCCTGACGACCTTCCACCTGCTCTTTTCAAGGATGGCGGTGGGCTCCTCAGCCAGTGCCTGTCTAGACTATTTGGGTCTATCTGGGAGAAAGAGACCGTCCCAGACAACTGGGGTGAATCGATAGTAGTGCCCATTTTCAAAAAGGGTACTCGCAGTGAATGTAGCAACCACAGAGGTGTTAGTTTGACTCCTGTTGTGACAAGGCTTCTGGCGTCATTGATTCTTCGTCGTCTTACGATGGCACGCGAAACCTTGACTCGTGAGAATCAAGCGGGATTTCGACCGGGTAGAGGCTGCATTGACATCTTCACACTCCGTCAGGTGTTAGAGCAACGCCACATGTACAGACGACCCACAATCTTGGTGTTCCTTGACTTCAAGGGTGCGTTTGATTCTGTCGATCGGTCAGTGCTGTTAAATTACTTGCTCAACAGGGTATGCCCCAGAAGTTTGTAAACATAATCCGATCCCTATATTCACATACTTCTGGGCGGGTGAGAGTGTATGGCGAGCTCTCCAAAAGCTTCCCTACAAAAAGTGGTGTCAGACAAGGATGTCCACTCTCTCCATTCTTGTTCAACTTCGTCATTGATGAAATAATGAGGCGAACGCTGGAAGGTCTTCAAAACCCCGGTGTTCAAATCGTTGCTGGTGAGAGCCTTGTCGATCTGGAGTACGCAGATGATATCGCCCTCATCTTTGAAGACGAAAGTGAAGCACAAGCCCTGTTGAACAGACTGACCACCATCATACCATCTTTTGGCATGCGCCTTGCACCTTCAAAGTGCAAAGTCATGCTTCAGAACGTGCAGTCTCCGGACATATCCCTTAAAATTCAAGGAGAATCACTGGAGATTGTGGAAAACTTTACATACCTCGGTAGTTGTATTAGCTCTGACGGAAGTGTGTCTGATGAAGTCAGTGCAAGAATCTCAAAGGCTCGAATCACGTTTGCTAATTTGCGTCACTTGTGGCGTCAAAAAGGCATCTCACTAGATCTTAAGGGTCGTGTGTACCAGGCTACAGTAAGGGCTGTATTGTTGTATGGGTGCGAGACATGGCCTCTACGGACAGATGATGAGGCGTCTCCAGGTTTTCGACCACCGATGCCTCAGAAGCGTGGCTGGTTTTGGATGGCGTCAGCGTGTTAGTCACGAGGTGATTAGAAAACGGGTATTTGGTTGTGCTGCAGGTACATCAATTGGGGAAATCATCCAGCACCACCGACTACGATGGCTCGGTCATGTGCTACGCATGCCGAAACACCGTCTACCGAGACGAGTGTTGTTCTCCGTGCCTCCTTCAGCATGGCGCAAACCGCGAGGTGGACAGCGCATGACTTGGCAGAAAGGCGTGAAAGAGATCACGAAGAGTTTGGGTGTTGTTGGTGTTGTACGCCTTCCAGGATGGGGTCCCCGTGACCCCGCCTGTGCTTGGCTGGAGACGTTGCAAGAAATGGCGGCTAATCGATGTCAGTGGCGTTCATGCTGTCAGTTTCTTTCCAGATTGTCTGATTGAGCGGTTGGAGGTGTAGGCACCTCAGAATGCTTGACATAGGCCAGCACTAGGTCCCCTCCCTCATCCACTCTTTTTCTTCTTTTCACTCTAGGGCTTTTAATATATAATTATATATATATATATATGCATATGAAATTAGACGAACTTTATGGTTGTACGGCAGTGAAGCATCAGTGTCAACACTGATGTTGCTGTCTTTTGATGATGATGATGATGATGATGATGATAGGGGGCACGGTAGTTTCCGGCATCAAAATCCTTCTTTATCTCCCGTGCTTTCGATGTCCACCGGAGCGCTTGGTCTTTCCTTAGGCTGTTCACTGTTTAGTGTTTGAGGGACTGGGGCAGACTGCAATTCCCATAACATGTATTCTACGATTCATATCATAAGAATATTGCCGTCCTCTCTTGGAAAGGACCTCATGGCTATATATTTCCTTTATATGGCAACTGATAAGGTTGCCGTAAACTCTTCTACAACCCAATACCAGCTTAAGCTTTCTTGGAGGCTTGTCAGATAGGCGTAGAGTTTACGTCAAACTTATGTTCCACGTGAACAGCGAAGTGTACGCGAGTAGCGAGATACGACTGTTCGCAAGGTAAGTTGGCGTTACCACGAGACCTGACTGAATCCCCCATTTATGATACCCTTAAAAATGGATGCGTTGCGCAGGGGCTGTACCGTTTTTTCGTTTGGCACAATCTTCGGGATGTCGAAGTATGTTTTCTTGACCTAGCACATTACTTGATGAGCCACAGGAAGAGCTTAGTTTGTATAGATCCATTGTAGAGCCTCCAGTAACCTGCTCTGTCGTACATCATACGCACGAGAACATGATGCAGCTATTGTGCGGCAACTTCATTTGAAGGATATCATAAACGAATGATTCTGGTGGTATTCAGTTGTGTATCTTGGTTACACCAACTTACAGCTCAGCGTATTTTGCCAAATACTCGCGTTCTTCTGGTGCGTGTATACTAACGTTGATTTTTTGACTGGCATGTAGTCAGTTTTTTGCAAAATGCTTAGAAATATCCTATTCTATCCATTTTAGGGATACTCTCATACAGGAGGTAAACGTTTCTGCCCCATTGAACACAACGACCTTTGTCGGGTTGCAAGCCTACAGATGCTATCACATCATCCTTCGAGCGTTGAATGACGTTGGTTGGAGTTCATTTACGAGACCGTTTTATGCCCTCACATCTCGGGGAAAACCAGAGGTACAACCGCAAATCAACGTACACAACATATCAAGAACGTCTGTGATTCTTCGCTCGGAACATTCCAAATTGTTGGAGCTTCATCCCCTTGGTCAGAACACCTCAGAGTGCGGTGATTCGGACAGCCATCTGCAATCTTTACTTCGAGGACCGTTGAGCAGTTATGTTGTATATGTTTCTACAGTGAAACCACATCGGCTGGTTGGCGAGCACGTATTTCCTGTTCTTCCTGATGATGATCAAGTAAGTTCCTTTAACTGAAACATGCGCAGTCCACTAGGGTTCAGGTACATCCTCACACTGTGTTGCGCTTTGTCCCCTATAGGCGGGTCTTTCTAAGAGATAGATTGGTATGCATTGTGATGTTGAGCTCGAGATAGCTCACTAGTTAAGGCGCGAACTTAAATACCTCAAGGTATGGGGCTCGAACTCAAAATCAGCATCTCAACTGCTCCTCTGTAGGCTTGGGCAACCTGGCAAGCCTTCGTTCTTCCTTCGGCTGGCATGGCAGCTAGGCACCAAAAGGATGTCACTGCCGGACTGTTTATTTACTATTACAATGTGATATTACCCAGTATGTTTTTTACAATTGTCTTTCGCTAGGTACTCATTACTGACACGCTTATTATGTAACCCATAAATACTTTCAGAATGTGGTATTGTTACGGGGGTAAGAGTAAGAGTCATAAATCTCAGTAACTGCAACACCAATATATCTCCTGCACGCAGTTCCTGTGTGAAAAAGCATCTCGAAGAAACAGAAAAACAACAACTGGTCTAGTTCAATCGTGTCCTCGCAGTCTCATACCAGGTTGGTCAATAGTTAGAGCTTTGAGGAACACATTCTCCTGGTCCTCCAGGTTGGAGGTTGGAACATCTGCTGTGTGCTGACCGCAGACTGTTTTTATGCGGTACCAAATTCCAAAATAGCCGAGGTCGTCTGGCCACATGGTGTCCTACAACGTCTTTCCAGCCAGTACCTCAAATTGCCATCAGTTACCGGTGGAGCGAATCAATAACTGACGGTCGCTCGTTTTGGAACACATTTTTTGATTCCGGCCACACTCGCCCGGAGTGGCTTCTCCCTTGATTATCCAGCGTCGCCTAAGGTGCAGAAAAATCGCCTAGCAACTGGAAGACTAGCAGATCCGGATGTTTGACGAATTTACCAGAATCATCTAGGTTCTCCTTCAAATGCTCCACCATCAGACGTGAATTCATACTGGGACTAGATCATCACCTCTTTGCACAGTCCTGGGAGTTTTGCTTGTGGCACGGCGCTACTAGGCTCCCTCAAGCACTGGATATCAGACCGAACAGTGGCACTGCTTAAATCTCGGAGACAGATCGCAGCAGGTCCCGAACTTAACGTGACACGACGAATAAAAAAAACTTCAGCTGTAACATCCTTTCGGTGCCTAGCTGCCATGCCACCCGAGGGAAGCACGAGGGCTGGAATACTGCCAGGTTACCCAAGTCTAGACAGAGGGGAAGTCGAGAGGCAGAGGTGGAGTTCGAACCACGGATCTTCCCGTCAGTAAATTCGCGCATTAACCACTTGGGCCGTCTCGCTCACGACGAATTATCAGACGTCAAGTGAAAGTGAGCATGCGAGCCGACCGTGAAGTCTGTTTGACATGGAAATCGAAGAGGCCCAGGAAGACAGTAATGCCCTAAGATTATTTCGGTTGATCCGCGCAATCAGTACCCAGAAACGTCCTGTAAGTGGAACTATCGAGGCTGCGAATGGAGTGACCATATTGAATAAAGAAGAACGCCTCAATTAGTGAGCCTAATACTTTGAACAACACTCATTTGGAGCCCACAGTTGACGTAGAGCCATGGACAGTGAATGTGGAGCCTCCTACGGCCTCGAAGGTGTATGCCTGCATATGATCTTTCAGGCGCCACCGAGCTTCTCGTCCGGATGACCTCCCACCCGCACTGTTCAAAGACGGGGATAAAATCACCAATCAGCACTTGTCTAATCTGTTTGCCTGCGTTTGGGAAAAGGAGACTGTCAGACAACTGGGAGGGGGTGGAGTCGTTGATAGTGTTCATTTCCAAACAAGGGGCTCGTAGTGAGTGTGTTAACCTTAGGAGGGTCAGCTTAACCCCGGTTGTAACGAGACTGCTGGCGTCACTTGTATTTTGTGGCCCTATGGTGGCTCGTGAGAATTGGCCTGTTCGAGCAGCGGAACTGAGACGTCTTCAGGTGTTCGATAATCGTTGTCTCAGGACCATAGCTCGTCTGGGTTGGTGTCGGAGAATCCTTAACGAGGCCGTTAGAAAGCGCGTTTTCTCGGTTGTGCAACGGGGACTTCCATTGAACAATGTGTCCAGTACCAGAAGCTGCGTTGGTTACCCATGTATTGCGCATGCCGAACCATCATTTGGCAAAGAGAGTGCTGTTTTCAGTGCTCAATTCAGAGTGGTGAAAGCCAACCCCTTGACCTAGCAGAGGGGTATGAAAGATATTACGAAACGTTCGAGTGCTGTTGGAGCAACCCGCTTTCCAGGGTAGGAACCGCGTGTTCCCCACTGCGCGTGGTTGGAGTCGCTGCAAGATTTGACTGCTAATCGATGTGAATGCCGTTCGTCAGTTTCTATCCAGATTGCCTGAGTGAGTGTTTGGAGGTGTAGGCACCTCGGACTGATTGTAATATGCTAGCACTAAGGCCCTTCCCTGTCCACCTTTATTGTTTTCTTCACAATATGGCTTTCAAATAAATTATGTTTGTACGGTAGCAAAGCCTCAGTGTTGAACGCTGATGCCGTGTTGTCCATGATGAATGTGATGATGATGATGATGATTTTCAAGGAACTGAAAACACTGTTGGAACAACATAACAACTACAACACTTCCCCTGATAGGAAAAGACAATTGAGGCGTTCCAAAATATTTCTCCGACAGCGTGTTTTCTCTCTTGAGAGGATACCAAATATGTTTAGAACCGAAATTCGAATTTTTGTGCTGGAAAAATAATCCCATGATGGAAATACTTATTAGGAAGATTTGCTCTCATGCCATGACAAAGTGACCGAAAATTGGTGACCAGTGAACTCTCCTGAGCTGCTTCTCTCCAATTTTCGGCTCTAGTATCTTCATTAAATTTTGTAATTGGATGACGCTTTCAAGGTGTTTGCAATGATAAACCAGTACATGAATCCATTCAGGCAGTATACAGATGTTTTGGTACCAGTATTAAAAACAAGTTGTCTTTGTATCGTACGTGAAGACGATTCTTACGGTGGCGTTCCTTACTACGGGCTGCGTAAGCCATTTTCAGGTCGAAAAAAGTGCTGATGACGGGTGATTCAATGAAAAAGGATTTCATGCTGCGAAAACTTCCCGTTGAAGTACAGTGTCCACTCCTCGTGTAAGCTTTGTAACTTTCGGTCACTGGAGGTCTATGTCGGCAAAAGCTTCCTAACAAAAATGGACACCTAAATTTTGCAGTTGATGTGAAAACAAGGCCAGTGCCGAAGAATTAATGGCCCTTCGCCGCTAACGAAAACGTTTTTGATTCCGACTGCAGTCGGCGTTGGTCTAGTTTTGAAAATGTTTAGGCCGAGTGGTTTCTTCAGGAAGACTCGCTGGAATTACTCCACTATTTGGCTTACCTATAAAAACATTTTGTAGGATATACGGTTTTTGAACACACGTCACAACTCAAAGAGAGATGCTAAGGTAAATGGGACGCTTTTATATCCTAAAAGTTATATCGAAAGCCTAAAGTCAGAACAACGTTCTAGAATTAGATGTTATGATCCCACGTTTTGGATGCACTGAGCGACTTCTTCCATGGATTTTGACTCTTAGCTCAATGCGAAGCAGTTACACTGCCATTTGAGTCCATTATCATGCCTTCTGATTGTTTTGGTCCTGGGGACAGCAGTTGGTCAAATGAGGTGTATGGTTTACGGTATGGTTACTGGGTTTTGTGCGTGCGTCACTGCTTTGACTGTGATCCAGACTTCACACTGTCCATTTTTAATAAGACACGGAAATGGGGACTTTGTTTGAGTAATCCTTCACCGTTTTATGGGTGTTTTAGCCCGCAATCTTTCAGCGTTTGCAGTAACCCTTGGAAGGACCCACAATTCATAAGTTGTTTCACCTATAGTTTTTATCAACCTCGTGTTCTTCTGAAACATCTAAGTGGATGCAACTGACAGTACGGTCATTTGCAAATTATGGTATTCAGCAACTATGCTTTACTTGATGATCTCGGAGAAAGTTGTTACCGGTGGTGGTCTATGGAACAGTTTTCATCAGCTTTATGAGTAGCATGTTTTGCGAGGAATACTATGCGAGTGAGTGTATGCTCACTGAAACATGAGACAGCACGAACGAGAGATTCAGTTGAGCTCCTGGTTAACACCAATGTAATTTCCAAACTTGCATGGATCGTTTTTCACCCATTATGCTGACGTCTGGTCTGCAGACTGGCAGTTTATGGAACCGTAATAAAGTTCAATAACGTCTCCATAAGACAGACCAAAGCTGTTGCACACCAGAGAAAATTCTTCTTGATGAGCAAATAAAACCATCGCGATAAAAATGGAGGTGGGCATCGAAATTTCCTTACAGCTACTTTACCACGATGATTGCCGTACAAGTGGACACAACCAACATTGGTCATGCTGTTAAACTTTCTGCTGACAGTTCTGTTACTGCTTTCTGCACTTCACAGCTTTTGACGATACCGAATTTACGACCCTATACACACTACAACATTTCTGTGGCGTTCCGCAATGGAAAATACCAGGGCCCTCTGGCACAACGGTTGGTCCAAACTGCTGAGGGTGAACCTGATCAACCTGTGATAACAAAAACCTCAGCAACCAACACTTCCATTACAGTCTGGTGGCGTAATGGGCCGTATCCTGGTGGAGAGATTAATCAATATAAGTTAGAGGTAAGATGCTCACCTCATGTATATGTCATTCATTCTTTTGTGAGTAAATAGGTGATACGGGATTTTTTCACCTTGAAATATCTCTTCAGCGTATTTGGAATGCCTGGTTTGTTTAGTAAAAATGTTCGTTCCCGAAAGGTAAATGTTAGCGTACAACGTTGGCTTTCTGATACACAATAAACATGGCAGGATGCTTTTTAAAGTCACTACATCAGATGATTCTTGAAAAAAAAACGTTTCTTGTCCAGCTTAGGCTTGGGAATCCAGTGTGGTACCTCTTCCATCTGCTGATTACTACACAGGTAACTTTGCATTGTGGAAAGCTTCCTCTAACGAGATGTTTCATGCAATTATGAATAGTGACCAGTCTGTAACTGTGTCCGTAATCCTGTAAGGCAAAGTCAATCCATACTGATAAGCCAGTTGTTTCTTCCTTACTGAGAGTTATCAGTAGCATATTGCCAACGAGTCTTGAGAGAAATGAGAGTTTGCAACCTTGTAGCTAACAGTTGGGCATCACTATTCAATCACGCGGTTAATCAGCAGTATCGTTAGCGCGCACTTCGTTTCACTTGATCTGCAGTTGCGTAACTTCTCTAGCGGCGGCTTCTCGTAGAAAGAATGAATGACACTCTGGATAAGCCAAGTAGATGTACACTACACTGCCAACCAGATAAATGATAGTCATGAGTTCGAATCTCTCTGGAGGTACGCACCACTGATGATTAGCACTTCAGGTAAGAGTGAATTTGCACTAGCAAGACAAATTTCATTAGTACTTAGAAAAATTAATTTATTGTGTTATTTTGTGTATTCTTGCGAAAAACCTTTAGGATTCGAAGATTTTTACCTCTTGGTGGGACTGGAACCAAACAGGGGGCTTATTTTCTGCGTCAGCAAGACGAATCTTTTTGGAGACGTTTGCTCTTTTCAGTCTCAATAAAACCTGTTAAATTCACTTGCACTCCGCGATATGCCACATCAGACCGTCATGATGTGCAGCGAATTGTACTGCAAAGGTTCATCTGCCTTTCAGTCTAACACGGTATTTGTTTTTAGCTCCGACTGCCCGTCCACTTATCAGTCCATGATGAAGTGGAGGGTGGCTTGATCATCGCAGAATCTTCTGCTTCCTCTTGGGACCGCCCAGTTTAGTGCCTGTGGTGGGACAAATTAAAAAAAAACAGTCAGACGGGATTTGCACCTGAATCTTTTCTATCTTACAGTTCACTGGCATCAATATCATCATTGGCAGCAATTTCGGTATTTCACTGCCCTACAGCCATGTCAGCCAAATTAAATAAAGTTCTTAAGTGGAAGAAAGAAAGGTTGGATGGGCGGGGTTACTTGGTGCTAGCCCATTAGCTAGCTCATCAGCGGTGCATATCCTCAGGTGTGCTGGGGTTTGAACTCCGGACATGTGACATGCAAGGCAAGCGGGTTGCCAGTAGCCCACCAGCGCACGTTGGACACATTTGGATTTTCACGCCCGAACAGCGAACATGTTCACGCTTGAGCGACGTGATTGGTATGCCCGACTACTCGAACGACGACCTAATAACTTTCTTGATTGTGACGATCGATTGACCCGCCTGTCAGGACATCCCAGTCAGGTAGCGCCATACAGAACTTCTCAACATCAGAACTGCAGTCCGTTGGGGCATAAGCCGACACTACAAACAGGCACCGCTTTTTATGCCGAGAGGCATTGAGCTTGATTGAACTGGATAATCGGACGGCGCAAAGCCGACTGTTCACTGGGATCCAATCCAGCAAAGCGCGTTCAGCTCTGGGGCTGAGTGCAACTCCCACGCCATATAGTCCACGAGTCATCGCTTCTGGGTCACCGGACACACGGAGGGAGAAATGTGAAAGAGCTGAGTTCATTCTTGGCGTTCTGAGATGCATAACTACGCTTGGGTCTTGTATGCGTGTTTCGGAGACACAGCATACATCAATTTTAAGGGATTATAAAGTTTCAGCAAGCTCTGCCTGTTTGCCAATTTGACATAGAGTACGGACGTTAAAAGCTCCTATATACAGAGGATCTCGTGGATTTAGAAGGGTGTTGTTTAGTTTACTGTTAACAGGCAGCAAGGGGCATAGGGTCTTTCGGTCAGATAACTGACAGTCAAGTGACCCAGTGACATTTGTTTGTGTGGTGGGAAGGGGTTGGGGAGGCACACGCCATACACGCTTGAAACCCGCTGGATAATTATGTTGTGAACACTACATACTCCGCAACTACTTGAAAGGAAGTAGAAAATGTGAATAAGAACACTACATATCCTGCAAAAACCCACAAGAAGAACTTGTAGTTATTCATTTCCCTTCACAGCTTTATCCGTGTGGAGCAAATCAGAAAAGTGAACCGGACAAGTCTCTTCGTCTTAGAATGCAACAGATTGGTTGGTTAAAACAGGAGTTCACATTTGGTGTACTTGATCCCAATTCATGCTACGCTCTACGTATTGCATCTGGTACTCGGGCAGGATTTGGTCCTTTCACAAAGCTTCATCAGATCTACACTGATATCCCAGGTACGTCCAATCTTGGGTCTATAATTTACGCTTCTTACGTTTTCTGTCAATAGGTCTTTCATCTCGTTCGACTCAGTCTGCTCTTGTATCCTTGAATCGTTGAACGTTTGAAGAAAGACCTCACACAAATTCGAATGGTCTTCTTTTGAAACTGTGTCCTGGCGTTAAGGGTTACTGAGTCTGCGAATTGACTGTTGATGTCGCCAGAGAGATACGTCTGAGAAATTTTTGAACATTTTCCGTAGTGTCTGTTTACGGACATGTAGCGGCTTATACAGTAAGCCTGTCAAGTGCTTCTCTAAGCATGTTGGGGGTTTCAGCTGGTCTTTGATGACAAGAGTTTCACTGAATTAATTTGGAATTTGGTAACAACTCAACCTCTTTAACACCAGCAAAACGAGGCGTCGATTCGTAACGCCTGTGAGTTAAGGAGAGCTCTCTTCCTCATCTTTAACCATAGAAGTGAGCTTACGTTCAGGAGGCCTTGCGCTAGCAGCTTGAGCTAGTAGTTTTTGAAATCAACCAGGATACCGTGAAATTACTATCGTTTTCTACTTCGTATTCATGTGTTCCACTTGTATGAGACTGGAAGATTTACAGACGGTATCCAACCATACTGGTACTCTATCGGACAGGTTTCTAATGAAGCCATCCTAAGAACGTGATCTTTGTTGCCACACCGAGAATCTTAGGATTTCCATGTAGGTCTTTACCGTTTCAAGTTCCAATAGTAACTTTGCCCGTTATAGTTGTTTTGGGCAACTAGGCTCATACCAACATTCGCATTTACCTGCCGCTGTTATCCAACCAGCTCCCAAACCCCCCGAGTTATTATCAGCGACGTTCTTGGATTCGAACGACATTCTGCTCAACTGGACTTGTCTGGGCCTATGCGCGAATTTTATTGACCAGTTACAGTACACCATTTGCTGGCTGCTTCCCCAGTTATCTGTTGAGCCCAGCTGTCTCCGGACGCAAACTTTCAATTCCGCTCATCAGGCTTTCTGCAACTGTGGAGTTTCACAGAATTTTCAATCGGTGAGAAATTGGTTTCGTCTTGTCTTTATGTTCACTGTCATAACGATCATTGTCTTTACGGCACGAGCCTTGTCATTTCTACCTTAGGTATGTGGTTTTGAGCGTCAGCGTCTACATTCTTGTCCCTGGGTCATATTGGCAACAAAATAGCAAACCACTACCATTATCCTCAATAGCATTAAATCAGTGTTCAACACCAGTATTTTGTTTCCTTACAAATCGTATTGTAAAAATTATCCTTTGAGGCTATCTTCACGGATATGTGAATGCCCGGTTTTCTAGGTTTCCAAATCTCTCTGCCTTGGTTTTCAGACCAGGCTTCTTCCGAGAGGAACGCTGATGCATCGGGTTTTGCCGACTATACATCACTGGATTTCCCCCTTAATCTTATAAAAGAGCTATCGTAATCCTGCTAAATTTCGATACTGAACTCTCCTCTTCCTCTCGTTTTCGCTCCTCACTGCTATTCAATGCAGGATTATTGAGCGCTGGCGCGTATTACTACCGTTACCTTCACTGTCATTATTGTTATATTCATATTTTTGTTTATGCTGTATATATGTAACATGTTATTTTTATATTATATTGTTATATCCTCCCTTCTAGACTGTCCTCCCATGGTCGATTGTGCAACATTCCAAATCAGAGAAGGCTCTATTCACTGTTCGATCTGTGCGCAAACGTGAGGTATGTCCTCCGGAGGGATCTTGTGAAGTGGAGAGTGTAGATTCAAACACTATCCCTTTGGACTTACGGAGTAAGTTATGCACTCCTTAGTGCTTGCTGTTCTAAGAGATCGGTCGTTTTGCAACCTCGGCTCCAACCCCACTATTCGTTGAATACTCACAGGCATTTCACGAAAGTTTTTGTGGATTCCGTAATTTCTTTTTTCACGGTATTGTTTGATCTCTTTGTCTGAGAATGGGCCATTTGCAACTACTTACAATCTACAAATTCAAGATAATTTAGGCTATCCAGGTGAAATTGTTTGCGCACTCTTGAAGGTGCACCGTTAGTATCTTTGCCGTCGGGTCTGTAAACTGATTTATTATTCAGTTTGCTGCCCCCGCTTGCTACAGCTCAGCTAGAGGACAACTGCTGTTACTTACAACTGATTGAATCGGACTAACTCGTGTAATTCGGATGAAAGACGAGGATGTGATACGGAGGCGGTCTTTTGGGGAAGTAAATACCTTAACAACTCTACCTCCCTGGGTACCTCACTGTGGCCTATTGATGTGAAAAGTATCCCGCAATTTGTATTGCTGATGAACTAAAAACTCACTTTTCCACTCTGCAATTGAGTTTCTCCTTTTTTGGACAACCCTCAAGTTTTTTTCCGGTGTATTATCAATCAGAACGGAGTACTTGGCTCATACGCTTAGCTGAAGTTGGGTAGAAAGTCAGTAATATCTTTATCATAGTAAGTTTAGCTAGCTGGGAACGATCTCACTAGAACCTGTTTATTTTGTCAACATAGCGATTGTATTAGGCATCTTGGTATCTGGTGAGTCATCAAGTTTGCTATCTGACATGGTATCAGCTTTCAAGAAAAGCTCATTTTTTTCACCTCAAATTCGTTTGTAATTGCGTGGGTTTGTATTTTCTAGATTCGTATCCCATTTTACAATTAGCTCTGTTTAACCGTTTAACCGTTAACCGAACGTTTAACAGTCTCGGTTTGGTGAAGCTTAAATCACTTGAACTTCTTGCTTCATCTATCTTTTGGACATAAAATGTTGTCGTGCGTAGAATTTTTGGGAATAGTTTATGAATACGATGGGGGAAGAAAGGACGCTATGCTAAAGAATCATCAGAATCCGGGCCCGCAATTCGCTTACGTACTAAAAACAAAACCACAGACTCACGATCATCTGAGAATAAGTGTGCCCTTGTCAGACGGCGACCAAAATACCCTATGGTTTAGTATCAGTGTACCAAACTCAAGGCAATAATTATCATTATTGTTGAGTATACCTCTGGACGACTGCCTACGATAAGAATGGAAGTATTCTTGGGTATGATCACGTCGTAGCCCACACACACTGTCCAACCCCCTTTCTCTTGTTCAGTCCTTTCACATTCTCAAACGTGTACCCGATACCCGAATGTTTGTTCCTCTCTCGCTATATTCAGGCGCACCAGCCCACTGGAGGATGAACTCTAATTCGAACTTCAAACTTGACAATACCGCAATCCTCAGTATCACTTCAATTACGCTACTTGTGTTCGCTTCAGTCACTTTGGCTGCGTGCTTTGCCAAGTAAGTCCGAATTTTTTTCCATGAAACGATGCTCATACATCGGTACTTTACGGAACCAACGTTGTTTTGTACGTTAGTTGTATCAGGGGCGATGTTCCTGTCTATGCTGTTCTGTATCCGGTGACAATCCACTTCCTCGAGTTATGTCAAACTGCACCTGCCTGGAGGCGTTACAAGAAATGGTGGCTAATCGATGTCAATGGTGTTCGTGTTGTCAGTTTCTTTCCTGTTTGGAGGTGAATGTACCACAATATGTATGCAGCCGAATAGCATCAGGTTCCTTCTTCATATACTTTTCTCGTGTTTCACTTGAGGCTTTAATTAAAGTAAATCAATTGTGGATGTACGGCAGTAGGGCATTAATGTCAACAGTGATGTTTTCGGGCTGATCATTCCAAAGCACGGGTGCTTATATTTGGAAGCGAGGTTTACTCCCCTTGAAGGTTTTATTGCGTCGGGAAATCAGAGTTCAGATTACGTATTGAGGTCGTTTAATTCACGACCATGTCTTTTTTGACGATTCCCATTTGGTACGACTTTTTGATGGCTTGTTTATAGTTTCTTTGCTGTTCAACGTGAGTTATTAGTTTCGGGAGCAGTACAAGGGAACATCTACTACGAATACTAAATCACATGATTCGTCGAGGCTTGATGCATATTTCAAATGGCACCACGGTTTTAGTTTGGCTGGCGATGGGCGTCATCCTAACTTCGATTAGCACAGTACTTCGATCGCCCAGTACTCAATGTCATGAGGGGCACCAACTTCATTGGTAACACTGATACTTTACTGCATTCTCCTTGCTGCTTGGAAACCCTGTGGTATAAATGCCGTGGTAGTGGAATGATGAGGGTTCTGCGGATGAAGCCCGAATGAGAGGGAGGAAGTAAGACTTTTTTTTGAGAAAGTGACGGAGTGTTGACGTGGGTGGAAAATTCACTTGGCGTTTTCATGACACGACGGGTTATATGTGAATGTGAAAAGTACAGTTCCTATGGTTACTGAATTGTTAGCATTTTTTCGCTTGAGTCAATGAGCTCTCATTGCCCCTGTTTGATTTAGACATCCTGTTTTTCAACATACTAGGGTATGTGTTTAGTTCTCCATTTACAGATTGTCCTTTTTAAAGGTGAATGCCCAACAATTTCCTTACAGGGTAGGATTCATCTTCATTCTACAGATTATCTATAGTTACTGTCAACTTTTTCATATACGATCGTCTTTGTCAGTAATAATCATGCATTTGGTGCAGCCAGCCATTTGAATCACTCTGTCTGATTTTTTTTTTACCAGCCGACTGAAATGTATGTTACTCCTCTGCCAACGCTCGGTCTTTTGTCGCCGGTCGACGGAAACTCCGAGTGCCAAGTATCGTCGAGCTGTACCACTTAGACTGAACAAAACAACATACAAGCCGATACCCCGGTCCGAACTACGCGCGTATGTGGCAGCGGCCCATGCCGACAATGATGCTGGATTTCAGGCTGAGTTTGAGGTTTGTCTTTATTTTTCATTTGCATCTTAACTTGTTGCTGTTTTCCCAACTTTATTACCACTAGACTGCCAATGCGTGTGATGCCTACTCGTAATTGTTTGTGCTTACTCTCTATATAGGTCTCCGAATATTCGTTTACATTTGTTTGTGTTGGATTATGTATTCTGCTGAGACCATCCTCATATGAAACCACTGTTGGTTGGTCCCTTGAACTCTTGAGCTCTATCAGGAGAGGTCACCTTTATCTGGTCTCTCTATGCAGGATAAAAAATCGATCGAGGAAGTCTTACGTTAGGATATCACTTCGTTATCCTCTTTCATGTCACTTGTGTTTACTGCAGCCGGCTAAAATAGAATGGGAACCTCCATTCGTGCAGTCTGGTCCTATAGGTAACCTAGCAATTTGTTGTCTTTGCTCTCCGGTTAACTTCACTGGTATCGGATCGAATAGAGGTCTCCGCGGACTTAAAACTACTCGTTAAAATGCACACACCTCCAATGAGGCTACAGAAACGTAACAGTTTACTGAGTTTTCCACACTGATGCCGTTCATTCTCTCGAATTTAGCGGTTCACTTCTAATTATTGTGGTACCACAGATCAACCATTTTTCGATTCACCATTCAAATCCAGTCGAAATGACTAGCAAAAACAGTTCCTCCATGTTTCGGTGTGTTAATGCTGTCAGTCATTGTTCCCCTTTATTTATCGCTTCACATGCATTTGTGTATGCGCCCTGAGTATTATCTGACGACCTTATGCCGCTACACCCGTCTGCTTTATACACCTTCAGTGAAAAGTTCTCCTGTTCGACTTTCTAGATGTGACGAGTAATAGCGTATCCCATTAAATTCAGATCGAATCACCCCGACTCGTTTGGCTTTTTCGTTCCAGTCTCTATCCAAAAGGCTGCCACTGCGGTTACCGTTCACATTTCTCTATCTCTGGTCTAATTACAGGCTATCGAACGCACTGTATCCTCGGATTGGACCACAAACGTAGCTAAGTTATCGGAAAATATGAGCAAAAATCGTTATTCCAACGTCCTCGCATGTGAGTCATCCCTCTCTATTTAATTGCTACTCTGTCTGAAGTAGATGAAGTGTTTCAGACTCGTGTATGAGTGTGATAGGATTTATTCAAGCGTACGGTTGACTTTTAGCTTCAGACTGCTGAGTTACACCAGCCAGCCTGCCTTATCTGATCCGTGTCTGTCTTGCAATCGACGTGGGTTGAGCTGAACAGCTTTTAAGATATTCAGTGTGGAAATTATCCATGGAATATAACCATTCTCATTCCCATCAAGCATTAGCTTGTCACACGCAATTTGCCCTCCATGGTTATGCCAATATTGTGAGATTAAACGAAAGAAAATTCGTTCTACATGCAGGGGGTGCGTACTTCTAATCGTGATAAACGGTCAGTTGTCATTGCCATCAATTATGGCAACATTAGCGAAGAGCACTGTCACGAATGGAACTGCACCAATCGCCGTGCAAAAATTCCATCCCTTCCCACTTTCCCTGAACGTTTCCGAGTGTTCCGGCAACAGTGACGTCTACTTCTCCGCTAAATAGTTGCATTAAGTGCCAACCATTAGTTTATTCGTTACGATTAAATCTTTACTGGCATTGGTAGCCATCCTATCGGTAGACGGATTTTGCCAGGCTGGATTGTTGAGTAACTAACGAAATAGTCACCCACAGACGGCGGACCCATAGAGGATATCTTTTTTTGCTTGAAGTCTGTCTCGCGTAGGTTCATTCCTGGTGATTACTCTCCAGTGTATAAGCTGTCACGTCAGCGTTGCTTGGCATCGCATTATTTTTGTTGTGGTTTCTGTATAAGGGCACCTTGAGAGTTCCAAGCAGTCTTCCTGGTCGTATCGGAGCTGACGTTTGTGAGCGTTGGGTGTGTTTTTGCACTGTGAGGAAGATACTCGCCAGCTGTAGCAACATGACCATAACAGCCATAAATATAAGTCGGTAATCACACAGTATGGTTTATAGCCTCGTACAACCAAGTGCTCTTGTTCTGAGTGGTTACGTTTTCATTCCGATCCACGTGGGACTTAGTGGGAACAATACATTTTCATTAAATTGATTTTTGACCTGATGTGCCTTTCGAACCTGCCCATTCAAGATGCAGCTAGTAGTGCCCTGTCCCATCTCCTAGCGACAGCGCGTTGTTCCGCGTTTCTTTCTTTGTGAGAAAAATCCCCATATTCGATAACTTCACCATTAATTTCTGTGTTCTCGTATTTCGTCTTAACATAGAAAGCCTATTTGTTAAGTTATGGTGTCGGCACTTTCCTTTTAGATGACCACACTCGAGTGATTCTGAAGGAAGTCGGCCGCAAGAGCGACTACATCAATGCGAATTATATTGACGTAAGTCTTTCCCTTTTTTCTCAGTATGCATTTTCCTTTAAGTTCCCATCGACACTTAGGGTGGTTCACTGTTCCTCTTCCTGTCCGGGTTTTGTGTATTTCCCGTCATTCGTGTTGATGTTTCACTTCCGAATAGTAAATGTCACGCTGAATGAATATCTCACTTAGGACGCAGGCGAAATACCAGCACGTGGCATTGGTCACCCAACCCAGTGTGTGTAGGGGGCGACGGGTAACCCTTTGTTTCCACATCACTCTCGCTTGAATGGTGTTTCTCCGTCCCCTGTGAGACTGTCCTGACTAGCCCATCCTAAAGGAACGGAATAACTGCTGCAGAATAAGTACCTGTTAAACCGAGTGCATTGTTGACACATTCAGAAAATCTTTCAGCTAAACCCGTGCTATTCACATTGTCACAAAAGGTGTCTGGACAGATTAGGGAAATCGAAAAATGTCACTCTGATTACAGTTAGTTGATAAGTGTGTTTGTGTAAGTTCGTCTGATAAGGAATGTGTATCAGACCTTACTTTACGGGAACCTTCACTTGGAGAAAAAAGAATCGGTTTCAAGATTATACCGAGTCGCTGGGACACAATCATAGGGTGATATGGGGGTCGGCGGTGTACAGGGACATCGGCAGCGCCTCCCCTGTAGGTTTCGCACCGTCAGCTTCATGCGGGATGGGATGGGCTGCAGTCGTCAGAAAGTTTTTTGCATTAGAATGATTTTAACTGTCCGTTTCGTCACGTCTGACGTCTGTTCAAATTGGCTTCTCTAATCCCTGTGCATTAAATTGCTACCACGACTTCGGTCGTCATGCGGTTCGTACCCCTAAGTACTGACCAGGAGTCTCCTGGTGGAGTGTGGAATGCAGTTGTGACGGATATCGTCGTCTATATTGTGTCGTCATTGAGTCCATGTGGCACGCGGTTGCCAACGATGAATGTACCACACACTTGCAGCACCACCGCCACATCCCGTTAGCCCCCACGTAACAGCCATCAGACCATGGTCACCATCGTCCTACCATGGTGAAGAAGGACGGATGTTTACCGGATGAGAGATAACCACAAATAGCAGGTACCTGCGTGACCCAGTTCACCATAGGCAGAGTTCTGGTGGTCATGAGAGAGGTCTAGGTTAATCATTACCATAATGCTCGTGTGCTGACTGTGGGAAATAACGGCATTTCCCGGTCTATAGCTTTTTTGATGATACGCCCTCAGGGACGTGTCCCTGACCACTCACCTAACTCATTAGAGGAACATCTGTTACATCAAATTAGTTCTTCAAGGTCTACATGATCCGATGGTCAGGGTGTACTAATGTTGTCCACCAGAGTGGTTTGTCTACTGTTATACCTTACGAAAAGCTATTCAACATCAAGTCCTCAAAGTTGGAGCATAGTTGACTCAGCCTACGAGAAACCTGATTCTGCATTACCCTTTTGATGAGAAGTCATGTAGACGACTTGTTATGCATTGTATGACGGCGTGAGAAACGCTGCTCAAGCCGCACTCAGCCAACAGTGACACTAAATTCCTGGGTAAAGATTCGATAGCCTCTACTTTATGATTCGATATTCTCCGCTCTTGGGCTCCTTTATGGGTTTGTTGAACGGGAACATCAAGTTTGCACCGTTCCAACGACACAATAGCCTTGGTTGATTGATTGACAACGCAGAATATCCAGTCTTCACAATAGCCTGTTTTCACCGGCACAGCCCGGTAGTATCTCGCTCTCGGGCTCCCCGTTGACCTGTGGGTCAAAGTTTCGAGGCAAACTCTCTAGGTGAACTATCTCAAACAAACCCTCCTGGGCCTGGGCAACGGGGCAATATCATCCACCTTTGCAGCTCCCCGTTTATTTGCCCTAACCCTCTCCTACGTGATGCGCATCACTTCTATACCATTCTTACATAAGTACTAGGTGCTGTCAGATCTCTGCAGGTTTTGCTTGTTCATCCGGTAGATTATCTGGTGGTTCCACAAGTTGTCCCGCAAATTAGGGTGACCTCGTTAATCCCCTCCCTGAAACTCGCGTTATCAGTCATAGTGTGTGCGTATTACTTCCAGTCAGAGGACCAAGTATTTTACGGCCAAATTTAAAGACTGTGCTGAATATCATGAATATAAAATTTGAGGAGGGAACAATCTTGCTTGAGAACCCATAATTTCAAACTGTTGCGTCGTATTTCTACTGATGAAACCCGCTCGTTTTTTATTCCAGCTGTTCTTGTTTCTTTTCAGGGTTATCACCGGCGTGCAGCGTACATTGCTGCTCAGGGACCCATTCCTGCTACTTTCGACGACTTCTGGCTGATGGTATGGGAACAAAGCTGCAACGTGATTGTTATGATCTCAAACTTCATTGAACGCGGGCGGGTGAGTTTTTTTTGCGTTGCAATCGCTCGGTCGTGATGCGTCTGACTTCCGTGCTAGTGAATGTGTAGCCGATGCGAGCCAACTCACTGTGATCTCGATGATGCCTGTACAGCTTCTACGAAAGAAAGTTGCGCTCATGGTCATTAAACCAAATATCCAAGTATCTTTCCAGATTTTCCATACAGTTCTAGGATTTTTTCGCATCACGGCCTGTATTTGGTCGCATGCAGTGACATTGCCGACTTAATTAAACACTCAATTCGTTTTTCGTCCCAGATACGTCCATCACGGAATCCGGTTTGGTGTGCCGCTGTGCGAAAGTACCGTGGGTGAATCATACCAGAAATTTAAGCTGCCAACTGTCGTGATATTTTCAGTCGTAGCCCTTTCTGTACCGATTACTTCCTACATTCATCTGTTTGGCCAGTTTCACTGACCTGATGTATTCATTCTGACTATTTTTTCCCGACCATTCAGCGCAAATGCGATAAATACTGGCCTACCAGTGGGCAACAACTCTACGGTAACATATCCGTACGGATGGTTTCTGAAACAGTACGCGCCTTCTTCACAATCCGTGTGTTTGTCATTCGTCATGTACGATGCAAAAGAGTAAGTGTATCTGCTTCAAACCTGTGTGCGCTGACGGTCTCAAAGTGATAGACAGGTAAAAGAACTGGTGGTTTCATAGTGATAATATGGATAAAATGTATGGAGTGCCGTAATTTTTGGATTGCATTGCTTGTTTTGCTTGGGCGAGCTAGCTTGTTTGTGCTGCTGCGTCCCTTTTAAATCATTGCGACGCTCCCCAAGGGTTTGATGCCAATTTGTCTTGCAGTGACCAGCTTATGCAGCAATGTGGTCCGCAAAGTGAACCGTATTACGTGAACGTTATGGATCTAACAGGCTGTGAGCATAACAGAAATAAACGATTTTGGTGTTTCGTTTTAGGTCTGTGTGATATACGCTTTTTTATACATTTTTGTGGATACTCCTCAATCGACTGTTCTCTTCCCCTTTACGGTGATAAAAGGAACACATGTTAACTGACAGTTGTCTCTATTTTGATACTGTCGACACAACACGAATTTTGCGTGTCAACTGCTGTATGACGAAACGTGTATCTGGACGGGAGAGCATGTGTCGGTTGCCATCATTAAGTGTGTTATCCAAATGTACAAATGCCTATTGATCCGAAACTAGCCGATCTAGGCGATTATAGGTTGCTCTGTGTCTCATAAGCTTTTCGTCGGTTGCTGTATGAATGGAAATCAATCCATGCTCGTCAATATCAATTACCAGTTCACCGCTTCTTGACGATTTTTCGGATTCCTGTCTTTCCTATAGCCGTTTTCCAATCTTCAACACACTTTAATACTGTTTTGAATGGCTAGTTTTCTCTCGCATCGTCGTTTTTGTTGATTCTGTTGTCCTTAGGTGCACTACACTTTAACATACCAGCATCTTATACCCTATCTACTAATTTGGCTCATGCAATCGAGGTTAATTCTGTCTGGTTTACCCGTGTCGGAACTGAAATGTTTGATTATCATAGTACACTTCTTAACCCCTTTTTCTGGGATATTTTCCACTTCCCCTGTGTTTTCCTCGCACAAGACATTCACGGTATTGTGTGTTATAACTTTATAACCCTTTTTCCGATAACGATAACCACAAATACAACCTAGCGACACAAACGATATGCTGGAAATCAGTGTGTTGCTAACATGTACCTTGTCACTGTTACGCATCTGTTTATGCTATATGTTCCACTCCTGGCATGTGTCAGTTCAAATGTGGCTCCAAACTGTTCGCGTGTCCCGCTAGTTCCCCTTCATTTCATTACTCGGTACCTAGTGGATCCGGAAAACAAACCGGGGTATGTATTTTTTTCGCGGTTTAAGGAGGGTGGATGTTACCACACTACTGTCTCCACCGAGGAAGCATCTTTAGAAGATGCTAGCATGTCTGTTCGACAGGGACACGTTCTGTGATGGATGAGTATAGGCAACCGTGTCATACCACTGCTGTATCAAAGTAGTGGTATTCGAGTGTTTGAACAGATTTCGGATTGTGATGGGATTTTTCGTTCTTTCTGCATCGGATGCTCCGAATGCTCGATCATCTTGCCGAGTTTATGCGGCGCTCGTCAGCTTCTAATCTTGGATGATCATTGTGAACTGTAGGGTTTCGTGACTACGCATGAGTAAAAACTACAAAGCAAAGTAATTTGTTTCGATGCCTTGTAATAAGGGGAGAACAATGGTAGTCGATGGGAGTTGGATACCTATCCAGTTTTCGTTCGTTGCTTCACCCTGCTTTTTCCTGGCCTGTAGTCCGTATCATAACTGTGGCTTGTGTAAAACACTGGTGCTTTGAATATATCTCAGGCTTTCCATAGGTTTATGCTTTTATTCGTTCTACTTCCCCCGAAGAGAGCCTGCGTTGGGCTGGTACATTTATAGCATGCTATTTCTTGCGATTTTAGGTGTCCATATTTTCAGGTATTGTACCCGTTGAACTGTGTGAATTCACATTCATACCCTCCGTTTCAAGATTATCGGACCACGGGGTCAGTAAGCGGTTCGCCTGTTCATCAGAAGAATATTTTCATCAACTGCCTTGTTTCTTTTTCAAAGATTCCTTCCCCTAAATCTTTACTCCTTTCTGGATGGTCGATTCTCTTTTGTGCAGGGAAGTAAAGAGCGCCTGATCTACCATTATCAGTACACTGATTGGCGAGATTTCGATGTACCCACATCCCCACTTCCGGTGCTCAAGTTTGTTGAAACTTCCATCGCGCGATGGTCCTTGGAGGATGGTCCTATTGTGGTTCACTGCAGGTAGGCGGTTTATCCCGCTTTCCGTAGTTTTTTCTCCCTCTGACGCATAAGACATTTATGATTTATCATTGATAGTTTAGAACGGCTCTATCAACAATCTCTCAACACTACTGTAGCAATATTTATTCAGAGTAGTCAGTACTTACCGAAATGTAAGCACTGAACTCATTCGCCAACCTGCAGGTTTCTGGCAACCGAGCGCTTATCATTAACTTTACGTAAAAAAGTTTCCTTTGGGACCTTTCCGGATCAAGAAGGGCTCGTTTCAGTCAATATATGGACTTTCGGTTAATTTGCAACATTTTCAGCTTTTCATCGGAACGATAACTTTCCTCACCGCACTACCAAACGGATTCGTTTTTTCTGGCGACCGTCACACTTTTTAGCTACAAGTATGAAGTTGCAGCAAACTTATGCTATTAAAATCTCGTCCTCTTTAAGACACATGAATACAGTTTGCTAGTAAATTCCACGCAGCTACGGGCATTTTCCTAGTTTTATTTTTTTTTGGTATACGACTTAGTCGTCAAAGCTGTATTGTCTCCCTCGCGCGGAAACCACCATAGTCAAGCACATGGAGCTGATTCTATGGGGATGTTTGCTTGTCATACTTATTTTGAAAAGCACTTCCAGACTAATTGGAATGGTCTTCGAAATGACCAGTTTTATGGCATTGCTATTCGAACTTCATTGCTCGTGCAATTCGCCTATCAAGTGTGTGCAAACCCGAATTGATGTTCGGTAACAACAAAAGAGCTGCTGCGTCAACAACGTTATCTTTCCAAAATCCTTTTCTGCGCACTCGCAGTCAGTTTTCAAACCGCGCAAATTCATCTTAGAACTAAACATGCGGACAGCTTCAGATCTAGTGGATGTCGAGTATAACAATATACCATGGAATTTTAGATGAATTTAGAAGTAACGGGATACACCGTGTAGTCAGCTGACGCCTGGGTTTCCAATATCTCATTGGTACACTTTAGACAAGAACGAATATTCAGCAGATTGACTCATAGGTATATCACTTACTTTATGGCATTTTTTTTCGGTGAAGCATAGGTCAGCTCGAAGAATGTCGTTATTGCAAATGAGGCGCGATCAGCAGCAAGGTCTCGTTTGCATTAGCTGATATTCTTCAGGCGGTCCAGAAATCCCGTCTGCATATCAGGCAGATGAATGTGGTAGCTTTTCGGTCACTCCTGGCGAGAGAAGCTGACCCAAATTTTTGTAAATTGGCCCTTGGTCTGAGTTAACTGATGGCGTCTTTTGATGGGAGACTCAAAGGCCTGAGCCAAAAGTAGTCTGTTCTTAGAGGTGGTCTCCGCAGAGGATATACCCACATTTTGTGAATTCCTCCTGTTTTAACTCTCCAATCCAGTCAATCTCTCACGCTCATAAAAACAGTAGAGTCGAAGTATCCAGAGTTATTTCTGGTCAGCACAAAGGAAACATGTGGGCTGACATACTGCCAAGTTGCCCATACCTAAACAGGATTAGTCAAGATGGCGAAGTTGTCTTCGAACCACAGACCCTCAGGTCAGTAAGTTCACGCCTTAACCATTGAGCCATCTCTAGCTGGCCAACATAGTTATAGATAGCTCTGTTTGTGCTTCCATATCATAGGTAGCATTTTTCCTCGTTGATTATTGTGTATGTTTTGTCTTAAACAGTTACCCGGGAGCTGGTTGTTTTCCCACACAAGCTCTCTGTTGCCCACGCTTGGTGATGTTTGGGCGATGTGTATATTAACTTTTCTTGAGGCATTATTCATCGCTTGATCTGCGTTGCTTTTGGGTACTAGGTTAAATTGTCTGGTTGCTTCCTCCAAAGTCTTCTTATACAACGAATCTTCTCGATTCAGGTCGTCCTGTGAACTACGAGACATCGTGTAATTGCAGATCTCTTGACACTCGGGTCACGTACCTTACACGGTTTATGTTCACTAGCTGGTCTGACAATATCTTAGCCCCCCGTGCTTCCTTCGAGTGACATGGCAGCTAGGCACCGAAACATCTGAACGATTATTATGATTATTATCAGCTGGTCTGTTTTGTTTACAACTTTTGTCAACCGAGTTTTTGGTTTCGCTGCGCCATATGCGCTACAAAAACTGTCTGCCTTGGCTATCTCTATTTCAGTGCTGGCGTTGGTCGCACAGGCACGTATATATGCATTGAAAGCTTGATTCGTCAACTAAAGGTGGAACACGTGGTGACTATTCGTAGTTTTCTGGAACACATCCGGCAGCAGCGAATGAAGCTGGTCCAAACGGAGGTAAGTTAACTCAGTCTTACTCATTTTCTTCCTGGTCATTTTTTCGAGGGCTCACTTTTGGCTTCCTGTACCCTGAAGAGGAAGCCTAGACATAACGTTGATCAGTAATGTTCGTCTCCATGGTGTGATTACTTGTGGTCGATCGTATGAACGATTGATATGCACTTGATTTCTATATATTTTGTGAATCATGTTCTGTCTATGTAATTTCTGTGCCTAATCTCGTCGACATGCAGATGTGTTGAGTCTGGATAAGGTTTATTTGCATCACTCCCAATCTAACGACGGATGACAAGTGACCAGTCATCTGATGAACACCTGTGTCATCGCTTGTTGTGTTAACTGGATATGTGACCAATGTTCCCCATACAATAAGTCATTGATCTCTCCTAATCAATCGATCACGTCCTCTTCCCTGCATTTTGTTGCTCAGCAACAATACGCCTTCATCCACGATGCTTTGCGCGAGCACGTTCTACACCCGTGCCACACGATACGCCCAACTCACTTCGCAGACTATTTACAACACTTACGTGAGTTAGACTCATCCGGTCGATCCAATTTGGAAAAACAATATGAGGTAAGCGTCGGAGTTTTCTTGACTCCCTTTTGCACTAATTTAAATTTCGACTCATTTTGAACGTGTTTAGACATGTAAAGCTCGATTAGTGATCGAAAACGGAACACTTCAGACAGTCAACCAAATTTTCGAAACTTGCCACCAGTATGTGTACCACAACTGCCATAAATAGAGTGCTGTTCTCTACTTTAGCCGGGTTTTATATTTTCCGGCTCACCCCTTTATCCGGAAGTTCCAGTTCGGCTTTAAATGTGGAACCAGTTTATTTAGAGGTCATGTATGTTAAGTGTGACGTTGTGGGAAAGTGGTAGGTCTGCATTACACTGTCATTGCCATCATCATCAACTTGCTAATGCAATGCCGACTGCTCACCTTTCCACAACTGCCCCTTTAATCTAGATGGTCACTTAGTAAAATGAAGTAGTAGTTAAGATTTTTTTCTTACCCCTCTGAGCCCTTTAGGTTCGTCTTGATAGAGAAGTTACTGCACTTCCAACTACAGTCAACCAGCATAACTTACGAAGCTATATGGGCACACCAGTAGAATTCTCAGTGGTTGGCCCGATTTCTCCCGTACCTATTTGCTGGTTGATCTCGGGCTGATATTTTCCACTTCCAGTCACAATTCTAGCATACTTCAGTAAGAAAACTAAGACATTTAGATGTGGCGTTTCTGTCACATCGTTGCCCGATTTTTGCAGTTCCTTGTCTTTTCCGTCGAGTTCTTGCAACAAACTTCCTTGATTCCCAGCATAGTTTGTGTGGTTTGAGCTCTTAGAGGCACATACTTCCAGCGGTTAAGGAGAGTCTTATCAAAACTGCCAATTCCATTGTTACTATTCGTTTCTTTAGAATGATTGGCAACTCATCCGTTTTTGAACCTTATATGTTTGTCGACTGGAGCAGGTATATATGAACGTTCGCTTACGCGCGTGATTTCATTTCTAGCCCGTTCTTCTAAGTGACGGTTATTTTACGTCCTCACTAAAAGAACAGATAACTCCCACTTTATCTGTGATTTCGTGCTGTAGAATCGAATCCCAAACTAATGTGCTTTAAACGGCCTCTCGAATGACAAATAACAACTATTGGCACGTTCAACAAGTGCATGTTTCGGCGGTGCTTTTGCCTGCCAAAAATGAGAAAATGCTTCTTGTCATCTCATTTACCCGGACCAGCTGTAGATTTCCTGTCTGTTTATCTTCTGAATATTTCGTGCTAAGTCCTCAGTAGTGCACACGTCCAAAAGTTTTCGTCCCACCAGACTGTCTAACTAGTTTTACTTTTTTTCAGATGTGTATTGTCTCCCCGTCTGAATCCACAGACATGTCAAGGTCAACAAGGACGTTGACTAGTATGGGAAGAAGAGGCTCTTGTTCTTTGTACGGTTAGTGCTGGAATTCTGGGTGCCTTCAATTCATCTTACTTTGGTGTGAATGTTATGCTTAACAAGTGGGAATGCGGATGAGCACAAGGAATAGTTTTTCGTAATTCATCCATAGGTTTTCCGAATTAAAATACCCCTTCGTGCACTTGCTCTCGTTGCTGGTTCTGAATGGCGGGAAACTAAACAAGGACATCTGGAATCAAGTGTAAAGAGTATTCTCAAATTTATGAAAACCTTTACCGATAGACCAATCGGGACAGTAGTGCTGTGAAGGTTCACCCGAATGCTTTCGTTTATTCCGAAATTTTTAGAGGTTGAGTCGACTTCCGTTTATGTCCTAGCTGAGCTCACTTGTTTGCCCTTTTCGTTGAGATAATCAAGTTTGGTGTTTCTTTTATCTCATAGGTCGGTGCTTTATTTGGCTTCAAGAAATGAAATCTCGCACCGAAACGTCGAAGTCGATTGGCTCTTGAAACTAATTCGCGTGTTTAGGTGTTTAGGAGCTAACTTCCGCAGACTGTCTTCTTTCCGGCGCTTAGATTTACATGGTTCAGACAAGTGGAACGTTTTGGAGTGAGCGCTCAGCTTAGGATTGTAGAAATCCAAATATAAGCACTTTTGAAAGTACGGTATTTTGATTACTTCATAATGTTCCTAAATTTTCCGAGGATTCCGGTTACTATTATCGCTCTTAAAGTGCACCTCTTTCAACGTCGTCAAAAGTACTCTTCTTACTAAGGCTAAAAGAGTTGATTTTCTGCATTCATGGCGCGGCTCCATAAATTGTCCATGCAACTGTCGGCCCGATTGGAAAACTAACCTGTACTTCATCGTGACGAACACAGTCGACGTAAAATGATGACCACAAGTAAGTTGGAAGCAACATCGACCATACTCATGGTGCAGTGGTATTGAAGGCTGAACGATGACATTTCTGTGGGTAGGAACGGTACTGATGGCGTCTCCTACTGCGAATGTTCCAAATGGCGTCCAGCACTACTGTGACTTTTGTCATCAACGGCCGGTCGCCCTGCTTGAATACTACAAGCAGGAGTTCGTCTTGTCTTAGCGGCTTTTTCTCTTTGGGGTATCTTGGTACCACAACTACCTCATGAATACTGGGTGGATCTGTATTTACGGGCTATCGTGTACTACTGGAGAGCTTGAGCGTAGAGGTGAAGACCCAGAGCCATTTGAGCTGCTTTCTGAAGTACCTCGTTCGATGTCCAATTCGTCCCCATAGAGTGGTTATTAGTTCATTTCCTTCATCTGTGAGTATCATGCACACCAGTGGACAGCCTAAATGGAGATGGAATGGTTCTGTCGTCCATTGGTGTAAAATCGCTGCAACCTTGTCTTCAGCACCAGCCATCCTATTAACTTCATTTATTTTGAATTTTGTTTTTCTCCTATAGGGACGACTGATGTTTTGGGTATCAATTCGTCCACATTACATGGGTACCACATGCTATCTGAATACATTGTGGCCCGTCACCCACTTGCCGGCACGGAAACCGAATTCTGGAAGATGGTGTGGGATCAAAACTCTTCCATCATCGTTTGCCTTTCTGGTCTGGAATTGCCACCATTCTGGCCGCAAAAGGCGAATGAGGTAGGACCCTCTCCCTTTCTTAGTGTACGACCATTCTGTAGTCTTGTTTTGACTTACTACAACATTTTACATGGTCTATTTCATCTAACTTGTGATTGACTTTCGAAAAACGCACTGTTCCTTAGAGCTTGCGCGAAAAGAAAAGTAACCGATGTTCGTCAGTTATATCACGTTCGCAACCTTACCACACTTCGGCTTCAGATCACATTTGAGTGTTTTGGGCTGTTGAGGCAAAAGAATTAGCTGATGCGTTTAATGTAAGGGATAGATTGGGGTTTGTGAACTTTTAGAATTGACAAAAACTCGAGGGTTTGCGTTCTTCAGTTTCTTCGGGTGTTGGTGTTAAAGTTCAATAAAACCAGCCTATTCGCTAACTGGATTTCGGCAAGGATGATCAAATACTTGTCGCACCATTGTGGCCATCCCCAATCCCAGTGACTCATCTGAACATACAGTTTCTGAGGTCGCCAATAGTCAACTAAAACCCATGTCTTATACATGTACTAATTTTAGATACAAGTATCAAAGTTGTCTGAAATATCCCATGTAACAACGACGCCCTCTGAACGAGAGGTAACGTTTTCTATATCCTGTCGTCTGAAAAGGCCGAGTAAATGTCAACTTGGTTTAATTCGATAACTGGTGCTGGAGGTCTGGAATAGTGAAGCCGTTGTGAAATTGATGGGTCTGTGAAGCGGATTAGTGATTTTCCGGCCATGTACAAATTGATTTTGTGCACAAAGTTGCTTTCTAAAAATACAGATACCGTTTGGTTCTGTATTAAAAAACCCTAGTTTTTGGAAGCATTGTATACTAATTGGTACTTCACAAAGTGACAATCAGTTGAAGTTTCGATTCTGTATCCGGCATCATGGGGCTGGGTTAAAACAGAGGTAGTCAGATGGCTGAGTGGTTCGGGCGCGAATTTGCTCACCGGAAGGTCGGTGGCTCGAACCCGACCTCTGCATCTGGACTTCTGTTTAGGCTTGGGCAACCTGGCACTATCCCAGTCCTCATGCTTTCTTTAGGTGGCATGGCAGTTAGGCACCGAAAGGGTGCTACAGCTGAACAATTTACTTGGGTTGCAGCCGTCCCTCAGGCTGCAGAGATTTTCGATTCGCTGCAGTAATCCCGATATTTAACGGTGTTCAACTTGCATTTCGGATACTGGCAACTAGCTATCAAGTCTGAGGACCAGGAGAAAACGGTGTTCACGGTTTGCGACAACCAATATCAATTTAGACATATCCTTTGGTTTGTCGGGAGCATCATTCACTTTCTGACGCTTGATGCCTGGTTTAACGAAATACTACAGAATGTTGCCGTGTACGAGGACGATATCGTTGCCTCTAGGGATCTGGAACCAGAACAAGCCGTTTACCTGAAGCTGGTCTGCGCATAAATGAAGCCAATACACAGCTGGAAGTTCTGTAACATTGCTTGGGCCTTACATGGGTCACGGAGAGGTTAGCTCACTGCCGGAAAAACTGACAAAGATCCATGACTTTGCAGTCCTTAATTCAAAGCGTTCTTTGCGGCAGTTTCTCGGACGAGCGGTATACTACAGTCGGTTTGTCAAGGATTCCAACACGGTTGCTGCTTTACTGTCCAACTTGCCCCGTCAAAATAGGAAGCTGGAATGGACAAGGGAAGCGCATGAGGCCTTCGAACGTGTCAAGGCACGAATGCTGGATCAATAACTGGCCCCGGAACTGCCCAGGATCGAGAAGATGTTTACTGTTGCAGTGGATGCTAGTGACCCGGGTATCGATGCAGTCCTAAAGCAGACGGATGGGGTCACCGAATATGCCAGTCGTCCTGGATAAGCGGAGGCCATATTTTCTGCGACAAAGATTTCATGTCGAGACCGACCACAAAACCCTCGAGTGTATCAGAACCACCAGAGATCCCCGCGGAAAGCTCGCGCGCTGGACACTCCGGTTACAAGAGTACAACTTCACGATCCGGCACGTGCCAGGGAAGGTGAACCACCTGGCCTATTGCCTGTCAAGACCAGAGGCTAGGGATGAGGTGTCGAAGGTTATGATGGGCGCCAATAACCTTGTCTTCGAACTGGACCCCAGAAGGTTGGTGCAACTCCAGCGGCAGGATCCTGCGTTACGGAAGGTTGCAGCCGCCTTGTTGGATGGAAGGTGTGTTGAGAAAGGGGAGGAAGACAAATAATTGGAAACGTTCCTGAGTCACTTCGATAGACTGGGTCTGAATGAAGCTGGCATGACATCCTTGAACGCCACCGATTCCGATGTGCCGCCCGTGACATGCCTTGAGACGGAAGCCGTTCGTCCAATGCCACGAGATGGCACACACACTAGATGCACTAAGACGTATGGCAGATGGCCTACTGACCAGTGAGGTATTGGACTATGTGGTGGCCTGTAAGCGGTGCCTACTGATGAACCGGATACGACAGGGGCAACTTACCCCATGGAACCTAGTCCTATATCAGAGATGGGGACTTATTGTCCGTTAACGTCATGGGCCCCTTTCCGGTGACAGCCAGTGGAAATCACTATGTCGTAACAATGACAGAACACCCGTTGTGATTGGTCGAGCCGGCATCGTACCAAGTCGACGGGCGACGGTGATCAGTGGATTGGTAACGCATCATATCGTTGCCAACCATATGATACCAAAAATGATCCTAACGAATGGGGGGCCGTGCTTGGAGAGTGGAGTTTAGGAGTTGCTTGCAGCTTGGTCATCAAGTGGTTAAGGACGGTATCCCACAACCCGAAAACAAACGGCCTAACCGAAAGATTAAGGAGTGCCTGAATGTGGGCACCATTCTGTAGTTGATTCCAAAAGATAATTACGTCACGTGTCCTGACGGACGCGAAACGCTTTCGTGATCTTAGTGACTTGGTTGAAGTAAAAGGAAGGGAGCCGTGTGAAAACACTGACTCCACCAAGGTCAAGTTGTAATCTGGGAAGTCTAACAATAGACGTAGCGTGATCTTGTGCGACAGCATCTTAACTATTGACGATAAACAATCTCGCACAATGTTTGTATTTTATCTGTCTTTCATGTATCGCTCTCCGTTGAATCACTTACGGGGTTGTTTTAGAAATAATCCAGTAAACAAGAAGCGAACAACTGAATAAAGAATGAACAGTCTTTTGCGGTGCCTGTGGGAAATGCCTAAAAATGCATCATATGCTTTCATCTCTTACTGTTGGCATTTTGAGACTGCTTACCGCTTAACCCACCCCGGATAGATCGAACGAAGTAGTTTTTTGACGCACGTCACCTGTCAGTGAATAAGCTCTTTTGCCGTTCCACTGTTGCATGGGCGTAGTTCGACATATGGAGAATTTGTGATGTTTTTCCGTTGTTGCAAGTGTTGAGCCAGCCATGACCGTCGTATTCTGCAACTGAATCGACCTCAGATCATTCGCGTTAGGCCACTTGTTTTCCGCAGCTTAGATCAGATTGACAACCGCTTTACCCAGCACAAAATTGGCCTTTTTTTCTTAGAATGTGCTGAATATACCGCCCAAGACCGCCTCGTGTTTCCGTTGATACGATATTCGAGATGTTTTAATACGTTGTTGTCTAGACGTAACACGCTACTCAAGGTTGCTGAAAGCGCTTCGACAGCCCCCGACCGGTTTTGCCATTTTTGGAGCTCGTCATGTAGGCGTAGTCCCTCAGATTTCGTCAACCGGATGCTTAATTTGAAATCAAATTAGATAGATTTCGACCAATACACTCATTTGCATGCCAAGTTAGTTTTCACGGGGGACCCACCCGACTGAATCTACCGTTTCATGTTGTTTTAAGGACTTGTGCGTGGTCGTCGATCTTTGGGCGGCCATCCTTTTCGATAAAGAGAGATGGTTCACTTCGGCGATGTGTCTACTCGGATAACAAGCATACTAGACTCTTCTCTACACCCTTCCTTTCCCCATAAGTCTTTTTAATAGAATCATTTCCCATTGTTTTCCGAAAGTATTTTTAATATTCTCACTTTTGGTACTACTTTACCGCTCCCAGTTTAGTGAAATATAACGATCTTTTATGGATAGATGCGAGAGGCATACAGTGTACCAATCTACCATGATTTATTCATTTGCTTTAGTCACAGAACAAACGTGAAATTGCTAGGAGGGTTTTATGATACTAATTGATGACTGCTTACTCTCGGCATCCGTCGTAGTTAGTTAGTCGTTCAGGTGCGGCTCTTTTCCAGTGTATAGCCGTCACGCAACCCGAAAGAAGCACGAAGTTGCCAGAGCTTTGACTGGAGGAATCGACAAGTCACGATTGGGTTTGAACCACAGACCTTCTGGCCAGTAGTTTTGCGCCTTGATTACCGAACCCTCTCGAAATTACTCCGTCATATTGGTTCGTTGTCGTTACAGATACGCACCAGGATGAGCCCCTAAAGGCTTTGCAGCTTATCAGCCAAGGGCGTCGTAAATACGTGCGTGGAACGACCAGTTCCATTTACAGGATTCTTATGTTGACGATTGGGCGATACATGCTCGCCGTCCAGTTACTACAAGGGTAATCCATCAATGATTATGAGACTACAAACCTATCTGCGAAGTGTGGACTTGTTTGATAACGATCAAGTAATACTAATAGATTCCCTGGCTAACGCGGTCTTCGCGCTGCACAATATTCGGTTAAAAATGCTTCAGTGTCCAATTTAATGTACCCGTTACCTCATCATCTTTATAACCTTTAGCTCCACCATAAACTATCTTTCATGTAGAATGTTGCTGGCGGTTCCAACTGCTGATTCCAATCACTGCGGATCATGGTATCCGCTACTTATTATGCTTAACAGCTAGGATCGTCGGGATTTGTCTTTTTTGTGTGCTATTTTTGTGAAGGAGATAATGGCACTACGAAAGTCCTATAGGGTCACATTTACCACTGTCGTTCACCGTCTGTTCCCATCGTCCTTGAGTTTTTGTCCTGTGAAGCAGAATTTGTCAAGGTGTCTCATTTCGCTAGTGACGGTATACATCCTTCTCTGCATAACTTTGGTTTATATATGCTGTCTCCTCTATGCTCTTCGTTTGGTCCAAGTTTCGGATTATAACTCTTGACTGATCTGTAATGTCGCTAACACTGTCATCACGTGTAAGTAAGGTAATCGTGACAAAATTCTGCTATACTGATTCGAACTTCTCGAAGAACCAAAGAAGGCTCTCAAGGTGTCAGCGATGAAAATGACTAACAGTGTTGAGCTTACTCAACATAGCAATTCGGAGTACAGTGCGCTATTTCCGACCCCACCATCAGTGGGCATTAAGTCGATACCATGTTTCTGAGTCTTCGCTCGAGATGTAACGAAAACCGTACGACTGAATAACCACCCGGATCAATCAAATGCCCAAGCCCGTTACTGATTTCAGCTGCGACATAGAGCAGAGTGTATCCAATCGGTTCGTTTATTTACTCTTCTCTTGGTATTTTACTGATTTCTTTGGATCCCGTTTAATTTGAGTATTCAGTGATCGATTCCTGCACACTGGTGTCCGTTTTCATATGAATTGTATGAACCACATCGGCATATTGCGACTAAAAATCTCCAAGGTAACTTCATTCCACTCCGTAGCAGCTTTACTTTGTGGAGTGTTCTGATCATACTCGAATTCCAGTGCACTCGGTACGTTCGATTGTTGGATATATCATCACCAGGGTATCCCTTCGAATCGGAAAGCACTAGTCAAAAGCATTGGTTAACCGATCGACTGTTTTCACGCCTTCTCCATGTAGTACCGACACTCCATCTCCACATCTTTCAACTTTCCTGCACACGCGTTTTGATCTCTATCCTGTTCGTTTTTCACTGACTTCCTTTCTGAGTCATCCCAGAGTATCGCTTAATCGTCTCTAGGAGTTGTGCAGTATGCTTTGTAGGTTGTTCATATGGCTGTGGCAGTTTTGACTACTGTGCACATTCTGCTGTGTCTCAAACAGCTAAATGCGCACTATGCTAAAGCTCCGGGTTCGGGTTACCTTTCGACATGAAAACAAACTCTTGCGTAAATAAGTATATGTCCGTGCGACATCTGGTAAGCAGGAAGGCCAGTAAGCCATGGAATCTGAACAAAACAACCACCTTGTATTACATGCCGGAGTGCATTCTCCGTCAACACAGTAAAGATGTGTCGAGGTATAACTAGCTGTAGTACGTTAATCAGCTGTTGATCAGGTAGTAAGCTAAGTGCATGCTCGGTGAACAGATTAACTTTCGTCGGATTGACAGCCAAAACACAATGGAGAACAATTTGAAGGATATAATAGTGAACAAACGAGCAATACCTAGACAGTTTCCTTTTTGACATTCATACCGAGAACCCGAACAATCATGCTATTTTGGATTGGCGTCTGACATTCTCCTCCATGTTGCTTTTCTGACGAGGAGTGCGCTAACTGTTATAGATCAGTGTGATATATCCATTATCTTCACCTAGTCTAATCTGTTCTAGCTAAATCTCTCCGTCCTCATGTATTTTTTTTTAGCTCGGTAGCAGGTCTCGCTCTGTTTAGGACGGCTCTTTTGGGTCGTACTGCCCCGTGTAATTTCATTTTTGTATTCCATTGAATTTTCACTTTCCACTCTCGTGAAAAACCGTAATTTTTCCCAACATCCCTCTGATTCTACTTCTAGTATATCGATTCACATTGGGGAAAGTTGGTGAGATCTTACAAACACGGGCAATGAATGATTGTCAGGCTTTTTTATGTGTGCACAGCTATCACTGAATTGCTCCACTTGTTTCCTTTAGGTTCGCGATATTGGATGGCTTCACGTTAGCTACGCAGGAAGCAGGGCTTACAGCGATGCTGTCACTCGCTTCGAATTCCTGCTCACATCGGATCGCGAGGACTATGCTCTGGCTTGTACGTTATGGAGATTCTCCGGATGGCCATCGGTTGCATTTGAAAACACGGCGGAACTGAATTTGGCCCACGCCCTTTTAGATCTGGCTACGCATGTAGTTGATGACGATGATGAGGATCTGCAAGGTTCGACTGGACCTATTGTCGTTGTCGATAAGTAAGTACTGCCGTTTATACTACCACTTTCACCGAATTCACTAAGGCTAGATAAGGGAAGAAACCAAATGCTTGCCGTAGAGGAAAGTTATAGAGGTGGGATAGTGTCTTATGGTCACCAAGAACAAAATTACCATGGATAGCCACTAATTCACTAGTGTCTTCCGTGGTTTTCACTACTGCGTGGGTTTACTGACTAACTTTGGGGTTCACCGCTAGTATCTCCTATGTTGGGCTGCTATCAACACCATTTCAAGGCACATACTTGATTGACCAGTTGTCTGTTCACTTATCTATTCCCGACATTACAGGCAGTGTGTTGGGTGTCGTTCATATGTGCGTTTTTGTTCTCGTAACTTAAAGGATGCTAGGCTTATCCGTTCTTTCGATCGTCGGTCGTCCGAAGTGAATTAGTCAATAATAGGTGAAACCCACATATTGCAGTGTCATCATTGTACAGGTTTTAAGTGTCCATCTATTGTCAGGATGCCCAACTGTTAACTACGAGAACCATTGATATACCTCTCTGTGGATTGTTTCTTCGAATTCACATTGAGAATTCCTCTGCTTATGACATCGACTGCTTTTCCCCAGAAGGGGTGAAAATCGCTCAAGTAAACGATAGCGTAATATACAAGAAATTTCCTGAAGACGGCTGACGTATATAGGACTTTTACGTTCGAATCATTCAAGGCCATTCTATAGTTTTTGGTTCCCTATGAGAAGACGAAGTAATCTCATCCGGCTGAAGTAATTTGATCTTTTTCGCGCTACGTTATCCATCAGAGCATCAGCTTTATCGATGCGGTCATAGGTGTTCGCAATACCCTGGGTCGATTTAGACTTCCGTGACCAAACGTGCATACACTTCATGTGTTTGGGAGGGGGCTCCATTCAGGGAAGGAATGCATCCGAGATTAGGGCATAAGTCTTGTTTTCACTAATCGTGTTGCCTTTCATCGATTCCGCCCTTTGACCACAATACAATATAATGCTACCTGACAGAATCCCATCTAAGTTTGTGAAGTCACTCTCCCACCAAAGTTTGAATCAGCACGTATGATGAGGAAGATGAGGGCAGAGGATACGGTAGAGCTGCTCCTTAGCCCGTCTACTGGATGTCAACTAATGCCCTTAGAGGCTACGTTGGCGCGTAGATCTCTGCATCTTCAATCATTCGAAATGGGATAAGCAGAAGACGTTCTGGTAGTCTATATCCGCAACAACATAAGGTCAAGTGAGTAGGCATACGTTGAGAAACTGACTAACTTTTCGGTAGAACAAATCGATGTATGTCAAAAGTGTTTACGATAATGAGTTGACATATAACGACATCTTGCAAGTGTATCCCTGATCTGCTTTTTGCTGTATGCGCTTTGGCAATAAAACTGCACGCTCAAATTGAAGCACCAACTGCAGTTCAATTTCTTTTTTCTCCCCCCCTCCCTAGTTCTGGCGGCAATCGTGTAGGCACCTTCTGTGCCCTGCGCATTTTAATCAACCAACTCACGCACGAATTTTTGTTCGATGTATACTTCGTTTTTAAAATGTTATGCGTTCAACGACCTCGGATGTTCCAATCTCATGTGAGTTCATTGCCCCGATACATATTTTGTTCTCGCCTTTCAAATCCCCGGCCGGTGATACTACTACTACTACTACTACTAACAGTAATCGTTCAGCTGTAAAACCCTTTCGGTGCCTAGCCAACGGAAGGGTTCACGAGGGCTGGGATACTGCCAGGTTACTCAAGCCTAGACAGGAGCAGTCGAGATGCTGATAGTAGAATTTCGGGCAGTTTACATGATGTCTTGCGGTTACTTTTGTCATTTTTATCTCATCTCACTCGTTCTTACCTTGTGTCTCACTGTTATCCAGTAAGCAGACCTCGTGAGACCCATTTGTTGCTCTCAGACAGCTGTTTATCGCTGAATGTTCTGGTTTCCTATAAAATAGCTTATCCATTCGTTTGTCTTGTGTTCCAAAGGCATCGTAATCCATGCGTGTACTGGTTGCTGTTATTGCATGGATGTTCGAGTAGAACATCCTTCTTGTGATTTCAAAAGCAGGCCAACTCGGTCATATTTGAGCTGTGGACAGACTTGAAGAGACGAACAGCTTATTTCTAGTGACCAATGGGTCGTATGAGAGGTAGAGATGGTCGTTAGGTTATTGTCTTAGTCATTGCTGTGCGTTGCCGGGTGGTAAGCTTATTGTCTGCTTAAAATATTAGGACTTGGTATTGTTGTCAGTCGTTCACCGCTGATTCAATTTCTTACATTTTCAGCTTGATCTGGAATTTGTGTACACACTTCTACAACAGTATCTGTCACGAGACGTTCCATCATCGTTATGCAACAGTGGTGTTAGTGGGGCTGCTGGAACTCAGGGCACGGTCAACTCAATTTTCGGTCTCCCTAGTCCTTCTCGTGTGGGATCTCGATGCCGACGACGAACTAAGGTTATGGTGAACCACTTGTTTCCCCATCGAAATAAGACGTCACTTTTGTGCAACAACAGCCCGCATGCGTTGGGCTCTGAAGCGCCAATGTACCACCCCAGACCACCTAGTCTTCTGACTGCCGATGGGGATAAAATGAGTTCGCTTATCAACTCAATTGCAGATGAACAACTGTCCGAAGCTAACAGATCAACGCTTCCGTCTACTGGTGTCCTTGAATCGATCTCACATGAATCCCTGGCACCAAGTATCTCACAACCGAGTTTGTCCCGGACAGGTTCCATGAATTCACATTCCCGTTCTCCGGCTCCCTGTCCTGTGGTTTTCCGTGGTCAACACGGTTCAACACGTTCACTGCCAGTTGTTTGATAAATTCTCAGCCGATTGTGCAGTTCGTGCATTTCATTTCCCATCCTTTGGGGTCCAGTGGTTCACTACTCGCATTTACTTCCTGGCAGCCTAACCAAGTGGTTTTAATGCGCGATATTAATTCATCAACCAAAATGAAACGCAAAACGATAGTGTTTTTACCCTTCACCCTTTGTGTCGCCTATTTCGAACTGCTTATCTTTTTTTAGGGCCACTACTTGTTTTTTTTTATTTTCCAAGGTTTTAAACGACTCTTAGGACTATTTTGGTTCGGAGTGTATGGAGTTGCGTTGTTCCCCACTTTCAACCGATCCGACCTCATCACCTGTTGCGCGTAAACTGAGGATGACTAAGTTATTCCGTGTGCCACTATCATTTCTCATATTCACTTTTCTTCACTCTCCTAATGTTGTTTAGCCACTCCCAACCATGTTCTGCCGTACGTCTCCCTCTTAAAGTGTTTTCCATATCCATTTTCAGTTTTACTTTCATCAGTTATATTTTTATTGTTGCTTTAATATACCTGTTCCAGTATCTTCCTTTTTTCTACCCTGGTTTGCATGTCTGAATGCATTTTTGTGCCCTATGGTTGTGGCAAGTGACGTTTCCCGGGATGAAGGCTTTCGGACGAGACACACCGGTAGTTGGTTATACTGACATGCACAGTCCTAGTTGCGCCCCTGCATAAAAACTGCCACGTTCAGTGTGTCACCATCTCTTTCTCCCTATCAAACAGATATAATCGTTCACCACCAGTGGTCCACCCCACTGTCACTTTTCGTAGACTGAAGTGAATGAAACTGTACTAGCTGGAACCAGTTCATGGCTGACAACCGGACCTGAACTGGTGTTTGACTGGATGTTTGGTTTCTCATTGCATGTGAAAGTAACCTTTCCTTCAGGTTCTAACATTAAACATTCTTTTTGGACCCAAGAGTTTCGGCGTATCCTGAAATTTATTTGCTCCACGTTACTGGACGAAGAGGCGTATCTAGCGCTTTCATTCATTCCCTAGTGAATGTGACCTTTTGCGTTCAGGTGTTTTTTGTCAACTGCCTAGCCCTTTTTATTTCTATATATCCTGTACACGAACGCTATACTCATCGATTATATATAGTTAGCGTTCACAGGAGATTTAATGTTCCTTAGAAAGTTCTTGGTCGACAGGATGTGGTAGCTTGACCAACACGTGGAATGTGGTCGCGTGTAAGTTATGTTAACCGGTTTTGCCGAAAGATCCTTAGTTTGTACACATTCTTGTGTTCCTCTTCTAGTTCTGCGTGAAATTTCCTGCCCGTTGTATTTTGCTCAGATTGCACTCCACATATCTACTTAGAGTTTCTCGTGCATACCAAACCTAAGAAGTCATTGGAAATTTGAACTATCAACTAAGCTTGCCGAATGTTTTACCTTTTGAGGCGTTTAATCGCAATGTTGTTGCCTTCTCCAAAATCGACTTGACGATTTATAAATCATCTTGGGAAGGAGCAGAGGAAAAGTAGATTAATTTGTGCCGTAGGTGTCTTGTTGGTTAGTCCGTCACTAGCCCGTAAGCTTTCTCAATCTTGTGGGACAATTTGTTGATCATCCGCCTGACAATGGACTCTTGTATCAAGTGATGTGGCATATCTTTCCAAGAATTAAAGTTCTGATAAGTTATATTTAATTTTGTGTGTCCGTGCATCTCTGAACCTTGAAGAAGGCTAATCTCATTACATTCCAGAAGTCCTCAATCCACATTAGTTGTTCCTTGGTACAGCGATTTATAGCTCGATATATCATGCAGTTGTCAGTTATTTATTCGAAACCGAAATAAAAGGTTTTGCGAAAACAGCCCATAACTAGGGCATAATTCATCAGCTGGTAAGGCGGTCACCCCGCCTGAGTACTTATGTTCCTCTTTCTCTCTAGTATAGATGGAGTGGCAGATATGTTTTCTACTCCACTGCCTAGATACTGGTGGTCTCTTCGTTGATTGTTAGCTGAATGTACTTACGCTATTTGTTCATTTCAACGGGTATCCTGTCTGCCTGCAAACCCACACCGTAGTCTCAAATTCTCTCTTCACAGCGATCACTCGCTCCTACCAGAAAGTTCATTGCTGTTAGCCAAGTTTCGGTTTAAAGAGCGGTCCCGTTTATGAGATTTCTCATTTCAGCACCAAATGAATAACCGGATCACAATAATGATCCTTCAAGTATACGAAAAGGCAACATCAAACAGGTTTCTCTTTCACGCCCCGCAATGTAGATTTTATGGCACAAGAATGTGGAACAGCGTTGCTAGCACCGTTAAGCACCACAGTTGGGATAAGATCGGTCCAAATAGGTGCAAAGACGAACAATCCCCACACAGCTTCCGATGCTTGATTGTTGTTTATTTGACCGGACGGGTATCAATGCAAGTTTACGCAAGGCTACTGGAACCATTTCATCTTGTTTGAGTTCGGTTTTTGGTTTGTCCACATCTTTTGCTTTAGTCTTTAGTTTACCATAGACGAAGGTCAAATTCGAATTACTGTTTGTTCCAGTTTTATTATCTTTCCTCCAGTTTCACTTACGACATATCTTGCCTGTCCCAGCCTCACCTCTTGTCAACTCGGTTTCAATTTCCTGTCAGCTAAGACAGGATGTTCTGAGAAATGTTACTTTGTGGCTCAGTAGATTGATATGGAAATGGTACTATCGTTCATTTAACCATAGTAACATTTTTTCTAGTCTGAAAAACAGATAGATTTTCACTGCATCTGTTACCATCGGTTTCCTTCTGTACCATGTGCCTCAATCACTGCTCGGCTTGTTGATATATTTCCTTTGATCATCAGGACTTTGTGTTTAAGCGTATCAATATGAGCATTAATGAGCTTTTTACATTCCATACAGCATTACTCATGAGTACTCGAGAAGCCCCAGCCGCTTTTGCTGCCATTCGCAACCCGAACAGTCTGTTAGCAAGTATGCCTCAGAGACCTGCACTTTCTGATGCGGCTTTGTTCTCCATTGTTCTGACGGTGCGGGAGACCGGTCGACGTTTGGCCATGAGTGACTACGCTGTCGCCACTGCATGCACCATCCTTCATCGTGCCTTACGAGTGCTTCTCACTGGAGATGAACAACCCAATAACCCTTCCACCACTGTTTTGAACGGGGATACGAGCGCCAGTCCAGAGGCGATCGATCAATCGTTCCGTCATAGCTTGGGAGATATTGATCCTTACGTAAGTTTTTAACACGTATCTTGTTCTCAGTAAGTACGCGGAAAAACTTTTAACTTAACAGGTTGTCTGTTCTGAGCAACATGGAAAGACTGATCGAAATCCTTAGAGGTTCCATGGCCGTTCAGTTTGCAAATAACCTCATCCCTTGATTGATCAGCGCATCGTTTCTCACCTGTAGACAATCGCGATGGCATGCATAAGCCTTGGTGGAAAGGTCCAAGAGGAACACCAACGCCTTCGAGATGTTATTGTCGCTTTTTACCGGTACGTTTGTTCACTCGTTCTGTGGTCTTATCAATCCTATGTTGCTTTGTATACCGATTCACCGGGATACTTGGTAATGTATTTGCCGTGTTTGTATGCGCTTGTTTTTGACGTCATACCACAGAAATAAGTGAACTCAACTCGTCAGTTCCAATTTTGAGTTATTCTAACCGTTCTGTTGGATGCGTTTCATGTACACGCTATTCATAGACAGAGAATTTTTAGTTTATTGGACCTTGCTATCAAGTGTGTTAGCTTGTAACGAATCTTCCTAATGCTTTCCCCGTTAGTACTTCTTTGAGCAGTTTGCTAGCTTGCATCCTAATCCTAAGCTCACATTCGGTTTTAGCCCCTCCGGTTTTGGTTGTTTGTCTTTTGCCAGGAGCTTGCACAAAAATCGTCGCCCTGCTCTTGAGGTTGGAGATGATTACGATAGGCTGCGTGAAAGCCTGGTGCAGACCGAACTGTTTCTCATGCGTTTGCTCGCCTTCCATGTTCGGCGCCCTTCGCTTCCACATCCTTACTTGGTTCATTATCTGCACTCGCTGCTACATTGGGTTGGAAAGGGAATCGCCCAACCCTGTGGTGGTGATCTTACAGCAACCGGACCGAGCAACACAGTGAACGCGGCGACGATTGCTTTAGCTCGCTTACCCGGTCTCGCTTGGTCCATTCTCGCTGATTCCTATCACTCACCCATTTGCTTGGATTTTTCACCCGAACACATTGCCGCAGCCATATTGCATTTGGCTCTGAGAATTGCGGGTGTTGAAATCCCAGGAAATCGACATTCCGAAATGGCCTGGTGGCAGGTGAGTTTGCGAGTATTCGGCTATTCTGACCTCTAATCTTTGCGAATTGTATTTATTCCGCAAACGTAACGAACGCTTAGACATCATTTTACCATCTTAGTTCATTGAATTAACTAGTATATTTCTCTGTTTCCTGTGTTCAATAAGGTATACAACATTTAATTTCGAGTTACCTGTGGGTGTCTGTGTGTGGTCTCTGAATGAGGGATCTCTCTGTTTTCTTCAGATCAAGTTTCTTATCGCGAGATTGTATTGTCAAAGATGTTTTTACCTGCTATCGCACTGCTTAGCATTGTTTGTGTTCCACTGTCTCTCCCTTAGGCTATATCGGATAGTCTGACACGTGAAATTGTGGAACAAATACAACTTCGCGTGATGGAAATTTACGCAGTGGATGACAAGCTCAAAAACAGTATGCCGCACCGGTATTCGGACGACTTTTGATTGCATTTCCATGGTCCCATTTCTTATTACGTTGGTACTGTATACAAGCTTTCCGAAATCAAATTATTCTCTTTTCGTTTCCTAGGAACTCTGTAACCGCTACCTAGTTAGCTATTGGCACCAAGCGGTTTTAACTAGCCTTAAGGAATCACCGCGGGTTGTCAGTTTAATTGCGATCTGTGGGAACGACACCCTGTTGGGGCAGGGCAATATGGCTTCTAATTGGATTGTGCAGCTTTGGTTACACGTTGTGGAGTGTGTCTGGTTTGCACCGAAGATTGCAGTTCAACATTATCTTCTAAAACTAGTCTACTAAATCAGGCCGGTCATCCTGTCAGAGATGGTGTCGCCCAGCTTTTCACCATTCGCCTTGTTTGCAGCGTTGCAACTGACTGATTATCGAACTTTGTCACTCGGGAAAAGCTTGTCTTTTCCCAATGTTGTTATTTTTAGCCACCAGTCGATTCTTTTCTGAGCATGCAGTTAACTCCGCGTTTCACGGTTGTTGTACCCCTCGGAGCACTAGCGTCTTCTACTGCTTGGTCTATGCCTAGATGATTTTTGTTACTACTCGCTACTGACAAGTAGCTGCACTTATTACATGTTACAAGGCTTGGTAGGACCATTTTGTGCGACGCCTAACCCAACATGAAACCGCCAAGGCAGGTACGTATTTCACCGTCTTCTTCGCCTTATTATTGCAACTCCTAAAGTTGCCGTAGTTGCAATGTGCGTTATTGCAAACTCCGATACTGATATCAGCAACTCCCAAGTCACATCTGAATTGTGAAATCGGTTGATATAAACCAGAAAACTGCAGGTGTTGTTGACAGGGGAACGATGGGAAGCACCTGCAACTTGTTGAATTCATAACCTTGTTTACATAATCAAGTGGCAGAAAATGGATCTTTCAATCAGGCTTCGAATTATTTTCTTTGTTTTTACCATTGTTTGTGCATGCAAACGTGTGATGTCCAAGTCGGCCAGAATACTAAGTGGGGTTCGGGAAGTACTTGCACCTGATTTAACTTAAACGTAGTGAGATACGTTTGAGGCTGTAGGTGAATCTCATTCAATCCCTCCATCTTAATCACAATTAGCGCCTTCATAGCACGAGGAAGGGAACAAACGGTGATTAGTTCTTCGGGCATTAGCGCACCTGTATTCAATAGGACTTCTACACGATTCGTTCTCTAGCCCTCATATGAATTACCACTCGGCTGCCGAAGAAAGTTGAGACACTTTTTCGTGGTAGTATCCGCAACTTCACAATCTGGTACGTAAATCATGATGGGAACGCCCACATTCTCCACTGACTCTATCAAAGTGCCTATAATCTTACGTTAAGCAATTTACTGGACATATTTGAAGGCATAACTGCGCAACTTGAAGTTCGTACTCTCACCAAAGAAGATAGACACGATCACAGTACGCTTTCACTTTGAGTATGTGTACGATCAATTGCAAAAGGTTGTAAACTGTGATGACGATGCTGGTTTCGTTTCGAATCAAGCCAATAGGTATTTCGCACCAATTGCTGTTGTTACCGCTGCTGAAGCAGTGTTGCCTCAACGCGGGCTATTGTCTAGCAGTCAGGTTGTTGCAGCGATCGAACGATTCGGCATTATTGCAGCACGACAGGCCTAACTTGGTCACAATGAAAAAAGCCTACCAGAAAAGAATGCATATGGTTTTCTCTGACATCCGAATACTCGACTGCCAGAGAATTTTTTAGTTTATATATACATATATATATGTATATATAAACTAAACTATAAACTACATATATATATGTATATATATATACATATATATATATACCAGGTTACTACCTCGCCGAAGTCTTCAGACTCTCTCATGGCTGCATCCGCTAGGGGTCAGCTATTTATGATGTAGCGTGATTGGAAGACCCTTGAATAATGGACTGAGGAACTGAAACTAATACCCATATAGGTAGGTGACCTTGGAGTGAAGTCGTATTGTGACGGAAGGAAACACGTCCTCTACGAGATGAAACCTGGGGCGTGATGACTCTTCTTGACAGGGGCAAAAAAAGCATATCTGAAAGGCGATCTGCTGTCTTTGCGAACAAACTCAAATGTTAACTTCTAGGCTTCCTCATTCTCGGTAAATTCAGTTGATTGACCAAGGAGAAATATGGAAGGCTACTTTCTACTACAGTGGGACTTCAAAAGAAAACCGATGTCACTGCGGTCTTTAGTTTTTGCTGTTGGGAAGCACATAGATAATGGAATAGCCGGTGAGTCAAAATTCAGAAACACGAGGATGATGACCATCTGCATTCGGTTATCACGGTTGATGTTACCCGTTTTTTGCGAAGGACTATATCCATTACGTCATGTCCGAATGCAAAAGAATATCATGATCCACCCCCGCATCCGCTCACATGTGAATGCTTAAGCAACTCTGTTTTCGATGAGTTTAGTACTACGTCGATAAGGTTGAGAAATCCCGTAACGGAAGGTTTGTATAATTCAGAATCGGATCAATGAACTTCCAGTAAAACACATGAAGCTGCATGCACAGCGGATATCCCTTGCCAGATAGTTCCATCCAGGGAGTAGGCAGGAACATATGATCGTTTTACTGTCGTATGGCTGAGGGATCATGCCTTAACAAACCTAAGCAAGGTTTTGCATTCGGAAAAATTCCACGCTGTGCACCAGGAGGAAAACCGGATTAAGTTGGATGTGAAGCGACGGAGGAATTAGGAAATTACATTGGACTCTCACCAAGTCTGACGCAGGGACTGTTTATTACGCAACTTACAAATATATTTGAGGAGCAGTGAGTTCGAGCACGAACACATCTGATCAACGGTTGTGGACACGCTTGGGCTGAAAAATGAACCGAGACGAGATTGGCCCAGTGAGGTTGGCTCATCAGTATCCAAGACATGATCTTGGTATTCATCAAAACAATCCAGAATCCGATAAGTATATAGTCCGACTACCAAAGGCAAAGTTCCCTGAGAACTTTCTGGAGAGATATACGGAGTAATGGGCTGCACGAAACGAAGTGTTTTGGTGGTATGCAAAATCCCTTAACGGATTGCAAGGAATCTCAATCGAAAATCCAATGGGTCCAACATACAGAAAACAATCTAACAGGCGAAAGGCAAATAAAAGCCTGCGAAATATATATCACGTTGAAAAACCCCGATTTCTGGCATTACACACTGTCAACTAGTAGAAATATATTTGAGCCGTATAACTAAGTTGTCCAAAATACCATTGTGAACTGTGTAAAGTCAAAAGAAGTCGACAATAAATGGATAAATACTTCACCGTGATTCCTCGCAAAGCAAGCTCAGTCGACTAGCCTCTGACCCTGTGAATGAAAATTTCATGAACAGCAGAGCGGATTTCGAATCCGACGAAGTACAGTGGGCTCGGTCTCTGCTGAGCGAGCGACAGAAGAATGTCACGAACGGAACCAAACACTCTATGGAATATTTATAAGCCTTCTATTTAAAGCCTTCTAGACGGTCCTAAAAGAAGCACCATTGATCGTTCTGGATAAGCTTTACTATGCAACTTCTTGAAGGCCCTTGCATTTCAAGTTATATTTTTGAGTTTGAAATCGTTAGACCTGCCAATCCTGTATCCAAAGACCCTATGCGCAAGGATGCTTCCCACTTCAAACTATTATAACGACTCAAGACTTGATTTGTTGTCATTTGTTCAGTTCTATGCTTTTCTGCGCCAAAACACTGCTGCATGAGGCTAAAACCTGTCTATCTGTAAGCGTTGACAAATGGGTTGAAATAAATCTGTTCCTTTCTGCTACCATCACTTACCCGATACTTATCTCGTGGATTCCAGGATTATCCCCAGGAGAACATGCTAATGGGTTAGGAAACTGGTAGCTGAGGAATGACAATGTGGTTGCAAAGATTATTTAGTGTCGGAATGTCCTATTACACCATTCTATTCAGACCGACATATAGGGAGCAGCAAGCCTGTAGGCGCTTACTCGTCAACTCCATTTCTTCAGGTTCATATCAGCATCAAAGATTTGCGCGAAGCACCACATCTGACTCCGAGTAAACCGGTTATTTACGGACAACGCCCGAGTGTCTAGTTACTCACTGTGGATGTCAACCATTCATGTTTATGTATAGTAATTTTGTGTACGCGGATAAAACAACGTATCACTGAAATTTAGCCCTTATGGCTAATATTCAGTATACAAAGCCTTGCGATGTATATATAGATCGCCAGTTTCTCCGAACATCCGGTTCTAATTGATTATCTTCACAAACTGACTTCGAACAATACACAGTCTAGCATCAAACGCGCGTGATTCCAGACTTTGTGACACTTTATGGTGTAAACTGAGAGCCAACTGCGCATATGATTGTGCCATCGGCCCGGAAGTTATCCACTGCGGCAACTTGTTTGCTGATTTCATTGGTTTCACACCGATTTGTGTGTGTGCATCTTGCACATCCGTGGGTGGCAGAAGTGTGCGGCCGTTACATGCTCACTCACTCTTTGCATATTGTCGATTCAAGTTATGCCCGCGATACACCTCCTTTTGAATAACAACTTTCCAGTATGCATCTGAGAGCGGCGCGGTTGCATTTGATATGCACGCTGTTGCAACTTATCGGTAGGTAGATTACGTGAGAATTGAACACCAGTCAATCTACAGGCTTGCCAGGTCTGATCCACGGTCGCAATTGGTGGGTGGGTGTACCAGCCGTGAGTTCTTCTGTTGCATTCGTACAGTTTTTGTACAAAGCACACTGTTAAATTCTTATAAAAATCGGTATTGTGTTTGCTGTAACCCATCCTATATGCTGCGCGTAGTACATTTCTGCCACCTAGTACCCTGTCAAATTAGGATCCTCAGACATAAGACCACTGCAACCAAGCTCAAATGTTGGAGGGTACTGCACAAACACGCTGTGACTATTACAGTCACAAAACAATAATTATTTAACCGACCAACTGAAAAGTAAAACGTCCTTTGGTGTCGACGAATGCACTGCTCATAAGGTTGGTGAAGAAAGTTGGTTAAGAAGATCATGAACGAGAGATTCAGCTGGGTTACAGGGGAGTCTCCCGTCAAAAACCAAATTGATATGCGAATGAGTGTATTTTGCTATTCCTTTGGTATTTGTTTTGGTAGAATTTTATCAACTTTGTAAGAAAACACCCGTCTATGTTTTTTACAACTTCTCAGTTGTCGACTTCAGATCCTAGGGATAAGGTGGTTTCCGTGTACTCTACTCATCAGGCCTTCCCCATGGGGTTCGTGTCCAAACCGTGAGCCGCCTAGTCCAAAGAATACTTTTTCGTTTTAATAGTCACAATTTCATGAAGCAATACAAGGTACGGACGCGTTATTATGTGAGGACATTGTATCCTCATTTACTGGAGAGAGGGCTAAGAGAGAAAGGGATATAAAGTGAATGTTAAGAGGCATCTGCAATCAACTGACCCATGCTCTGGTATAATTGTTCTCCGAACCATCCGGTGCTTTCGTGATGAATGCAGTTACCGCAAGCTTTTTGGTCTGTCCCGGAGTCGTGCCAGTAACAAGGTACTCCAGTTGAGTAGTACAGAGTTAACTTTTCCTCATCATGAACCCCCATATTTTCCCATTCGTGTTTCCAAATGATGTGGTCTTCTGACCGCTTTAGTCTGCCACGCATGTGGATCACGTGCGAACGGAAAAGTTGCCTTGATCTCGTGGTTTTTTATGGTCATTTATGGTCGATGGTGAACCCACCCTGAAGCCCTCATCGATAGTGAGAGTCTTTTCCAATTTCAATTCTTTCGTTATATGATCAGACGCGTCCCTTAGTGGTCATCTTTTCGCTTTTCTATACTTCTTCCGAGACTTGTAAAGCAATAGTTCAAAGTATAGCAATAAATGTGCTAATAGTGGTTGTCGATATATTTACTTCAAGTGCACCCCCGTTTCTGCCAATCTCATGTCTTTCAGGCTAACTTTTGTATCCTTAATCAGGATCTGAGAGTAATATATCGTGTCATTTTTAACAAATACAGCAGTGATGAAAACCCGCTTAACTTGGTAGCATGCCTTACTAGCAAAGGCCACTCATGATGGACAACATGAGAGATATAACCTGGAAACTTAAAACTCCTTATACACTACTCACATGGTTGCTGGAAACCTTCCACAACCTTATGAGTAGTGTATTACGTCTATAAAATATACCCCGTACCATCTGAAACATGAGTTGGCCTAGTACAGCACATTTAGTTGCTTAAGAACATCCTAAACAAGGGACTCAGCTGATTTCCAGGTGAGTCTCTCGTCCAAACCAAATTAGTATGCAAATCCTTTCTTTTTCTCACTCTTTTGAACTGATTAGTCTACAGTACTGCCCCACCTTATCTTGGTCGTAATAGCGGTTTGTGTAGGCACAGCATCTCTGCGTTCAGTAACTACTTGGGTTTGATTAGACTCCTTTTGACTTCGGGTGTGGAAATATGTAGATGTATGCGATGCCGCGCACACTATACGAAAAATAGCACTTGGACCTTTACCGACGGTGGATACATCCCAGCTTGATAAACTGACGTGGGTCCGAACAATATTCTGACTGTTGAGCGAACATTATTCACGTGATTGAATAATAAATGCAGCGCAATACTGGAAGAGCATGGATCAACGATCAACACACGCACTCACCGCCGTTCAAGGAATCTGCACTACCATGAGGAGCCTAGTAACCAGGTGGGGTTCATGGTATCTGGAGAACCTTTGTGAACTTGTTTTGTTGCCCTCTCCCAGTTGACAGTCTAGATAATCAGCCCTAAGATCTGTTTGATTCCTCATCAATTTAGGCTTTACTTTGAAAGGGGGAAACAAACTGAAGCACAGGCATCAAGTAACGGTGATGACATCATTACGACCCAGTTCAATGGCTGTTGAATGTGAACCAGGTATTTTAACCCTTGCTGAGCAGCCGAAAACCAATTGCTTTAAGTATGAGATGGCATATTTATAAAGGGGATTTCGGTCTGACGGAACTGGTTGTTCTTTACTTGGAAGTATCTAAAATCGGGGATAATCCATCTTTCGTTCCATCATCGTGCAAATAAACACGCAATCGAGCCATTTCGAGTTCATCCTGGAAACGCACTCTCCTCGACATGTTTTTGAAACAAAACTGCCTGCAAGAATTTCCCCTGGAGATTTCTTAGAAATACAACCTACCATTTATTGCAAAACAGAGGCCGCATCGAATATAGCAATCTACTTTTTTATACATCCGGAGCCGACGAAATTAGAATATTATATATATATATATATATATACTGAGATCCTTTTGAATCCTCCGCTACCATCGATTAAGACTGAAACCAAGGGGTTTATTTAACCGTTATCCCGGATTTAAATCAATTAGGTGTGACGTGATGCTGCGACTTAATAAGGCAAGCCAATGTTAGAAGGACATGCTTATGACCGAATCCCTCGGACATCAAGGATGGTCATCATCGGCTCACCGGAATGAGCCGAACAGAGGATCACTCAGTAAGAGATTCCCGAAGTTAATTTTACTAGCGCTTGTCCATTGAGAGAATCGTGAAAACCGGATACGCGTTGGACAATTGTGGAAATTGCTGTTTGACGTTGGTTATCGTCAACAGTACAGTGAGCAGGCTTTGGTCCTCATTTCAGTCGGTGCAGTCGCGTTAGTGTGAATGGTGAAAGCATGGGAAAAGCACATGATTTGTTTGTAGACCAGTTTCAATCGGACAACAGTGGCCAAGACTTTTAATTCTATTAAAAACGGTCAGCCTCAGAGTGGGAACCTTGCATGCAGGTCTTTTCCTGCTGTGCTTGTTTTCACTTACTTTTTTGCCTTCTCGGCGTAAATTTCTATGAATTCCCCATGAGAATCCCGTACACAGAACCATTCTTATCACCCGGCAACATGTATTAGGTGCTTTTGGACAGGTTTTCTTTTCTTTAGACAATCTGCTTGCAGATGGAGCAAAGTAGTTCAGTGAAGTTCACCACCATGTGGAATTTGATCAGCTGTAGTTGATCATTGGTAGTCCAGGTGGTTTCTTTGTTTGTCAGTATGTCTGCCGAGCTTGCTGACTGATTGACGAACAATGTCGCGACTCAAGCAGGCATTGTCACTAACTTAACATCACGTTGGCAACATATTCTCGAGAGGTGGTAAGCATCTGGCGAATAAGTTGTCAAACTCGGTGAAGAAGCGAACAGCAATAGCGGGTGAATTTCTAAACGACGTACGCGTCAGAGTAATCGGGGTCTCACAAACGACCTTTCTGTTGTTCAGGTGTTCGAATGAACAGTGACGCTTACATGAACACCAGGAAGTGTTTGACAAAGTTAGGAGAGGAACATCTCTTTATGAATTAGTGCTGACGACTTAAAAATAATAATTTCCCTGGAGCAGGGACGCGTGCTTAGAATTAGACATGTAAATGAAGACTTAGTAAATCACATAACTAGTCTGATAAAATTAGTGAGATTTGAGAAGATAAGATTTCATTAAAAAGCAGCATCGTTTTTTGCACAGAACACTCCTGAGGGTTCGAGTGCATAAGACAGTCTGGCGAGACAAATAATTTTTGTCCCATTTGTACCCGGGCAAACTCGTACTATCTCCTCTTTCCCAACCTTCCTAAGTTACGTGCATTTCTTTGCAGCTTGCAAACAGTTCCCTTGGCATGTTTGATTACAAGTTAGCTTTCCGTCACGAATTCGGGGAATATGTGAAGCTTTAATGAACTTCGTTTTCTAAGGTATTGGTGGTATATTCAAAAAAGCATTCTGCGGGAGGACCACAGGGTGACGCCTAACAGCGCGTCATACCGACCCATTTTGTCTCAATTGTTGGGCCGTCCCATGAGGTTTTTTTCACAACTGATTGCAAGTCTGAGCGAAAGTAGGTAGGTTTGCGTTTGTGTCTGGCTTTGTGAGTGCGCGTTTTCTCTCCGTAGGCAATCCTCGCTGTCCCAACAACAGGACCTGCCTCCCAGAACTACGAGAACCGTAAGTGCTTAAGCCTCTTCAACGGCCCAGTTTGAGTTGCCGGTCCGTCAATTTTTGTTTAACTGTCTTGTCGCAGCCACTTGTATCATGCACTGTCTGCTGTGTATGGATGATGTACCCAAGCGTAAAAAGCGCATATCCCCGGAACTTTTATTTCTCAAAGAGCCTCAGTAGATGGCGCTCGATCGCGACGAGTCCGACCGATGATACACATTACCTCACACTCAAGTTCCAAGAACTCAGTTTTCTCTATGGTCTCTCTATGGGCTGTTGACAGTGTCCATCTTGTCCCGTATGAGAACATGCTATCATGGCCAGAAGATTTTACCATATGATTTCTGTGTATAACCCACCAAATAAACCGATGGCGCCTCTTATCGGGTTGCTAGTTTATTTCGTGGTAGACGCGTCTCTAAAATCACCCGACTTCGGCTACCGTCCCGGTCTACGAATTGGCGAAGATATCATGCATACGGGGTCGTCTGGGTAGATGCCAAGGAAGGATCAAAGAGATCCTCAGTTGTAACCAAAAAAACATCTGCTATTTAGTATGAGAAACCAAATGCACTTTAACTCGGAGAAGAGGCTAACAAACAACATTCCTGAGTTTTGATGCCGTTTTGGTGCGGGCTTACCGTGACCGAAGCGCGTTAGAAACACTATTGCTATCAGTAAACAAGCTTAAGTCAGTTGGTTTAACAAAATGACCATCTTTTCTTGCCTGGCGAATTCACTGCGTGTGTCCGTCGAGTGCATCCAACTATTATCGGCCAGGAGTGCCTGAGAGTTATCGGACACTATCCTATCTGGACTGTGGACGCTTACAGTGACCGACCTCTCAAAGTGTGTGCTACCCACTCAATTGTCATCAATCACACTAGGTTCTTCCTCAAGGAGGAACACATCGCTGTGGGAACTCCCGTGCAGCGGCCACTATCACCCATCCAATTACGTTATCGTTCACCTGGAAGACGTTTTAGGGCTACGCCTAGTACAAGTGGTGCGACGAATCCGTTGAGGAACAGATTAACAGCTGGTTAAAATGTACCTGAATATTCAGCTCGCTGAACAACTATAAAGTATGGCGTAAACCTCCAGAAGATCTGAAAATGTGGATGATGTACCAGCATCAAATGACTCTGGTAGACTGACTGACTGGCAGAACTTAACTCTCCCTGACAGAAACTGACGATAGAGGCTTTATAAATCAGCTAATTAATTCAAGACTTCATGACTGGTTTCACTTCGGCTGTCAGCATACAATTTCACGCCAATTCACTTATCCGAAGCAGCCAGGAGAAGCAACAAAAAGTAAAGTATGCTCAAAATGGCCAGACTCAGCAACCCAAACGTGTCATGGATGAATATTGAAAAAAGGGGGCGAACAATTCGCCTCTCGACGGCCATATAGTGCATTGTACAATTCTTTGAAAATCTATGACCCAATCGTCAAACTGATCCCTTTTGTCTAAGTGCGAGTACAAGATTGAAGCAGGCGTCATCTAGAGAGATATCCACTGCAGAACCCCTCAAGTATGGTTGGTAGACTATGACAAAGCACTTCAATAAAAAACTACCTGGCAGAAAGAAGGACCACGCTAAAACTCAGAGATGCCTGTCCAATCCTATTATTCTGTAGAGAGGACACCAGCCTGCCGAGTTATGCAGGTAAGATCTTGGAGATAATACTACTCAACCACCTGACCGTTTAAGGTATGGAAATACCCATACCTGATGGAGCTGACAGTTGATAAACGACAGTGTAACAGTCCGTCACATTTCGTAAATTTCATCCCAAACCTACCCAATAGAACTGGAGCAAAGAAATGGTTTTGAAATTCGTAAGCGTCCTTTCTTGTGTTATTTTCTCTCTGTCTAACGGCCATCGTTGAAGCGGCTGTCGTAAATGACGATCCCGACCCAATGGACATCTGTTGGATGGTTGATGTTTTGATGTAAAAAGGCCGTTCTGTCAGATTAGTTTGCATCTTTTCGTGCTCGGGGATGATTATGTACCAGGAAGGTCAGATTCCTGAAAGTAACCACTGAATGCCTAAAATCTACGGAGACTCTCAGCTCCACTTGATGCTGACCGGACAGACAACAACGTGAGTCAGCTTTGGATCAAGGTCACGAAGTATCCTTCCAATAAAATAGCCTGAGGCCGTTATACTTTCGTACTCACACTCTCGCACTCGCTTGTTCGCACTAAAGCCTATCGGCGAGTCTTTTTCCGTCACCAGGCGCTGGAGCGGGAACAGCATTCAAATATAACACTGTGTAACCTTTACGCTTATGTATTATGATTAGCTGCAACACCGAGCTTGAAATCTTGTGATTGCTGCTGCTGCTACATATTTTGATCTCGTAGTTCTTCTGACACAGACACCGATTTTGACTAAGTGCATAGAATGTATATTCAACTCTGCCCACTACCCTCCGGAATTTACTATCTGTGATCTAACTGGCGTCGACTCCATTCTTGTGCTCCTTCAGGGCTTTCCGTTCGCAGATCCTGACATTGAGAACACGGAACCGTCTGGTATAATCTATGACCTGTTTGAGAATGCAGAAAGGTTATCGGCTGTTGACAACTTCTCTCTGGTCCCAATGTCAAATTGGTTTGAGCCGATGCAGCTCGAACAAAATTGGAATATGACCGCTCTGGAATCAGGTTCATTAGGGTGCATTGCAAAGGTATGTTTTATGATGGCACCAGGTAATCGTGATTCTCAAATGAATAGAAGTAAGTCCAGCTTCGATTTGGTCTACTAAGGTTGCAATTATGACATTCTCTTTTACGAATACACCGAAGAGGTGATCTGTCAATTGTTTAGTTAAAAGGTTTTCATAGTTTATTCCGGTATCTTTTCGCATTCGATTATTGTGGATAAGATCGGAGATTTTAGAAAATTACTGACAGCAATTGTGATTCAACAGTAATAAGTTCGTAAATACTGGAAGTGATGTGGCGGTTTTACCAGAGTTCAATTTCTCAAGCATGAGGGCTCTTTCGGTTTTCATTGGAGATGCTGAATCCAGGCCATACAAGGGGTCCGAAAGAAATGAGTGACTAAATTGCGACTCTTCATATTTCGTCCTAAGCGTACGACGTGTGTACTCAAATGTATATGTCGTAGGGTATCAGTAGTAAATTTGGCCACAATTAGGCTGCCGTATGAGCTGACATGACAGGGTGATTGTTTTCAAACAGTTTTAAATAGCTCACCGTGATTCACCGGTCTACAGCAATGTTGTGGAATATAGGTAGCTCGGGTGCGCTGAGTGATTGTTGGTCTGTTCGCCGAGCTTGGCAGTTGGATTGCAAACGTTTCATCACCAACCGAGGTGACATCATTAATGCGGGGTTGAGTGGGACTCTCCACTCAACCCACTCTCCCACTCAACCCCGCACTGACGATGTCACCTCGATTGGTGATGAAACGTTTGCAATCCAACTGCCAAGCTCGGCGAACAGACCAACAATCAATCACCGGTCTACTTCAGTCTGATGATAGGTGCAGATGCGTTTGTATGAGTAAGATATTACCTTTAAAGTACTTTTCACGGTGAAGCGTCGAAATTAGGACATCCTCTCAGTTGAATCTTTCAATCCACATCGGCTGCTTCAAACCATCTGCTGCTCGGATTAATTCTACACCTTCAGTATTTTAAGTAAAAGCTACCGCATTCCTATTTTCTATTTTTAACTACTCACAGTTGCTCTAGATTTGTGTTGGTACGCAATGACTGACGCGTGCATCAATAAGAGTTAAGTCCGAAATTACGAGGAATTTCATTCCCTGTCCCACTGTACCGATGTGAATGCGGGCAACACTGACAGATCAACCTAGTTGCGTCCTCTAACTATCACGATGAGTGGCAGTCGATGTATAGAGGCTCCAAAACCGGAGATCGTTATTACCCTGCCTGAGCAGACAAAGGCGTAGATTTCAAGCACTGGGTGGTTTATGGGCAGATAACTTTCAGGGCTGCCAGACCCCTCGCTTCTTCCAAGCACCCGTTTTGAGAAAGCCTCGGGGTGAGAAAAGTGTGGAGTGGTCCATTTCGCGCTCCTTATGGAGACACACTCGCTTAAGTGTGGAGTGGTCCATTTCGCGCTCCTTGTGGAGACACACCCGCTGCGGGGACACTGGCTAGTTGGGAAACGGGTCACTGAACGATTTCTCACGGTCATCCACCACCACAATTCTGCTTGAGAATGCGAGAACAGTTCGCTTTGGTGGGAAACTGGTAGTGTTCGAAAACACGCCAAAGCAACAATCTTCTGACAGACTAAATAATTGGCATTCAATGATTAGTTATATCGCCGTGTGTAACCAACAGGTTATTGGGTTAGTCAGTATTCATGCTGACAGTTTACCTTGACGGAGTAGACTGTTTCGCATCTGAAATCGAAAGCTCGGAGACCTGTCCTCAGGCTGATTTCCTGTGCTAGATATGGGTACAAGCCCATCGGCTGTGGATTTCGCTGACCCTGAGCACTGGCAACTTGTCTCAATCACTATATGAATCATCCCCTTGAGACTTTTCAGTTTTAGTTTTCTTCCCTGGACTTAGCTGATTGTCTGACCATTGATCCTGTGGTAATAATTTTAATACTCGTATTTTGGATATGGGATGATGTGACTGGGTTGAAACGGTGTTAGCATCTCAGGCGAAAGTCGCAACGGGGCATGTTTTGGATTGTGCATTTGGAGTAGAGAGAACAGCACGCACAGCATGTCGAAGCCAGACGTCGAATTTTGAATAAAGGCACGAAGATCTAATGTTAGAATGGCTTTCAGGGTGTCCAACCAACGAACTGGAGTTGAGCATCGAAAATGAGTATGCCTACTCATGGGTGTCTGCATAGTGACTTCAAATTCCTTGTGAAAAAGTAGCCGATCACTTGAATGATGATCTCTGGAGAAAGTGAAGTGAGACGTGGGCGATGCGTTTTGTTTGCTGTGTAAGCCCACCCAGAAAACAAGACAATATTTTGGCTCGCCGAAACCTATTTTTCTAAGTCGGGCGAAAGGATGATCATCAGGGGAGACACCTGCCTTCTCAGAGTATCGAATTCGCGCCAAAACCAGTGCGTGATTAGTTGTATGGTCGAATATGAGCTTGTAAACATGAAAGATGTTTACGGAGATTGGCTGTAGCAGCTGGTTAATATGACAGTTGGGAACTACAGCTGACTGGTTTATATGCGACAATGATCCCGGTCACGCTAAACTTGAAGGTCTTTGCCCCCTGCGTACAACATCCATTCAGCCGAATGATTTCCACACCATGGTTAAGTCAACGTTTGCCGCGCCCAAATTAGATTCTGTACACACCATGAAGCCTTAGCTTGACCATCTTCGGACTTCTGGACTCCTGATTCTTCTATAACCTTCATGGAATGCAGCAAGAGTGAAATTGTCCTCTCCTGCTATTTCAGGAAATCATGCATGATTTCTACGTGCATCCAGCAGAGGAACAAATTTCGCCCTTTTGTTCGTTTACGCTGTTGATTCAGTGAAGTGCCTATAAAATGACCTCAGATACAACGTTTGTTTGTTTGAAATCCGCAGGTCAAAAGTCACTCGCCAAGGTCGATCTTATACCAAGCACACACGATCCTCATTGAGCGAATAAGACGTGTCTTCTTCCACCGTTTGCTAGTGTTTTTCATAACAGTGCAGCTATTCTCTCTTCATCAAACATCAAACAGGCTGTACTAAACCGACCAATGCTGTTTGAATCACGAGGTCAAAATTAACTGTGTACGAATTGGAAATAACTGCTGAACTGTCGGTAAGAAAATGTTAATTTTAACTTGCGTACGCGGATCGTGCCTTCTGACAGTTCAGACGATCACTCTGAAGTGATACTTTGTCAGTCTGCACCAGTAGTAGTTACTGTCGGAGTTGGTGGAATGAGGCGACGTGGTACAACAGACATGGTCAAAACGTAAGTTAAAACCATGCAACCCATGGAATGTGACAACAACCCTGATGAACCAGTAAGGTGAGAAAACCGTTTACCTCTACATTGCGTTAGCACGTCATTGTGACCATTGACTGAAGCTAAAACGTAGTTGATGCGGTGCTACTAGTCGTAATCCAACAACACGTTCAATCGGGAAAGCCTCGAAACCATTACAGGGGTACCCTGACGACAACAGACCTACTGGTGCAGTCTCTATAGTGGTTATAATCCAATTTAGATTATTCATGACCAATACCTAGAGACTGACAATATAGAAAACTGAAGAGAGACCAAAGTTGGCTTGTGTAAAGTCAAGTAACGTAATAATGAGTAATAGCATAAACAGATTATACCGTAACATGAAGGATTTTATTTTCAGTCTGTCTATTTGTGAACATGTTTATGAAAGCCTCATCGACTTAATTTAGTGTACTGTTGGAAAGTGACTGTGGCATTTTCAAAGCTGCAGACACTAGGTATAGTAACCCAATCACATATTTTATAGCAAGACAACCACAGGAAAATTTCTATCCACTTATTTTGCCTTCCTTCAACCTGGCAGCTGAATACGCCTAATGGGAGCGACCTATGTTTATTTGTACAATCGAGAGCTACCTTGGAGGCTTTAGAATTCATGCCGGCTGCAAGCAACTTAACAATCACGAGTGTCCCTTGGGTGACTCTAAGACCAGTCATGCTTGCGGCGTGTTCAGGACCTGCGTGCCCGTGGAAAATCAAACCTTCCATTCTCGGTGCCATGTACTTTATCCGTCCCTTTCATTCCTCCGTTTGGTCACTGCTGCTGCTCTACAGTCTCACGGTGAGTGATAACTCTCAACGGTAATGGTCTGGTTCATGTCTCTATTGGGATTCCTCCTTTCCATGAGGAACTTTGAAAAAACCAGGGAAACTCTATCGCATTGCGAAGATTATCATCCAACAAGTAAGAGACGCATAAAATTTCGGTTGCTTTTTACGCAAAAAAAGAACTAATGTTAACGTGTGTAAGGGAATGCTGTAAACCAGATTTTGGCTACCAGGAATGCCTTGGAAAATCTGTTAACTCAATGAATCCTAATCACCCTACACTGAAAATCAAAATTGCTGTTGTCCTGTTCATGATCTGGGAATGTATTGTCGGCGACTTGTTTGCACAGACCATCCGAGTCGAAGATCACCGTCGTCAGTCGTCTGCGGTCGCGGCCACTCTAGTATATCATTCTCTGTAAAGCGTTGTACAGTGAGGTCGTGTAACGTTGCATTCTGTGAACTCCGTTGTGGAGGCCAAAACCAACTACTAGCTAATTCTAGCTAGCCATGTCTTTCGAGTGAATGAGACCAGCACATGACCCTCTAAAAGTACTGCGACGTTCCATCCATTTAGTTATTCCCGACTTATCTGACGATGACTATTTACTAGTTGGGAATGATGATCGTTTTTGAACTAACCGGTCTAATTCTTTTGGGCTCTTCCGCATCTAGCTAGTTGGTCCAGCGGCTTAGCTCACGCCGCATGTCTTACTACATACTTTGTCCCGAGGTTCTTTGGCGTAGTTACTTGTGACAAGCAAATCCTGAAGTGGACGTCAAAATACCGTACTCAGTAATGTTAAACGGTAGTGCACCTTAGAAGCATATGAGAATTCAGAAAGTTGGAATCTCGGTACCGTACTCAGTAATGTTAAACGGTAGTGTACCTTAGAAGCATACCAGAATTCAGAAAGTTGGAATCTCGAACACAGTGCGGCATAACCATGGAGCTGTAATAAACATATGCTTGTAACGTATGTTTAGCAACGCATTTTTTTCATCTGCATCTTTCGATCGATTTTCTTCAAAACCTCTGACTCAAAGATTTCAAAATCTTTCACACTCGGCGTAAGACATTGAAATTTTCCAAATTTACTTGTTTCACTTATGATTCTATTTCAGACAGCTGGTCTTCTATTTGTTTTCGAAATGACGCACACATATCGATTTGGCAAGAAAGCGGTACAGCCAGTCCCGGATGAAAACCGATTCACTCTGTCTGAGTCCTTTATGTGCGTTACACTCGCCATGTTTCTACAACGTGAGTTGTCTTTTTATGTGAATGCCAACTCGTTCACTTACCTTGATAAAGGTTTTGAAGGTAGGAATTTACTCACAAAGGTACCTGTGAAATACATTTAGAATATTGCGTACAGGTAAAAGTAAATAAATTATTCCAGATCTGCGGTAACTGTGTGAAACGAACTATGGTGGCACAACCACGAACCCATCGCTGCGCACCACTACGCTCCCCAATAACGCACTGATGATGTCACCTCGACTGGTGATGAAACGTTTGCTATCAAATTGCCCAGCTCGGCGAACAAGCCAACGACTATCTACGCTACCCGAGCTACCAACATTTTCCTCTATAGAAAACGAACTATTTGAAGTCCGTGGACAGAGGGCAATATAAAACAATTTTCTCGCTTTCTATATTAAATTTCCAAAATTTAATAGGGTTGATTCTGATGGACAGTGCAGGTAAAACCAGCGCAAACTCAAGGACAAAGGTTATTCAGCCTGTCTGGTACTAAATTTTTGCTTCATGTTGTGGGTGAGTTAAAAGTCCACCGCAATACTGCGAGAATGTTGCCTGAACTACGAAGTGATCATGTGCAAGTATCAGCGGGTCACAAGTGGATGCAACAAAACACCTATTGTTTTGGTGAAAACTGTAGAAGAATGTCCATATGAACAGCCGAGGAAAAGGACTGCCGGAGCTAACAGGAGACATCCGAATGAAATAAGTTTTTTCAACATGACAGTCCTGATTAGCAATCTTTTGCTCAAGTATGAGCAGCTGGGTTGCTTTCTTAGTTGCTGGTTCGTTCACCCCTCAAATATTTGCAAACGGATAGAATACGTTTCGCCGCTGACAGAAAAGACATCGGTGAATGCACTTCCTCGACTGAATGCGATAGTCAGTATTTCGATTTTTTTTTAAAAACGCATTTATGAGGTGGCTGAGTATCACCGATAATTTCAGATTTATTGTGCTTATAAGCAATGTGTGTATAGCTCTTTCTCGTGTAGTGCGTGAGTCCGTGTGTTTGCCGCGATCTGGCTTACAGGATGGGAACGCTTGAACTCTCCCTCCTAATTGAGTAAAGAGCCTCGACCGACATCCGTGAAGTACCTGTCGCCAGTTTCTACTCAAAGTATCTGACTGGGTTTTGGAGGTGTAAATACTTTAAGTGTTTTGCAGAAGAATATCATTGGACTGGTGTTTCTCACATGTTGCTCCTTCCAGCACATTCATTGGTTACCTTTACTATATATGTACATATACTCAAATTCACCTTCGCCAAAAAAGGAACCCTGCTGTTGTCAGATTAACGATGGTTAGAATCTCTGTTTTTTTCATGGAGTTTAGGGCATGTGGAACGCCATTTTGTGGTGTATCGCACGTGAGACTCATGAATGAGATTATGTATTGTGACAGAGCATCTTCAATCCAACAGGAAGTATGATTTCACCGCGCTTAACAGGATACTGACTAGCCCAAAACCGTGAATCGTTTCTCAGCAACCATATGTGGTATGAGCAGGCAACAGAGTGCTTTTTGCTGAAAGTTTGTCAAAAAATTATCTGATGGATTATATTTGAGAAGCCACCTTCTCATCCGTTTTGAGACCGATAATGTGACTGTTTTTCTGTTCACCAAGCTTGACAACGTGCTCGAAACTCGTCATCACCAGTAGTGAGGATATCGTCAACGGGAGGTTGGACGGGTACTTCCGCCCTACTTTCTTGCGTCTGTATAACTTTTAAAGCTACATGTCTCACTGGCTGATTGAAAAACAGTTTTATCTTAATTTCATTGAGTCGCTTACGATTTGTACTGCAATGTGGTGTCATAAGCAAACTGTCGGGCTTGGCAAACTAATCAAGAGCTTCCTGGTCTATGACCATTTAACAAAGCCGAGATACCATATATCAAGATACTGCTGCAGATAAGGTGCTTATGAGGGTTGCAGTAGCGTGCTGAGCTCCCACAATTTCCGGTAACACCTCTGCAATCGAGTTTCTATCGAGGTATTCCAACCTGTAAATTCACTCTCTGGTTTCATAACCTGATAATGTGTTGTGGCGTGGTAGATTATCTAGTGTACAAGACGTCAACCTAAGCTGCCCTAATCTCAAATTATTGTACTTAGAAGCTACGTTGAAACTGTCCATCAACTATGCCTACAAAGGATGTTCTTCGCTTATTCGTCTAGTTGCGTTCCCACGTGATTTAAGACATTTGAAACATTTTCGTCGTTACCGTAAATTAATTTTCCGTGAAAATAGTCAATTGAGGGATCCTGTGTAGTAGTCCCCCATTTGAGTATTTGAGTATTTTGAGAAAACTTCTGTTTCTGGCAGACAATTAGACTGTTAGAGGCGGAATACCCCCGATTCACCGTTGATTAAAATGGCCAGCAAAAGACGTGCAAATCAGACAGGTGAACAGACTCTTTTTTATTTACTCAAAATACAATGGAGTGGTTCTTTGCCACTATTTAAATGAATAACCAATAGTGTAGCACTCAGCAACAAAGGAAGACTTATGCTGTGTGGTCGATTAACTTGGCAAACGGACTCGAGCTGTCATTGACCCATTTCCACCAACAACCTTGACAGAAACTGTTTATGGACCTTGAGATTCTTATCTTGCTGCTAAGGGTTCTTTATAGATTAGCTTTTGTTTTTTTTCGGATCCCTTATTTATAGTTTAGCACAGTTTAAGAGGGCAATGCTGAAACCTCCATCGTTATAGTCAAAACAAGTCGAACATCAATTATTTTCCAAAGAATAGCGATTATTTGGGAGTAAAAACGAATAAGTTGTGGCACGGTTCTACCTGTTTCATAAGACAAGACATACTCCAAAGCTTTTGATGTGTAGGGATCGCTATACTGCCACCTACCCAGATGTATGCAGTTGCTCTGACTATCTGATGTGTTAGCCCACTGATCAGCTGAACTGCAGTTAGTCGGTAGTGATCTGTAAACGATAATTTCTGCGTCGTCGCTCAATACCACAAAATCCGAAGAACACAGTGTTTATTCTGACTGATATTCCGAAGCACGCTAATTCAGAAAATTTTAGAAACACAGCCAGCTAGTACCTTAGCTAATTTTGGGACCAGCAACTTCAATTTCGCAGATGTTCATCAGCTAAAAATTTCTTTTACTATTCCCCATGGTTGACATGTCAGCCTTTCACAAGCATCCCAAATCCTGGGCAGCTATGATCCTCACCGTGTTTTGGCACGCGTTCTGTCTGATTTGCATCATAACATACGCCCTCGGAGTCTCACGATTGTTGTTTCAAACCGAGGAGCAAGCTGGATCTCACAACTCATTGACAATCTCAGTGGAAAAAGAAATAGCCTGTGAGCGCCATAGTTTTTGGTGCAATCTGCTCCACGATCAAATGCACGTACCAATAACCGAGATTGACCTTCCGAGGGATGAATCCGGCTACATCATTTTATCATTGCTTGATTGGCAGAAACCGCTACTGGTCGACCAGTTGACTGCCGAAATGATCGTCTATCAAACCGTAAAAGTGAACGAAAGCGGAGAAAGCGTGTATGTTCACTGGCTTCCAGCATATTTCGACTGCTCCGGAAGTACACAACAACCACCTTTCCTTTCATTATACTTGAATTTTGCTGCAGCCTGGCCGGCGGTAATACGTTCTGTGAATTACTACATCAGAGTAAGTGTGGTGGACCTATATGAACTCTGTTTCAGTTTTAGTTAACCGGATAATTTTATATAACTCAAACTTGTGAGTTTTTCCACCACAGTTTCATTTCTAGTTGCTCAATAGCATGAGCGGACTAAAGCGGTAGCATAATATCCCACGCGTCAGGAACCTGATGACAAAAAGATAGCTGTTCCGTGGAGTCCATTTCTGTTGGAATTTTTCAGAAACCTACTAATTTAAATCAACAAAACACTGGGGTTTTTTAAGGAGAAAAAGCCATGAAATCTGAGTGTAAACCTAAAATTCTTTCAAAGTTGCAGTAAAAAATTCTGATAAACACATAAAATGCGAAAACGGTGGATCTGATTCAACAAGAAATCTATTTAATGTCTGGTGTTACTCATGTTCTAGTACTCATAATTTCGTGTGAATGACCTACGGATTCGTACTTACTACAGATTACTAATAAAACGTGAAATAATCGTTCAACTGTAACACTCTTTTGGTGTCTGACTGCCATGACACCCAAAGGAAGAAGGAGGACTTCGATACTCTCAAGGTGCACAAGCCTAGACAGGATTAATCAAGATGCCTGGGTTGCAGTCGGACTATGGACCTTTCGGCCTGTAACTTTGCGCCCTAACCACTGAGCTATATTGAGCTTAAGCACGACACGGCTTCTAAAGGCCGTAAAGGTTAAAGTTCAACAAAAAACAATATGGTGCGCTCAGGGACAATCATTTTCAAACAGGTCAGTTGCCGGGCTTTTCGATTGGTCCGGTTGACATCTGGAATGATAGTGACATAGATGATAGTGACATAACCGAAGTGAAGTTCTTTTTCAATTCGCTTTCTGTTAGTATCATTTATAGGTCATGAAACCTCAGCATCAGTTTATAATGTTGTCAAAATACAACAGAAACTGCTTCTGTCCTCAGTTCATCTCGTAAACGTAGTTATTTTTGGAGCATATCAGCTTGACAGTCTGAAACTGATATTACTTTAGACGTCCGCTGGCTCAAGATACAAGCGGAGATATGCGTAGAGCTCCCCAAAGTGGTGCATATTATTCCGTCGTAAAATTTTGTACCATAGTTGAAAAACCACGTAGCTTGTAGTCATTTCGGGTAAGTGAGAAAAGACCGACAGATGATCATGTTAGAATTCTCTGGATATACTGCCTGGTAACGTTTTGCTTGTGACACAAAACGCTCGTCGTGCCAATTGGATAAGTTACTAGTTGGGCCTATCTTAAAGAACTAGATGTGGCATACAAACAGGTTTTGGAAACTTTCAATTTTTGTGGCTAGCATTACAATTCACGACGTAACCACTGATACTTGAGGCAGCGAAAATAGCCTAACGTCCCAACCTAAATAGAATAGAAGGTGTAGAACTGGTCAGCCTGTAAAAAATGGTTCTGGATCAGCCGAAGTGAGAAGTACTTTTTATCGAGGAAGGAATGGTTCGGACGTGGAGAACATAGTCCAAGCTGATCAAAACGCCACATATCATTACTTTCTAACCTAAACTTAATGAAAATCAATAACCAATTCGTGCCAAAATAGTAAAATGAAACGCTCTGAGCCGGATAGTTAGGAACCCAAGGTGGGCCAAAATTACTGCAAATTCTCCAACCTATCGGCGACACGATTTAGAAAATCTTACCAACCAACAAATCGCCTAACCGACATTCCACAGTGAGTTGCTGCGCCAGCCTAAATGGATCTTGCTGCTAGTTCTTCCGTTCACCTAAAAACCTGACCAATCACCTATATTGTTCTCACGGAATTAGCAAAATATGCTCATTTGCATACCAATTTGGTTTTGACGGGAGGTTCACCTGGAAGCTAGCTAAATCTCTCTTCTGTGATGTCTTTAAGGTTGCTGAAAACTCTTCCACAATCTTGAGAGTGGTGTATTATGTCAACACGTGTATTGTTTTATATCAAGTATCGTACCAACTGAAACACGAGGCGGCCTGGTACAGTACATTCAGTTGCTTAATAACGTGATAAACGCAAGATTCAGCTGGGCCCCAGTTGAGTCATCCTTCAAAATCAAATTGGTATCTTAATGATTGTATTTTGTCAATTCATGCAATTTGGGTTCAATTAAAACACAAAGTTGACGGAAACTCGGGAAATGAGCTTACCTGAGGAGCCCCAAGAAGGTAGGAGCCCGTCATGGATTGTCGAAGAGTTTTCAACAAACTTAGGTCTGACGGAACTTCTGTGCCAAGAGCAAACAATTGCTCGGCAATACATCCGTCATTTGTTTACCAGGATTTTTAGAGACACACGGTATGTCAAAATTTGCACATAAAGTTGTTTATGCCCTACGTCAGAAATTCCGATCAGATATTTTTGAAATGTTGTTGTATAGATGGATTATCCTCTGAGAGAACCGTATTTTTAGAATTGTACATAACTGAACAGTACTGTACGTTGCCCATGCACCGATTGATCCTTAAGAGGGTTTGTCAGTTGGATAAATATCCGTAGATAGAAATGCACCTTAGTGTAATATGTGTCTGCAGATCTCATAAGAAGAATGCACAAAATGGGTGGTGGCTACGGGAGACCAACCATCAGCTCTCAACAGGAAAGTTGTAATAAGCAGGAAGATGAATGTTGAGGAAACGAGGTTAGTATACTTTTGGCTGGCATTTGGGTGAGGCTAAAAAACGCCTGTGGCGATTGCTTGCGAACAAGATAAAGTGTCGGTTAATTCAATTCAACAATGAACCTAAATTTTCAAAAAACAGAATGTAGATGGCCATTCATCCTAAGCGTTATTTTCCCGGCCAAGCAGTTTTCTGATAACGATGAAGTTTCACACCTCTGACATCGCCTTTTCATCTAGTATACCTCGCAGTCCACCAAAAAGCACAATCATAATTGACTAAAAAATACAACGATTGTCTTTTCTTTCTAATCCATTTTTCTAACCTGTATGTTGGAGTTTCCCACTTTTTTCTGCTGCCACTTGAGGTGCGACGCGCTTATTGTGGTTACAAGTTCGACATTTTCATGTATGTAAAGTTTCGGAAAGACAGACGCAGTTCACGTGGAAGAAGCCTACAGATTAGGTTGCTCCTGATGGAGGTCTTCACGGTTATAAGAATGCTGAGGTACGAAAATCCCCACTCATGTTCCCCTAGAATCTTGTAAGGTCGTTGGTATTGACTGAAGACCATCCAGTCGATGATTTATCGAAAGTTGCGAGTTTCAGAGAGTGACGAATCGTACTTTTTTTGCGAGCGGACAAGCAAAGCATTGTTTCGAACTCTTCATATATACTTTGGGCAGCGGTACATTAGAAAAACACATTCTTCGCCTGGAATTTAGGCTAAGGCCTACTGTGTCACCTGTTCACTGTTTACTTTGACCACCGATAGTCGGATACTACTTAGGATTCCTACTGGAGGTATCTCGGTAGCTTTGTTAATGATAGATTTGAGTACACTCTCTTGTTCGTTGCACAACAAAAAAGCTATGAAATACATCAGTGAATCCTTTTTTCTTGCTTGGAAACTAATCTTCAAAATTCACTTTTCCAATCTTATTTGTAGGTATTACAAGAATCTGGAGCGTTGTCTCGACTGGCAAGCAAATGGAACCTCGATTTTGTTCAAGATACTAAATTGTGCCGACCTACTGAGGCAGCCAAAGAGGCCGCGCCAGTTCGCATGTATCAGATGAATGGCCCACTTCTGTTTATGATAATCGGTGCACTTAGTTCGCTGGTCGGACAATTTTGCCAGTTATTCTATTATTCTGTCATAAAAAAGGTAGGTTCTGCTGTTCAAATTACCCAATCAAACCGACATTTCAGAATTCACCGGCACACAAAGTAAACGAAGATAATCCGGAATTGAGTCTGCTTACGTGAACCATGGGTTTCATTCTTGAAGAATTTCCCTGATTATCTTATGAGTGTTAATATCAACCTTTTTACTTTATGATTTTTGTGACAAAACTACATTTATATCCTTTGTCATACAGTCATCACTGATATTGCCGAATGACTCAAAATAATGTTCAGTAACTTTGGTAGGTTACAATGGAAGCAGGAGACCTGAACGAGAAATATTTATAATTCTCTGTAATCAAAGAAGTGGACTGTGATTTCTTCATTATACGGTTAGCATGTCCTTTGTTATTAAACCCCTGTAGAATCTGAAACTGACAATGAAAAGATATGTGGACTAATCGATAGCCATTCCTGTCAAAGTTGGATTTTTCCCGTGAAAGTCCAAATTGTCTGCAAGTTTCAGACCCGGTCACTAAACGACAAACCAAACGCCGCAAATGTTACGCGTAATTAATTAAAAGGTTTCTATGAAGTGACAGCCAAATAGCGAAGGATTGGTGGGCTGACATAGATTAGTTAAGGGGGAACATCCAGTTTGGAGCTGTTTGTTGAAAAAAATTGGGCGCTTACAAGCTACTAGACACGGAACTAAAGCCAACAGTTGCACAATGTTTTTGATAAAGTCAGCGCCCTCAAGCGTCCTTATGAGTTTTGTGAACGTTGTTTGAATAATAAGCAGCAAAAGAAAACGCACAAACAACAACCCCATGGACTTTGTGAGAGCCATACTTTTGACAATCCTCAGCAAGAATGAAACAGCTATACAGCGCTTTGCGGCTCTTCAACATACGTTGGCTCTACTTACATAAAGGATTCGTACTTGAAAATAATTAACAAGCAATTTAAAATGATTCAATAATTGTCGACTCAATTTTCCATCAGATGGGAGAACTGTGCTTTAAGCTACCTCACCGGATACGCTTCATCTGTATCATACGCCGTTAAACAATTCTCCTTTCAAAAGTGCATCTTCTGGTGCATCGCGTCACTTCTGAATCTGGATCCTATTTACCTTCTGTGACCCCTTACTTTTCTGAATCCTATAAACTTCCCATTGACGGCCAAGATTGACGAATTTTTCCGCCACCGACTCCCTAATTCAGTGATTCATGTCCACTCTTTTCAGGAGTCTGGTGACCTTTTCACTTTACCATCGCCTCTATGAGAATGAAACAGTCGCTCCCAACTTCGGACCATTTTTCGTTTATTCTATTCTTAAAAGGCCTCTGTCTCTGCTCTCCTCCATTCCACGTTCAGCCCTTCCGGAAGCATGCACGTTTTTTGGCGTAGCCTTATTTTCTGATCAGCCGAGAGGTGCAGATTTCAGGTGTACATAAGCATGACTTGGGCTTGGTTGTGATTGACTGGCGCGGCATCGTGCCAACAGCACAACTGACAGGTTCACTTCCAAATCACCTCCTCTGGCTGCAGCCGTTCCTTGGCATCGATCATATCCTCACCCTCCGACAGATTATGGAAGAGCGACACTGCTTCCAGCAATCAACAATGTTTGTGTTCCTCGATCTAAAAGCTGCCTTTGAATCTGTAGACCGCCAGGCACTATGGCAGTGCCTGTAGAGCAAAGGTGTCCCCCTTAAATTCTTGACCCTCCTTAAGGCGCTGTACGCCAACTCCCGCGGCCGTGTGAAGGTCTACGGGAAGCTCTCGCCTGAGTTCACCACATCAAGTGGTGTCAGACAGGGCTGTCCTCTCTCACCTTTCCTCTTCAACTTCGTCATTGATACCATGGAAGACTCACTATCAGCCTCTAATGCCTGTGGAGTCGAAGTGCTCCGGGGCGTCCGCTCACAGATATCGAGTATGCAGACGACATAGCTCTTCTTGGATCTGACGCCGTGGTAATGCAAAGAATATTAAATAATCTAACTAATTCCGCCTCACGGTTCGGCATGCGCTTCACACCTGCAAAGTGTAAAGTGCTAGTGCAAGACTGGGTGGGCCCAAACCCTAGCCTAGTGCTTGCGGGTGAACCGATTGAGGTAGTAGACAAATTAGTCTACCTGGACAGCTGTATTAGTCCCGGTGGTCTCGCGAAAGATGATATTTCCATCCGAATTGGGAAGGCCCGAGCAGCTTTTGTGAACCTGCGTCACCTGTGGTGTAGGCGTGACATCAGCTTATCCGTCAAGGGTCGAGTTTACAATGCTGCGGTGCGCTCCGTATTACTATACGGATCAGAAACCTGGCAGCTGCGTGTCGAGGACGTCAAAAGACTTTCAGTGTTTGACCATCGATGTCTTCGGAGCATTGCCCGAATCTGGTGGGAACACCGGATAAGCAATGCTGAAGTGGGTCGAATGGTATTCGGGAGAAGTAACTCACCCTCAATAGATGAACTGATCACACTGCATAGGTTGCGCTGGCTTGACCACGTGCTCCGTATGCCAGTCGACTGACTTCCTCTAAGGGTTCTTTTTGCACAACCACTTGAAGGGTAGAAAAGAGCCAGAGGCGGTCAAACAATGACTTGGCAGCGAAGTATGAAGGCCATTACCAGCAAACTCAGCTGCGCTGGTCACTGCCGTCTTCCTGGATGGGGACCCCGGGACGGGTCACATCAATGGTTAGAGACATCGCCAGACATGGCCCAATCGCGCTCTCAATGGCGGTCATGCACCCAAGCTATTGCCTTCAATGCATAGCTCCCTTCCCGATTCCCCCACTTAACAGCCCCTTGACAGTAGTGTATTTACGCATCAATTTATCAGCTCCCGCCTCCGATGCCAGCTACCCACTTCACACCCCCTTCAAATCATCGGCGAACGATACTGTGGCAGTTACAACCACTGTGCTACAAGTATGCGGTTCTTAAATCTGACAACGATGGTGATGATGATTATGGTTGTTACTTTCCGTTAGATCATTTGTCTGCGAATGGTAGGATGCCATCCTTGATTGATTGGTACCGAGACCCTGCAACTCACTTCCGAGTTTTTCTCATCTATAGCATGACTCCTGATCCAACAAGATCATCTTTATTATCCTGCGGTTCATCACAATATTTCGCATTACTACTCCAAGGAACGTAGCCACTCGATCTACCGCAAAGGGTGTTCTTTTATTGTCGCAAATTACTGACCGTCACGTAAAGGAGCTAAATGACATCAACGAAACGATACCCTCCGATTTTTACTGCAGGGATAGTTTTTGTTGGAGTGAGTCGCTCCTGTTCTATTCCCCTTTGTTAGCCGGCGCCGACACCTATGGCGTCAAAGTGGTGTATCCATGAGTCTCAACGGACGCGCGTATCAGGCCGCATTGCGGGCTGGTTTGTTACATGACTGTGAGACTTGGCCTGTTCTTGCAGTGAAATTGAGATGTCTTCAGGTGTTCGACAACCGTTGTCTCAGAACCATAGCTCGTGTTGTTTGGTGTCGGCGAATCCGTAACCAGGCAATTAAAAAGTGAGTTTTCGACTGTGCAACTTGATCTATTAAACACTGTGAGTTAGCGACCACACATTACGTTTGTACCGATGCAACCAATAAATAGAAACATAAGTTTCCGAGGGTGGTTCTGTATTTTTTAGCTATAGGCTTGGCAGACAGACGACATATATGGATATGAAGGACCGTCGTTGATCATCGCATTAGTCTATTATATATAGTCGAGGCCTAATAATCAGTGTCCCACATAGACACACACATAGACACAGTTACGATTAATAAACCAGGTGAGCGACAACGCATACAGTTATGAATATGATGGGCCGTCGTCAGAATAGGCTATCACGTACATCTGAAGCCTCATATGGGTCAGCCGGCATAGATACTAGCCTGGTGGTTACTGTGAGTAGCAAGGACAAGCGACAACGCGTACAGTTACGAGTATGAAGGACCGTCGTTGGCGATTGGATTGGTTTACCGTGCACAGTTGATGCCTCGTAACCACGTTGACATGGGCCTAGCAGTTACGGTAAGTAGCCAAGCTAGACGACAGCGCTTGCTGTTATTATGATGATCAGTGTTGGTTGGCCTCATTTTCCTTCAGTGTAATTTGACTCCATGATGTTTTCTAAGTCAGAAACGTGATTATTTCCAGTAGGAGAGGCATTGTTGTGTTTTTAATTAACTTGCAGGTATTTTATAACGCTGCACTATTTACTGGCTACTTATGCCAATCAGAGAATGGAGATCATCCATACTATTATCAATACTGCACAGTGCATCAAATTACATTTCATCATTATACTGAACGGGAGGTGACGTTCCAAAAACTGTGTTGTGTCGAAGTTCGCTGAACAAATTCACCTAATTTGTTACGTTTGAGGGATTTTACACATTCAAACGTCGATCCACTATTTTTCTGGGTATTATTTACAATGGGTATTCTGTGGATGTTAGCTCATTTGTGAATAGCACCGCGGAATGCTACAGTATGCTAAAGTTTGACTTCGTGCCTTACCTCGTAAACCGGTAATGGAATGGGAAGCGGTGGTGGCTGACGACCTTAAAAGGTTGCGCACTTTAACAAATTGCTATGAGCAACATATCGCCGACTAGTGCAGACGGATTCAACTTACTCCCCGTAGAAGTCCCAACTTCAAAAGCCCCATAGTTTCGTCTAAAATAATTTGTGTTTACTCCTAGCGTAGGGGCAATAACATAGCCGTCCAGTATTCACACAATGGAATTGAATTCTCGAAACCTACGACGTTTTCAAGGTTGCCACTTCATAGTGAAGCTGACCTATATCTAATAAATTATTTATCAAATTATCTGCATGGGTGATTTGTTTAACTGAGCGAATCTCCGAGATCATCAATCACCACCTATTGTGAAAACGATACCCGATCTAATAGGTTATCGCGAATTGCGGTAAAACGTGAATCGCTTACATTGGGCGAAAATTGCAAATAGTCCTGCAGCTGACACAATTCATTGAGTCTTCTAGAATCTACATGTTCCTTATGGCTTCAAAATATTGGGAGGTGCCAGTCCTGCAAAAATGTTTGCTACTTATATCTGCTTGACTGGTCGAACACGGAATTGGGTGTTCAGGGACCATGATAATTCCTATTCCGAGTTAATATCGCAGAAGGCGCATCCATTATTGTCGGACGAATCTTGAGAGGTGGAAGGACGTAAGGATGCATATGTTGATGACCTATGCAGGTTTGTTTTTAAACAGCAGAGTTCTCCATTTGACTGGAAAAATGTGCCAGGACTACCACGTCGTCGGGTAGCTGAACAAACCTAGCTGATGCACACGACTAACATGCGGCTAAGGGCCCACGATGCCAACTCAGCTGGTCAATGTGCGCCCATCCATCACTACCGGGGAAGAGGTCCAAATTGTACGACATGAATAGCTGAATTTCATTGGTCGTTTTGCTTAGTACATATGTCCTGCCGGGAAATGCTTGGCCTACATGAAACGCAGTGTTCACTGAGCTATTGACATCCTGAAATGAGAGGAATACATAGGTTGGTTTATCGAAATTGCATAATGAGGCAGGCGGCTGACAAACTGGGAGCAATGTTTACACCAAAATGGGAGCCCGTCAGCGGCGACGATCTCGTAGAAACTTGTTTACGCAATGCCACCCTCAACGCCAGGTTCGCATTGTATGACTTCTTGTGGCTTAGTGCCCACTGACTATAAGGTTTCGAGAAATACGAGACTTGCATTAAATGTATGAGGTCTGATTAGCTGAGCTGATGGGTCCGTAGGCCCGTGCTGCGCAGCAGTTGCATGTGTCGGAATCTGTGTGCCACTATTACGACAAACGAAAACCAACTGTACAGCATTGTCCAGGTGGGCCATACGGTGGAGTGTGTGTAAAGTTCGCAGAGCGTTGCTGTGAACATAAATGCATGGGCGTAATATGATACACACATGATTCCTGGTGGCTCTTCTGATGTGGCAGTAACACACCAGGACGTCTCAGCCGAACACTACACTCGCTGCCCGCATTCATGCCGCCAACTTTTGTATGACAAAAGTCTTAACTTTATAACGCCCACCCATTAGTTCCCTGAATAAGCTGAACAGTTTGCGCATAGGAGCGAGCTGTTTGTGTTCCACTAAGACGTACATAACCGGATGCCAGATATCCATGCCATGAGGGTGTACCGCCTGCATCTAAAGGCCATCTGGAGAAGCATCTATGGTTATAGTGACCGTCCCCTAACTGCAGCCTAAGCGCGCTTTCGGTTTCTTAAAGCATTACCAGGACCACTGGCATATCATCTGATATAATAAAGCCTAATAATGCGTCACTAACTAAACAGAGATGATCGACACTTCCGACGGTATTTGTGTATCCTGAGTTATAAATACTTTGCCGAATTTGTCGGCGTTTCATACTTCAACAGGACACTACAGGTGTCCAGCTCTTCTTTGGTTAGTCGTCGAGCTTCCGGAAGCCGATCGCGTAAAATACTATAGTTTTGTTCAAAATAATGAGAGGTCACCCGGCGTCAGTGTATTAAAAATTCGTGCATGCACCGATTTCGCCACGCTAGCCACGGATGACCTGTAAGTTTACATGAACACAAAATAGAAGCGACTGCTATTGAATGAGCCACATGAACCCCGCTCTATCGAAGAGCTGTTGGCTAGATTTAGAGTGCTTTATGCTGAAACCTAACCTCTTGAGAGCACCGCCAATGCCTCTTGGGGTGTCTATGAAGAAAACTCTTGCTGGTAACTCCTCGCCAAAATGCTACAAGTAGCAATCGTCGAAATTTTTAACCACGAGGGCTAAAGCCCAGCGCAGACCGGGGGCGGAATTTCTTCGGTAAACGAAAGGCAGTCCCCGCAAAAACCAAGGGAAGAAGCAGACAAGTACGCCGCAGACGCTCCCACGGACCTTAGTCTCCAAAATTCCGTGTAGCTATTAAATCTGGCAGCCTCTTTGGTAGCACTCCTCTCAGCTCCCTACTTTTGGATGCGGCGGTGATGACACTGAGATGCTTATCCACATACTGCTTCAGTCTTTTAACAAACACCGCGTTATTAAACAGTTAGCTTACTCTGAACAGCCGTCCATTGTCGCACTCACAAAGTCCTGGATCACACCAGGTATTCCTGAGGCCGAGATATTGATAGAAGGCTGCTCCATTTTCCGAGCTCAAGCGAACTGCGGGAGGGTGGGTGAGTTTGCTCCAGACTTACACGCGGCCCTGCCCACCCTGGTTGTCTTCTTTGACACAAACCCTGGACCTTTTTGTGATCCAGTATGGATTCGAATCCCATAACCGGAGACCGGGTCTCTTCTTTCCAGCTTGGTATACCGTTGCCATTTGAGCCCAACGGAAGATAACCAGTTCCTCGTAAAAATGTGTGAGCAACTCCCCTTCAGCTACCACTTCACACCTCTTTTGCTGGTAGGTGATTTTAACGCTCCAAAAGCCCCCTGGATGGAGCACTAGCGCATCGGGTCTAGTGGATACTATTTCTCGGCACTGACCGAATGCTCGGACACAATGTGTCGTCGCACCCAACAGATACTGAGCTAGCCAACTGCCATCCCTGCTAGATTTGTTCATCACCAACTAAAGACACCGTTGATCTAGTGGTAATTAAAATTTCACTGAGATATAGTGACAACTGTGTGCTGATGCGTGTTTTCATTTGCTGCTGGGCCAGAAATCCGGAATCGAAGACGTACATTCGGAACTTCTGCCGTGCAGATTTCTCAGAAGTAAGTGGTTTTCTTGAGCAATTTAAACTGAGACTAGCTTCAGTGAAAGGGTTATACAGAGAAAGTGTTCAAAAGATCTATGAGGCTGTCGCAAATTTTATCTCAAAAAGACCAGCGCGCGGCCGGATTGACGGAAAGCTACCTAAAAGTGCTCGACGTCCTCCGAAAAAGAGGACCAAACTATTTTTCCAAAAGATAAGTACGGGTTACACAGAAGGCGAGCTGGCTCTTCGTAAAATTCGAAACCGTTGTAGATCGCAGATTTGCTAAGTTACGGGAAAAATGTTCTATTTGAGTACAAAAGACAGCCCTAAAAAATGAGCCGGCCGTTTTCTTCTTGAAGGACATAAAAACGCAGAACACACAAGTAAACCAATAGCGGTATCTGGGGTATACAGGCCCGGCTACCTCGTGACATCAAATAGTGTCAAGGCGTAACTGTGAACTTTCTCCAATCGAAGTAGTCTTCACTAAGAGGGCAATCGTCAACTCTTGCACAAATCCCTTCAGCGCTTTGGGGCCAGACGAGGTACATCCAAGGATACTTAAGAAACGTCACGCACATTGGCAAAGCATTTCTACCCGGCCTTTCGTCAGTCGGTCAACAAGAAAGTGATTGTCACGCCAATCTAAAAAATGTCAACCGAAAATCGCGTGGCAACTCAATAGACTTACTAGCTTACCGTGCAAGGTGATGAAACACAGTCTGAAGCGGGCCACCTTAAATCACCTCACCAACAACGACTTGATATCCCTACTGTAACAAGGATTCCTCCCAAACCAATCTTGTGTAACGAATGTGCTTCATTAATGGACGGCGTAACCTGAGCTTATAATGAAGAATTCATAACGGCTGTCGTATATTACGACTTCTCAAAGACATTCGATTAAGTTCCATACGACTTGCTGCTCCACAAACTCGAGTCTTTCAGGATATAATGGAAAATTCTTCGGGCGGAAGTAGCCTCCACATACAATTCTTTGGCACCGGCCCTTATTGGAGTTCCTTAAGGCTCGGTTTTGGGACCACTTTTTTCTGATCTACGTCAATGGCCTTCCAGATGTTCTATCAACTCTATGTCTACCTACTGGCAGGCAATTTGAGATCCTGAGTTTTAGATGTGAGCGCCCTCCAAATGGATGTCGACGCAGCAGAACATTGTTATTTACACTTACACCTTCAGCTGAACGACAAAAAGTGCGCCCATATGACATTCGAAGGAGACTCAGCGAACGTCTTTGTCATGTAGGGGGAGAAAAGACCAGGAGGCATTAGGAAGACAGATGCCAAAAAGGATTTATCTATCTACCTCTTTGATTATATCTTTCTCACGGAACCACGAAAAGTCGGTTCAAAATGCATCTGACGTTCCACGGACGATTCAGTGAACCTTCTTCCATATTACACCCATTAAAATCCATTCTATGGGGCCCACGTCAAACCGGTGCTTGAATACTCCAAGCAAGTTTCCTACCCATGACACAAGAAGGACGTAACGCTGGTGGGACCTGTCAAAAAAGCTCCTACGAAAATGGCTGTTGGTCTTGAATCCGTTGAACATGGAACGCGCTCAGCGGTGTTTGGCCAATCTCCCCTAGAGTATCGTCGCCCCCAACGAAACTCAATACTTACTCACGCCCTGTTTGAACAGGGTTTTGGCTACATTTTTTCCGTTGATCCAGATAACACACAACGGGGACATGGTTAAGATCTTCTCAAGCACATACCGCACGGCCTCATTAGGAAACAGTTCTCAGTTTGTTAGTCGGTATTTTGGATAACTTTCCTCTTGCGGTTGTTCACGCTGAGCTAGTAGATGAGCTAGTACCACCTCTAAAACGATAGTCGGCAAGGTGCCTTTGATAGCTTACCTTCTACAAAGGACGATGCAAAAACAAATATAAATAAATCTGTGAAATTTTGCTACCGTTCTTGTGGAAGAACACTTAAAAACAACTTGACTAATATACAACAATAGTTACCGAGACTCACTCGCTTCCGCTGTTTGTACGGTATAAGATATTCGGCACGAATGTGGGAATTCCAAAGGAAGATGGGCACACAGAAGCCGAAGCGTGGCCCGACGCGCACCGCTCCATCACCATTTACGAAAAGAGAAACTAATCTATGAAGAACGATAAGAGGTACTGCGTGCGTACAAAAAATAAGGTAGAGCAAACATAGTCAATTTGTAAGAAAAAGAAGGAAGACGGATTATTACAAGTTCCGCGACGGATGCTGGTGCGCAAAAAATTGCTATCCACATGGAAGTACGATATTTGTTTGAATGATCACCTAGAAACCAGTACACCACATTTCGAAGGCTACAGTCGTGCTGTGCACAATAAAAGTCGTGGCTCACAGTTGTTCGTCCTAGAAATTTGCACGGCGCCCGCAGGCGCTTGGCAAAAACGGCCACACGCGGCGTGGGGCGGTTCAAGAAATGGCCTGGCACAGACCGTTATTCATCTAACTACCGACCCAGATGAAAATACCGCTAGGACGGGTTTTCGTAAACCAGCTGAAAAGAGGCCTTTTTGTAATATATTATTACTTTATATGATAAAAATTAGTATTGCAAATATGTGTGGCAGTGAAATTCCATACTGACTGTGTGAGAGCTACATTATCAAATAAGCGTTCTAAAACCGATTTGAATCACTGTATAACAGTCCTATAACCGTGATGTACCGTCAAGGCCAACAGTGATTGGAAAATACAGTGAGATCTCGCAGCAGGAATTAACACTCCGGCGATGTGCGGGATATGTGTAAGGGCGAGATAAAATTAATCAGCGTTTCTAGCAGCGTTTGGGCCTCCCTCTGTTTTCGAAAGTAAAAAAAATGTTCTTGCCAGGAGGTCAGGTTTCCGAGAGTAACCCCAGAACGCCCGAACCGCACTGAGATTCCAGAATTCCACCAAGATATCAATAGGGAAGTCGGTAAGCATCCAGAACAGTCAGTTACTCAGTAAATTCGGCGAAAACCAGTGAGTGTTAAGCCACTCCACAGATCAAATATGATCAGCGTTCTGGCAGTTAATAGAAGTACGACCGTAACGGATGGGTGTTCACCAAGCGCCTAGCCTGGGTCAGTGTCAAAAAGTGCCCTTTAAATAACCTTTTGCCGTTGCAGTTTTTGCACTTGCACGCTATAGCTTGTTCGCGCTAAAGCTGCTGTGGTCCTTATCGGTCAGTCTTTTTCCGGCACTAGGCAGTAGAGCAGGGACGGCAGTCGGGCATAACGGATTGGCGACATAGATGGGTTATGACAAATATGACAGTTCCCTGCATGTTCCAGGCTGAAAAGTTTTTGGCTTGTACAGATGTGGACGCAAGGTTTTCGTATAACCTTCAGGAAGAAAGAATCGGTTGCTTTAAATGAACAAACCAATGATTACCTAGGTTAAAGGGTGCCTATGTGTATGCCGTGCTTTTGAAATGCGACTGAGGATAAAATACGGCCCACAGGATCCCCCCTTAAAACCCTACCTGCCTTTCTTTGACCACGTCGTATAACTTAACAAGAGGCTATGTAGCAAGCGATTAAAGTAATCCTGCAGCAAAGAGATTGTTCCTTACTATGGTGTGGTGGCTTGTGTACTCCATGACTTTTAGGACGGTCGGACACACAAACAATTCGGCCTTCTGGGGTATTTAACTGAGAATTCATAAGCCCTTTATTTTAGCCAACTGGACCGGAGGGTTCTTTCTTCCATCGTTTTATCCGCGATACATCCAGTCCCCATCCGGTGTCCTTTGTCTTCTTCCTTAAGGTTCTCCCACTCAAGTACACGGACTGTTACACCCGGAAAAATAGGTTCCATCAACCTCCTAATCCACCCAGCTAACACAGTTATAACCATAGCGACGGATCTCCAACGACGTCAATTTCAGCTGACCAACTTCAGGTTAGTTTGGAACACCAGAAAAGCAGTGTGCGCACGTGCAACTGTAGCAACAAAGGCAACTTGAGAGCATTTCGCTGAAACTCTCGGAAGCGCTGACCAAAAAGCTGTATGTTTAGGCTCCAGGAGGCAGTAGTATTCAACCATCAATTTCATCTGCAGACTTTATTTTTAATTCCATTAACGGGTTTACTTTTGGCACTGATGCAGATTGGACTTTTAATTCCTAGTTGATACGGTAGCGGGATAAATTCAAGGTTAGTTTCGCCAAGTAGGATGACCCATGGAAAATAGGGCGGCTACTCCTGAAACTCGGCAAACTTGAACATAACCGCTACACAAAACACCTAATAGCTTAACATCTCAGTGCTCTCAGATTCAACAAAACTATCCAGACCCTTCACCCGATGCCTTAAATTGGTCATTGAGCATGATCAATCTGTCGGTTTCACAGCGTTCATCAATCGAGAATGCGAGCGTTTCAAGCTCAGTTATGTGGACGAAAATCAATGCAAATCCTTAGTATATTTGTCCGGCATCCATTCTTCTCAGCATGCAAATATCCGTTAATATTGTTGCACCAACTCGAAAAAACCCAAGGATGACCTTACAGAAGCTCGGTGCTGAATGTCACCGCCTCATCCGACCAAACCAGGACGACACAGTGATAAGCCGAGCATCAGCTGGCCCATACGACCTAGCGCACCCTGTTTCCGGAAATACGAACAAGGTGTTTTATGGCAGCTCCCATCTCAGAAATGAAAATCCTTCTACAAAATGTTGGTTTTGTGGTGACTGGCGTTATGCCCGTCCTTTCTAGGCGTGCCATGAGAAAGGACATTGTTGCCCTCAGAGAACTTTGCCGACTGATTAAAAGAGTGTGTTTGAAACGGCTCTTATATCACAATGATGGAGATGGCCGTCGAGTTCTGTCTTTGTACTAATCAAGGTGGATTTCGCATCCTGAAGTTGATTTATCACACTTTGCTTCCCTTTTCAGCTCAACGCAGCTTCAGATATCATACTGACTTTACGTACCACATCATGTCAACCATTGAGCACAAACTGCCGCCAGCAAAATCTTTCCGCTTATTGGTGAACTCACTTGTGATACACCTTTCACCGAAGCGCGATATAAAGAAATTGCCTTCCTGTTAAGATCCGAAAATATTCGGTTTGATTAATTAGTTGAATCATTACGTGTCATTCTACGGTCTGAATGCAACAGCATGCATCCCACAAATGCCAGCATTTCTCAACAGCTTACGAGCACAATCTAATCAAAATATTCTAACTTTATTCAATTTGGTCTTGAGCATTGTTCTAAAGCCCAAGCTAAACGTCATATGAAGCCAAATAACAAACTTGTCTTGAAACCAAAACGCCCGTACAGCTCGAGGCCCTTGAACCTAGATACGTTGAACTCTATTGTTTCCAGATTTCAAGTACTATTTATCCTGTCAGGTACTCTTCCTTGGCAGCTCGCACTGTTGTGGTCAAATAGGCGAATAGCAAGGTCAGAATTAAGGATGCTTATTTCACGGGCTTGATTGCGGCAGGCAAATTATACGGGTATTCTCTCCCAGTTCCAGAAGATCTGTTAACCAAACTCGACGAGGCTGACATTCATTTACAAATCGCATTTGCGAAAGACTCCAAGGATTTCCAAAACAATAACGCGCAGCGTCGTTTTTTCAGTTAAACCGTCTTCCCTTTGGAGTAAAAACTGTGCCAGCCAGATCATAGAGCTATATATAATTGGTTAATAGTTGCCGTGGAGAACATGGACGATATCACTGCTGCAGCTTATGATCAGGAAGAATTCCATCGCTTAACCTCAGTACCTGATCGAATCCAGAAATATGGCTTTCATGTCCGATCGGAAAAACTTGCATATTTTTTACGTCCATCCATTTGGGTTTTATCTTCGGTAAATCTAGACAATGCTGCAATTCAGAGAACGCCACTATCGACAGATGTGTCCTTACTGCCATTTTCCCTCAGTTTTGTAAGCCAACACAGTAATTTTCTACCAGATATGCAACGTATTTGTGGTCCCTTCAACCACCTCTTAAAAATGGATTTTCACTGAAATTGTTATCTTGAGTGTAAGTCAACTTTCGGCAAAATTAAATCGCTTCTGTCCTCAGACCTGCTGCGTGTGCATTAAAACCCTCAATCTCCTTAGTCACTCAGATAACACACAGACACAACCTCAACCCATTGAAACATACAGGCGAGTGTCTGTGGGACCCAGAGTCTGCTGCACAGTTTTGACTGAGTTTTATAGGTCTGATGAACACCGCCTGCTGAGCCTCTGGGTTGGGAGCTAGAACATACTTGGCGATTAGTTCTATAAAAGGTGCTAATTGCCCTGCATTTCTTGCCAAACACTGACGCTGCGCGATCAGGCTACTGAACCACAAGCTTAGGTTGAGGACCCTGATCGTCCTCCTATTTAAGTGTGGGTGCCCGTGTAGTAAATTAGCCCACAAGCAGTCATGAATTGTGCATATACAAAATCTCATGCCACATCTGCCATCGCTGGATGCCATCGTACCGGTCGACTTACCTGCTGCGTAGACAGATCGAGTAAGCGAAACAAGTCATTGCTATCGCCTCCATTCTTTCTGTCCCACTTAATGTTTCCTCCCTCTCCCCGCCCTATTAGCGACTCTCCTTGGATACCCAGCAGTTAAAACTGGTAACTCCGTTCGTCCTACATCGGTCCTGCAAGAAACGTCTGCAGGTATTTTGGCGCCGACATCATTAGGTATCTCGAAATCAATTTTGAAGCCTCGATGCCAAGTCTGTATGACCTGCTTTAATGTTCGTACTCTGAAGCGAGCAGGATTCACGGATTCGTGGACTCAACACAGAATCGAAGATTTCTCCCAAGGTTCCCGGGTCGGTTTTGTTTTGTCTTTCAACGGCTGCCCCTCAGATGAAAGGTACAATCGAAAAAAAGGGTGTAGCACTACTCTTTAAGTTCTCACCGCGGGCAGTAAGCTTTCCAGCGCGAGGATTCGTATAAAACTATCTAACAGTGGTTTGAACGTGGTTCTAGATGGAGCGTGGACAACCCTCGGAGGAAAGTTACTCCACACAGCTATTTTCCGAAATGAGAATAAATTTTATCTAATGAAATTGGGCACTCTGAGCTTGAAAATTCTCTTACCATGTCCAAACCGTTTGTTTTATGGATCAACGGTGAAAAAACTTTTGGCCAAATCTCGTTCAAACAGGGCGTAAGTAATACTTAGGTCCTTTCGGAGGCGACGGTACACCAGGGAAAAAAGGCCAAGCACCGCAAGACGCGTTTCGTAGTCCACGGATTTAAGGGCGGTAACCATTTTCGTAGAAGCCCGCTGGACACGCTCAATGAGGGTCATGTCCTTCGTGCGTCCTCAGTAGACAACTTCGTTGGCATATTCAAGGAGTGGTTTGATGTAGGTCGCATAGAGTATTTGGAGGTCCCTGCGAGTAATACGGGACAAGATGCGCCGAATCATTCGTAGAACGGCGAATGCTTTTTGGACCAACCTTCCATGGTGCAGTGAAAAGGACACGTTTGAGGCGGGCCAGATACACAGATCCCTTTTGGCATCTATCCTCGTGTTGTCTTCTGACCCTTTCTCACAATGAATGGCAAAGGCATTCGCTCAGTCTCCTCCGAATGACATGCGGACCTACTTTTCGTCATTCAGAGGGAAATGCCAATCCAACGAACACTGATTCGCGGCGTCTACATTCACTTGGAAGGCACTGGCCTCAGAACTGCAGGATTTCAAGTCGTCCGCGAAAGGCAGACCTGCTTTGGCATAATCTGTCTATAAATACGAGCAAGTTCGACACGCAAGAGGGGTTTGGGAGAAATCCGTGTTGAACTGGAGGTATCAAGGTAATGGAAGTGTGGTAATCTAGGGTGGCTTGCTTCAGAATGCTATCCATCCCCTTGCACGGCACGCTATTTAGGCGTATAGGCCTGTGGCTTCCAGGCGATAGTCAGCCATTACTTTCTTAGATGACCGTGACAGTCGTTTCCTTTCAAGCAGAGGGAAATTGGCCCTCGTCAAGTGAATGACGAAACACCTGATGGAGGTGAGTTGCCAGTGTAAACGACGTTTCCTTCAGGAGCCTTGGATGGACTTCGTCGGGCCCCAATGAGCAAAATGGGTTGATCTTGTGCAAGACCAAGTGGGTTAGACGCCGTTCGTAGTTGTGCCTTGACTGGGTAGGATATGACGAGGCGCTGGGGCTGAATATGGACCTGCATAGTGTTTTCTGTGGACCTCATATGGATTAATCCTGGTATCGCTGTTCAATCCCTCAAGGAGGACGCGGATGGCTTGTTTTTGCGGCGGTCTCGTGAACAGCACATTTCTGTTTTTCGGGCGAGTTCCAGAATGGTGGCTTGCCTTCGTACCATTAGTGGATTTCCGATTTACGGTGGTTCCGCGTCTTACGAAATGCCAGCTCATCCTCTGTGCCTCCTGGATAACACGCTGTTCTTGCTTTCACACTGGACTCGCTTGGCATTGGTGTGAGCTGCGTAGCAGAAACAAGAATTCACATTTCTAACACAATGGTTGAGCTAAACGCTCTAGCATTCTCCACCTGCTTCAGGCTGCACACCTCTGTCGATCCAGAGGCGGCTGCAGCAGAACATGCAAGGGTTGTTACGGTCCTAAGTCACCTGGCGGAAACACCCTTGTTCGACTGGCTATCCACCGATATGCACCCCTTCGCGGTCTGTCTGTCAACGTCTGTGATGCATCGCGAGCGAGATGATCGATGTCTTTTTGTCGTATCTGTTTAAGCTCTGTCTGACTGTAGCTCTGAAACCATCAAAGACAAGTCTTCTGACGCCCTAAAATCCATTTTGTGGCGAGCTAAAAGCACAGATATCGTTAACTTGAAAGCGGAATTGGGCAGGCTGAGCGCCTTTAGGAATCATTTATGTGGAGGAGATGGACTGGACTTGGTACGTACGGAGTTAGAATTCTACCCTGAAATCCTTGATACTTCAGCATTAATACGCCTTCGAATATTCCCTGGGTTCGCTTCTTGCTAAATCTCGCCATACTGTGGCGCTGAATCTTGCCCTCGCGCTACACAAACCTACTTGTCGGCTTCAAGCCCCGCGTCTCCTGCTCATCACCATGAGCCCTACACTTCTACTTTTAGGCGTTTGCTTATGGCATTTCTGACCCTAATGCCGTCGACAAAAATCATGGCTGATTCGGCAGATGCGGTATCCCATCAGCCCAAGCCTGATGTAGCAATCAAAGATGACAACATGGGCTCTTGCCCTAGACCCTATGAACCAATGACACTCGATGCCTTCCCACCAAAGCGCTCCCTCGGGATGAAGCACTTGCTGTCAAAGACTGGTATCCTGTAGTCTCATCTCACACTAAATCCCCGAATTATCACTCCTCACCCTTCGTCTACGAACTTGACCATGCCAATTAAAGCGTGCAGGACAGGGCCTTGGGAGGATCCCACACCCACAACTACTATTCCCAATTTTAGTCCAAATCAAGTTCCCCCACCTGGCCACCCACATACCATTTCCGTGAGATTCTTTTTCGGCAGTTACCTGTCCCTCCATAGCCTATGGGAGTACCCTGTTAACCGCTTCTCCTCATCATACACGCCCATTGCGCAATTCTAGTACTGATACACTCAAAGGAAGCTGCTATGACCCTGTTAGTGGCTTGTAGCGTCGGACTAAGGGTTCATATATTGTTGTGGGTTCAAATATGGTTGTGGTATATGAGTGCGCAAGTAAGTAGACTTAGAGCTGCTGAGACGCATCTGAATTGTTTTTGCCTGGGATTGGAAACGTGAATTACGAACAAACGCGAACGACTGCCGCATTTATGTGTTTATGATATGTAATAACGGTATTTTCTCAGCTGATTGTTCGATCTGAGGCTTCCAAGCTGGTGTTCTCCCAAAAACAACCGTCAAACACTAATAACGTGTATTAACGCTAATAACCAAAAACACTTGTACGGCGCTTCGTGTTTAAAGTGCATACGGCGACAACATTCTGGTAACCGGCATTCGGCGATTATTGGATCCGCCCGGTACGTTCTAAATTGGTTACGTTTTTCCCTCGTGCTAGTTTGTGAAAGAATTCTTTCACTGTTAAGACTATTTACAGAGTTTACACGTGTTAGTTGTTGAATTTTCTCACACTAGCATAACATTCTCGTGATAACCTCTGTTAATTTGCACCCAATTCCTACTTTGCATCTAGTCGCAATCATGTCACCAGTCAATACAGGCTGCTCTCTGCAGTCATCGATGGCCCACAACGGATGTGGACGAAATGGCTGTCCGTCGAACGTGAGACGCGGTATAGAAGGAAGCAATTGTCACACCAATCTACAAAACTGGTGACCGACTATCGCCTGGCAGCTACAGGCCTGTAAGCCTCACTAGCATGCCATGCAAGGTGATGGAACGCATTCTGAAGCGAGCCATTCTGGATCACCTTGCTTCCAACAACTTGATTTCTCCAGTTCAACACGGATTTCTCCCAAACCGTTCCTGCTTGAAGAACATGCTCGTATTTATGGACAGCCTAACCCAAGCCAAGGACGAGGGACTCATATCAGATGCCATATTTTTCGACTTCTCGAAAGCACTTGATCGTGTCCCACACGTCCTGCTGCTCCACAAACTCGAGTCTTACGGGATTCAGGGGAGAATCACACAGTGGATCAAGGCATTCCTATCAAACAGATCATTCCGACTGAAAGTAGGCTCGACCTATTCTTCTTCGGCACCGGTCTCCATTGGAGTTCCTCAAGGTCCGTTTTTGGACCTTTGCTGTTTCTGATGTACGTCAATGACCTTTCAGATGTTCTTGCAAGTTCATGTCTACTTTTTGCGGACGACGTGCAATCGTGGAGTTCTAAGGCCAGTGCCCTCCAAATGGATGTAGACGCCGCAAAGCAGTGGTCGTTGGACTGGCACCTTCCTCTGAATGACGAAAAGTGCGTCCATATGTCATTTGGGGGAGACTCAGCGAACTCCTTTGTCATGCATGGCAAGAAAGGACCAGAAGATATCACGAGGATAGATGCCAAAACGATTTGGGTATCTGGCTCTCTCCAAACCTGTCCCTCTCACTGCATCTTGGGGAATCGGCCCAGAAGGCATTTGCTGTACTACGAATGATTCGGCACATCTTCTCCCGTATTACTCGCACGGACTTCCAAATACTCTATGGGGCCTATGTCAGACCGCTCCTTGAATATGCCAACCCGGTTGCCTATTCAGGACGCACGAAAGACGTAATCCTCATTGAGCGTGTCCAGCGAGCTGCTACGAAAATGGTTGCCGGTCTCAAGTCCATGGACTACGAAACGCGTCTCGTGGTGCTCGACCTCTTTCCCTTGGAGTATCGTCGCCTCCGAGGGGACTTAATTCTCACTTACGCCCTGTTTGAACAAGGCTTGGCCAACAGGTTTTCACCGTTGACCCAGCAAACACACGGCGGGGACATGGTGAAGATTTTAAGCTCAGAACGCACACCTTCATTAGGCAAACTTTTTCTCATTTCGGGTAGTTGCTGCGTGGAATAACCTTCCTCAGACGGTTGTCCACGCTCCCTCTAGAACTCTGTTCAAAACACTATTAGACACTTATTTACGCAAGCCCTCGCGCTGGCAAACATACTGCCCCGCGCTGAGAACTTAAAGAGCAGTGCTACACCCTTTTTTCACTTGTGCCTTTCAGGTGAACGACAGCTGCTGAACGACAAGAACAAAACCGACCCGGGAAACTTGGGCGAAGGCCTCGATCCTGTGTATCAATCCGTGAATCCGTGAATCCCTGATGCGCCATTGGGTGAAGACTTTCGGCCAATCAGAGCAAGCCTTGGTGCTGGACAGGCAAGCAGCCCAATCGTCTGGCAGTTCGCGTGCAGCACAGGCCTCTTGGCCACAGCAGCGCTTAATTCTGTGTGGTAAAGTGTTACCTATTCGGAATACCCCTGACACCTACCTCTTAAAATTTGCTGACGTTTCTTCGAAGTCATGGGTTTAAATGCGATGGCTTCATTGGCTTGCGAATCCTGCCTGTCCAGCGTCGCCGTCTTAATGCGTGCTCGGGCTGGCCTTCCGACAGAGCATCCGATGGATTTTCCGCAACTTTCCAGAAGCATATCTAGACTCAACTCACTCGGGCAGGGGGAGGGCAGGATCCGCGGATTTGTCGGTCAGATTTGGTTTTTATGCAGGATTCACCTTGTTGGGCCAACTTTAATCTCTTAGTGCATTTTGCCTGGCCGATGAAGGATGTGCCCTAGTATCCACTTAGGGTATCTTCCGTGATAGTCTAGGACTAACGCCATCTGGCCTTCGCTGAAAAAATGCGCAGCTGCGCCATGATACCGGTTGAACTGGTCCTCTATTATCATTTTGCGGTGACTCGTTTGCCTATTTTGTGATCGAGTAGTGTCATCGGGTGTTCGGATATTACAGTGGAGTAGTGCCTCTGCTAGTGGCACTTTTTCAGGCGCGTTGTGGTTTGGCATAACTGAATATGCCTCTGCGAAATCACTCCCGTCGGTCCATTCCCTTTGGACTTCTGAAGGCGCACTTCAGAGTGTCAACAAAGCGTTCGGCCTGGCCGTTCGACTGGATGAAACGGCGGCGAGCGGGCGTGAGGTATGCCATACCCCTGACAAATCTCTGCGAACGCCGAGGACGTGAACTGATTGAAGTTGTCGAATACGATAGTTTCTGGCGTTCCAAAGCTACTAAACAACCATCGGGGCTTCGGGACTGTATTGGCAGCTGTGAGGCTGTTCCCTGGAAGTATTTCCGGCCACTTGCTGTAAGCGTCGATCACAACCAGAAGGTTTTGGCCACTCACCGCACCTGCATAACTGATGTGAAGGCGGGACCAGTGCTCGATCGGCTGCGGCCACGACCGTAGGAAGAATTCCACCGGTGATTTGGATGTTTCACCACACTGCAGGCAAGGTTTGGAGAATTGCTCAATCTGAGAGTCCATCAAAGGCCAGTAGACGTAACTTCGAGCAAGGGCCTTCATCCTGTTTGTTCCCGGGTGCCGTTTGTGGAACTGATTCAGGACGGTTGGTTCTAAATCCTTTGGAATGACAGCGCGTTCTGAAAATAAAAGGCATCCGTCGGCTAGAGATAATGCATCACGCCAGTTGAACTAAGGTCTCAATTAGTCTTTTTGGTAGGTACGCGGCCACTGATTGTGGTGGTTCTTGATGATCTGGTGCAGCACAGGGCCTTGGTCTGCAGCCTGGCGGACCATGTCAGCAGTCACTGGAAGAATGTGATACTATACGCATCGCTTCGGGTTTCAAGGCATTCGTTGCGACTGCAGCGCCCTCTTGTTCTGGGCTGCTTGAACCAATGAGAGGTGACAGTGCGTCGGCTTGTCCGAGGTTGTTGGTGAACTGGTGCTTAATCTTGAAGTCGCATCCCAGAAACAGAGTGGTCCGTCGCTGGAGAAGGTTGGCGGTATACACCAGAATCCCCTTTTTCGAGCCAAACACTAAGGAGCAGCTTGTGATCGGTCAGTAAGGTAAAGTGACGGCCGTAGCGCATTTTCTGTAACACTGACAGCAAACACGATTGCCAGATCTTCCCTTTTCATCTGGCTGTGGTTGCGCTCGGCTGGTGCCAAGGATCTGGGCAAATGCAAGATGGCTTTCGGAAGCGATGCATGGCAGACAGAAACGAGCTGTGGTGGCTGACAAGACCGAGGAAGGTCCTGAGGGATGTTACGTCTGTGGATGTTGGAATACGTTTGATGGCCTCGATGTTCTCCGGGTCTGTTCGGCGGCTGTGTTCGTGAATGATGAACCTGAGGTATTTTATCAACCGCATGCGTTATCCTCGGTTCTGTCTGATGTTCTTGTTCAAGTAGGAGGCAACACCGGGCGAGTTCTTCCATACCGTTTTGGTGATCTGTTGAAATATGGCTGGCACTGTCTTGGCACCAAACGGCAGTCGGATATGTGGAACAGACCGCGGTGCGTATTGATTGTCAAAAGTTCTCGGGGTTCTTCCTCAACTTTAATCTGGATGTAAGCATCGGCCAAGCATATCTTAGCGAAGCATTTCCCCTCATTTAGTCGCGCGAATGCGAAGCAATAGAGGGTACTGCTGGGTATCTAGTGCAGCATGGAGACTGTCGGAGATGTCTGCACACAGCCAGATCGTCTCGTTAGTCTTCAATAATACGATCGGTGCTGCCCATACAGAGGAGTTGGTTGGTTAGAGAACAGCAGCTCTCTGTATTCGGTCGCCTTCTTGATGAACAGTGGGCAAGGCTGCATACGTTACTGGACGTTTCGGCTTGAAAACTGGTTTGACATTCGAAAGGCGACACACTCTTGCTCTCGCTTTCGTGCGCCGTCCGAGCCCGTCGATGAACATAGAGGTCCTCAAGTGAACGCCTCGGAAGGTAAGTTTTTCGTTGGCACATCTGAATATGGCGTACGTAAGGTTGCAAACAGAACTAATAGGCTTTTTCAGCCGATTCAGCTTATCGATCTAGTCTGGCCCCATGAGATCAAGTTTGGGGCATGACGTCAAGTAGCACGTGTCTTATACCATCGAGCCCTTGAAGCATATGGAGCGGTCAACCTCGCCGGTAAGTTTCAGGTTACCGCCAGAATCATTACGGACACAATATTCAGTTGGTTTCGTATATGGTCTGCAATTTCGCTCCCGTGTTCGTTCACTGAACAGCACAATGTCGGAGCTCGTATCAAGCTGTAAACCAACTGAAACTTTGTTGATATGAACTGTCACGAACTTCCTTCGGCAAGCAAAGTCAACTTTGTAAAATCAAATTAAATTTGAAAATCAGATAAAAAAATCAAGCAAAATCAAATCAAAATCAACTCAAACCACCACTGAATTAGACCACGATTCGTGAGCCGCACGGTGGTGTTCTGGTGGCTGCGGCATCTGAGATCGATATAAATCTCCTTTTTGGCCATGGTGATTGCACCTGGAAGATTTATGACGTCCAATCCGGCAAAAGCGAGCGAAATGGCACTCACCGCGATGCTGGCAAATTGGGGGAGATCTGCACCGTTTTCGACCGGGTTTATTCCATGGTGTCTTTGGGACGTTAGAGTTGATTGAGTGGACACAACTGCTGGAAGTGGCAGATGATTGATCAATCAAAGCCGTGTCGTGCTTCAGGTTAATTGGGTATTGACGTTCGGTAGTGGCGCTCCGCAACGTCGTTTTAGTATCGTATTCAATTCTGTGAAGCATTAGGGCTCTGATGTTCACATCTTGGGACGACTGGAGGCCGGAAACAAAAATGGAGTTCCTCAAGGCTCCATTTTGGGACCACTTCTGTTTCTGATCTACGTCGACGTCCTTCCAGATGTTCTTTCAAGTTCATGTCTATTTTTTGTGGCTGACTTGAAATCCTGGGGTTCAGATGCCAGTGCCCTCCAAATGGATGTCGATGCTGTAAAGCAGTGTTCGTTGGACTGGCACCTTCCTCCGAACGACGAAAAGTGCTTCCATATGACATTTAGAGGAGACCCAGCGAACGCCTGTGCTACGTGAGAATGGACCAGAAGACACTGCGAGGACAAGTGCCAAAAAGGATTAAGCTTTCTGCCTTTCCTCGAACATATCCTTCTCATTGCATCATAAAAACTTGACTCAATAGGCATTCATGGTTCTACGGATGATTCTGCGCACCTTCTCCTGCAAGGCTGCTGAATGGCAAGAGCGCAAATTTACTGACCGGAAGATTCCTGGTCCGAACCCGACCTGCGCATCTCGACCTCTGTCTTGGCTTGGGCAATCTGACAGTATCCCACCCCTCGTGCTTCCTTTGGGTGGCATGGCAGCACCACCAATACCAACAACACTCAAACTCTTCGTGATCTCTTTCACGTCCTTCTGCCAAGTCATCCGTTGTCCACCTCGCGGTTTGCGCCATTCTGAAGGGGCAACACTCGTCTCGGTAGACGATATTTCGGCATACGTAGCATATGGCCGAGCCATCGTAATCGTAGCACACGTCAATGCCAAGCGAGTTCAGTATGAGAGCAAGAGCAGCTTGTTGTCCCGCCTGCTTCAGAGTGCGGACTTTGAAAGAAGCCAGGTTGACTGGGCGTCGATGCTTGAAGATTCATCTGAAGATATCTGAGGATGTCGGCGCCTTGTGACGAGCAGATGTTGCTTGTAAAACCGATGCAACACGAACGGAGTCCTCAGTCCTAAGTGTTGGGTCCACAAGGGGAGTTATTATTGAGTGGCGAGAGGGGGGAGAAAAAATAGGTGAAAGAGACAGAAGAGAGGCGTCGGCTGTAGCCTGTCAACCAAAGCCTTTGGCTCAAAAGCCTAACCACAAGGCAGCGGTGTTTGGAGGGAAATGCAAATGCATTACGATTTCTACGGAACAGGTCCCCACATGTTCAAACCCCCAACCTAGAGGACCAGGAGACTGTGTTCATCAGACCTTTAACCATTAACCAACCTGGTATGAGAGACTCTGTGAGTATCGCGGGGACACCCGCCAGTATAGCTCAATGGGTCGCTGAGGCCAACCATCACACGGTAAGGTCCAGTCTCTTCGTGACAGATGCCACACAATCAAAAACCCGTTTTGTACTAGCCTCGTTACTGACACGCCGATGCCATCCAAAACCAGCCACGCTTCTGAGCCATCGGTGATGAAAAACCTGAAGACGCCTCACATCATCTGTCCGCAGAGACCACATCTCGCACCCATACAACAACTCAGCCCTTACTATAGCCTGGTACCTGCCCCCCGTAAGATCTATTGATATGCCTCGAAGTAGCCGTGTATCAGACCGTATTGTTGTAGGGCTGAATGACTTGACCACTTCTCGTGGTGGATTTGAGATATCTCCAGGTCCTTAACCACCGGTGTTCCGGACGTACAGCTGAACTCGGCTGCAGCTAGCGAATTCGGAATGAGGTGATCAGGCGACAAAGTCTTGTTGAAGCAGAAGGTGCTTCCCTCAAAAATTTTTATCCAGGATTGCATGTGTTAGGATAGCTCCAAGTCTTCCTGCCTGCCCCATTCCTTTCCTGTTTTCATCATACTACTTTATTCAAACAAATAGCCATGCATGTTTGTACGGCAGTGAAGTATGAGTGTTCCCTTTTGGTGTTGCTGTCACTGTTGACGATGGTGTTTGCATCTGATTACGGCCTGATGTTCTTCAGCTTGATCACCAACTTCTCTCTCAGTATCGGACAATCCAAACGTTGTATCAGTGATGTGGGTATTACGTTGAGTACGATAGATGAAGACGCCATGTTTCACTGGCCTCCCGTAAACAGTCTACTATATGCAGTCATACTGGTCAGTTCTCAGAATCCAGCGACCCAAAATGATGGCGGTTCCGCTGCACACATCCGGCTGTTTACATACTTCCAGTCAGGCGCATTGTTTCTTGGCTATACTACTCAAGGCAACACCCGTACTCTTGAGATCACGGGGCTGCGTGGTCAGACTCATCTGACACTCAAACGTACAACGAGGAGAAGCTGACTTGGTTTTGGCAGCTCTGTGACGCGTCACCGTAATGGGGTCTTGTATGCATGTTACGGAAAGAGAAAAAATCGTTCAGCTGTGACAACCTTTCGTTGCCTAGCTGCCATGGCACCCGAGAGAAGCACGAGGGCTGGGATACTGCCAGGTTGCCCAAGCCTAGACAAGGGAAGTCGAGATGCAGAGGTCGGATTTGAATTACAGACCTTCCGGTCATATGCTCTAACCACTGAACCATCTCTGTCACGGACTACTGGCGCATCGGATTTTAAATAGGAAAGGTTATGATCAAGGGGTGCCCGTTGGTCTTTGAAAATTTTTTTGAATTTATACTCTACTACGTGCTGGTGGCACACGCGTAGTTTTTATTCTTCCGGGTGAAGGGATTGAAGTGAGCTCGTGACAGGTCAGTGACCAATGTGCGAACTTATTGACCGTAGGGTCCGTAGCTCGAACCCAGCCCCAGCATTTCGGGCAGGTTTGGGTAACCTGCCCTTGTTATTTCCTCGTAGCCTGACAGCTAGGCGCTGGAGTGTTACAGCTGGGTGATTGTTGTTGGGTTCGAGTGGAATGCAGTTTTCACTGAGTTGCGCTAGGATTTAGGCGTAGGAGCCTGGCTCATGACGCTGCTGCGTGTGATCGGTGCTTTCGAAACAGCATTAGCTCTGGAGGGTGACTCATTTTTCCGATAGTATTAGCGCAGTCGTCGACGGTCACCGTTGGCTATTAGACTATCAGTTTGCGTGGTCTTTAGGGCCAGCTATTTCTAGCCCGTTTGTCTCCTTGAAAGGCAGTATCACTGCTGTCATAGGTATTGAAACGCTGGTCGCCTAGATTAAACACCTCACCACCTTTACTGAGTATTGTGTGCTTTTACGCTCAGACTACCTGTTAGTATGGGGACTAGATGTCTGGCTCCCTATTCATCTTTCTCGCATGAGCTCCAGATGGGTCAGTGGTCAAGGCGTGAACTTACTGGCTGGAAGGTCCGTGATTCGAACTCGACTTTTGCATATCGACTGCTTCTGTCGGCCCTCGTGCTTCTTCCGGGTGGCATGGCAGGTATGCGCCGAAAGGACGTTACACTTGAACGGTTGTCCGAGCTGGTAATCGATCTTTGTTTGTAAGCCGTCTGCATTTTACTGGAATGTGGTTTGCATGTGCGAATTCTAAAATGCCTCGCCTACCGGAAGGCCTATCAATGTGATGCGTGAACTCATTGGCCTAGATTGCAGCGTAAGTTCTAGCGGACTAGCAGACGTCAGGGTCACTGACCGAATTCGGAAGACCGCAGATTAAGCCAACATTTCACACATGGCGCCAGTGTGACGCTAAGTCCTCTGTCAACGACCAAGTTGCAATATGATGCACGGTTACTGTGCGCCGAAGCTCCAAGGACTTCAGTCTTTGGTCACTAGCGTTTCCGATCCTCCACCGGGTCTTGCGTGGACATCAGACTATTAATTCAGAAAAGTCCAGTTACTTATGCTGCAAGAGCATTGGCACTAGAAAACCAGAGACTGACACCAATGTTGACACCGATGCTACACCGCCGTAGAACCACAAGCTTTATTTAGTTATGTGTAACAAGAATAAAACTAATGGATGGGGAGGGGACCTGGTTATAGCCTGCTACAAATATTCTGGGATATTTACGCTACCAGACACTCCATCAGACAATCTAGACAGGAACTGACACTGACGTCAGTGAACCGCCATTTCTTACAACTGCTCCAACCAAACACTGGTAAGATTACTTGCATTCCACCAACAGCACCCGAACTCTTCGCAGTCTCCTGCGAAGTCACATCTCCACTCGACAGTTTGTACCATTCTAAAGGATACACAGAGAACAGCACTAATCTCGGTGGGCTGTTTGGCACGCGTAGAGCATGATCGAACCAGCGCAAATGACAGTACTGAATGTTTTCTGCGACTGAAAAAGCGAACATTCATATTCTACTCGCGTCGTTTTGAAGTTGGCATCAACATCGGATACCTATAGCGCGTCTGTTACACCGGTAGTCAAAAACCTGAAGACACCTGAAGACTCCTACTTTAGCCTGGTACGCCTGGTATGTGAAAAGAAGCATACGAATGCGTCGTGTGATTTTTTTTTGACTCAACGAGTGGTGCAAATTGGCAAATGTGTTTCGTGTCTTCAAGGTTCGTGCACTAACGCTCTCAGACATAGTTCTGTCGAATCTAATACAACCACCGACGATTATAAAAATTTCCACTACCTGCAGTGCCTCTTCGTGGGTTGCAAGCAGTATGGTCAGAGGCCGCATGTTATAAAACACGACTTTGCATTTTGTGGGTGCGTTGGAATTTGCTTTCCTGGAATCCTTCCACTGATGTTGCCAAACGAACCGTTCAGCGACGGCAATCAACGGGTACCTTAGAGGCGCTCCTCTTGCCCATCCTTTCTTATAGACAACCTGTACTCTCTTTCTGGTTACGCGAATACTTTTGAAAAGTACGTTGTCATTCACCCCTCATATTCTCATTTGCTTAAGCACCTTGACCTCTTCCGGATTTATGACGAAGATTTGCATATGTCCAGCACGTGTAACTCTAATCTTGTGTCCATCCTTGACAGGGTCACTGCAAGATCCTGCGTTGCTTAGGATCTTACGGGACGCTTGGTGCTGTCGAGTTGTACGCAGTTGATTTCCAGTAGGTACCCATGCATTAGGAACAAATGGATGGGGGCAATGAATTCTTTATTGACAATTGGACATTCACTTGGCATTCAGTACGTTCGGGAGGTATTTCTGAATTCAGTGGCGACAAATATCACCTGAAATACCAAGTATCGGGTAAGTTTGGCAGTCTTTAACTAACAGCTTGACAAAGCAGTATATGCAGCAAATTAAAATGAAATGCGCCTCAAGGTCTGTCTAAAACAGGAACATAACGGACACTCAAGCGAGAAGGGGCGAAGGGAGAGGAAGGGATTACTAAAATATGGCTGCCGAAGAGGCAGAGTTGTCGCAGTGGATTGCGTGTTCGGCTGCTATCCGAGGTTTCGGTTTTCGCCGTTTCGTCTTCAGAGCAGGCACTCGAAAACAGGTAGAGTAGACACGAAATTGCATATGAAGACAGACAGGTGACAAAATCTCGGTTTTACCAACTAGAGGCTAGAGGGAGCCTCAGAGAAGGAGAGCGGCATCATGGCGGACAGATTTGAATCGCACTAGTAATGGGTAGCCAAAGCAAGTAGAAAAAACAACCATTGATTTCCGTTGATTCACAGTCAACAACATTCGGACGTTGATCTCTTGCTGCTTTCCTGTCTTTATTCTCCCAGACTAAGCTTTTCCCCTTCATCAAATGTGCTACCCTTTTCTCAATCCTTGACGTGGTTTCTCTTCAATACATTTTCTTGCTGCGATTCAACTCGCTTCACCTGGCGTTAAAACACCGCCGAAGCCAGTTGACTTTCTTAGTCGGACAGCCATGATATTCGGATTTCTTTCATCGTTCATTCAACCCAAAGTACGGTTGGTGGCAATGGTGAAGACATGGTCAGAATCAGAGCCAACTGCACCTTAGGTTTGTTTTGTAAAGTAGCAAAAAACTACGATCGTATATTTCGGATACGGGACATCGTTTCTGTCGACCAAATACTTTCGACAGCTTGATTTACTCCACTGAAAAACGGTGGTTCCTTCGTGTCTGTTAAAAACGTACATGTAATAATTCTTTCTCCGCCTGCTTAGGTCGTTGCACGGTCAACTGCTTCGCGCAGTTATCGATACCTTGAGACTTTATCCGCTTTAGAGTTTCACTGGGAACAGGATTGAATCGCGGTGTTTATCCAGTCTACATCCAGCGTTGCATGTGGAGTACTGTACTCTATAGCATCACGGAACTATTCTGGGCAAACAGAGTGAAGTAAGCTTCTGGGGGGTAGATTTTCTTGTTTTGAATTGGAGCATTCAACTTGGCACTGGTAATTGCTCTCAAATTCTTATTTGCAGATTGCGTCCGCCTTACCTGGCCGACGTTGGTTCTATGTCTCGTGTGCATAGTAAATTGCAGCGTGAAGTTCTTCGGCTCTATCGTGATCTTTTGCGTAGTGTGACTCCAAGACCCGTATGCGGGGACGCTGAACCAGAGAGTCGTCCGGAACTCACATCCCTCCGCCAGTCCATCCGGAACGAATTTCGAAGACAAGCAAGTCTGTACAAACGAACTGACATATTGCAAATCGAGGCAGCATTGCGAAGAGGTCATCGTCGACTAGAAGATTTGAATAGTGGCACAGTTGATCGTCTCGCACGAATACAACCTACGCAGGAATTGCCGAAGAAAACTTCCTGATTTGATAGTATGTCCAATCAGTTGCTTTTGCAACGGATAGTCCGAACGCTTTCACCGCCGAGGGAAACTGGCCTAATGGGTGCTTTTGCCTATGGATCTGTGGCTTTTCCGCAACATGGCAGACCCCGTTCGGATTCCCAACTTGATTTGATCTTTATTGTCCGTGACCCAGAACGCTGGCATGTTCAGAACGCAAGCCGTTACCCCACGCACTATAGCTTTCTCATGAGACACAACCCGCGGTTCTTTGTCCGAACTATTCTCTCCCGTTTTCCTGGTCCACAAATTTTCTACAACCCATTTATACCGTGGTTTGATGAGTGTGAAGGTAAACAGCTACGACTTAAATATGGTGTAGTCGGTCATGCCAAGGTTGAACAAGATCTCCAATCTTGGTCCAGCTTGTACCTTGCTGGTCGTTTGCACAAACCTGTCTTGTGGATCCCCCTAGGAGACGAACAGTCTCCCTCAGATTCTGATCGTAACCTCAACAAACTCGTCTCCAACAATCTCCTGGCGGCTCTGTCGTACGTTTTGTTACAGGTGGACCCGTCTCGTCCTTTCTTGACTGAATTCGAATTGTTTCGGGCTATTACATCAATATCGTATGATGGGGATTGGCGTATGCTCGTGGGCGAAGACAAAAATAAGGTTGACCGTATAGTTACTGGCCAAGAGCGACTCTCTCGCTTTCAGAGTTTGTACTCCACTACCCTCGCTCATCCTTCTTTATCGAAATACGTTGGTCTCCTACCAACCGATACGACGAGTTTGGCAAATGAGGTGCATTTTTCTCAGCCGCCGGATTCCAAAGATGTTGTTGTATCGCTGCTGAACAATATCCCGACTAATGTTTGCAGACGGGCTCTCCCGGGCCGTCGATTTTGGAACTGCGACCCACGGGAAGTATTGGCTGAACTCTCGGCTGTGGAGCGACAATTACGTCTTCGGCGAACAGTGCGGCGAATTGTTATGCTTTCTAGTGTTCAACAGACGGTCTTTAGTATCTGCACCACTGGCCCTGTACGTTCAGCCCTCTATGCTAAGGAAAAGCTGAGAAAGATGTTAGCCAGCCTTGGTCTTTTGAACTGGTAACAATGAGGGTTTTTGCATTTCTTGCATAAATCTACCGGTTTTTACAATTTTTGACCCAGTAGTGTTCCCCAGATTTGTTTTGTGATAGATGCGATTTGATGATAATTCTTATTTTTTTTATTGGAAACCAACCATTTGGAGTACCCTGAATATCGCAACGTTACACGGGATTTGCGGTTGCTGCTAGCGTTAGATACTATGAAATACTCCGATGTTATGTGCAAGAATAGACTCAAGTCTACGTGTGGTGAAAACACGCGGTTGAAGTTCATGATCCTACGAGCATTGACTCTGAAGCCAAATTTGGAGATATGTTTGATTTCCTGAGTGAAGCTGGGACTCTGAAGAGAAGTTTACAGAATAGAAGAGGGCTATCCAGTTATAAATCAGTGTTTTTCTATACCGTTGGAAGTTAGTCGAGGTTTTCACATATTTCTTACTCATGGAGGATACCGTTTCATCAGTAGGTTACAAGAAATGGTGTGCATATTTTTATGATATTTACCGCAAATTTTTCGAAACTCGTCAGTCGTTGAGAGAGTTGAAACGGTCGAATTACGCACGAGTTTGCTTCTTACTGGTTCCAAACGAATGTTCGCTGATCTTCGCAATCGATTTATGATTAGGTCAACAGGGAACGCTCTCGATCCATCAATACAGTATTGGGCTTCAGTTACGTGTTTTAGCCTCATTCATTCGAGGTGATAACATTCCGGTACTTTTGGCTACTGTTTGCTTACATTCGAGGTCGTAAACGCGCTTCTGCGTGTAGCATATATACTCCGTGCATTGTAAGTGCTTCTACCAAAATCTTTGTGAATATGGCAGCGGCACATCACAATAGACGAGCAATATCCTGTAGCATCCAAATGATTTCGTTAGATTGTCTTCCACTAAAAAGCGTCGTCGTTTTCCATGCTCACTGCATGGGTGCCATTCCCTCACCAACAGGTAGACTGTTGGCTGAATGGGCTATGTAACATTTTTATCATAAGACGCGTATTAAACCTTAAGTGCATGGATGTGGTGTATGGATGGCAGTGCCGTTTTTCCAAAAAAATGGCTACTTTTCGTTTAGGTCGTAAGCTGTTTTGAGTTTCGTAGGAATGTATGTGATGATGTCTCTGCAAGAAACATTTCTGCCATAGTGAACTTCAGTGTTAGCAAGCTGTCCCAACTATCAAGATGATGACCCTCCAATAATCAGCTTGACCCACTGTACTGTGAGTCCGATGAGCATACTTGCTACAGTATCGTAGTGCGTGGTTGGGAACACACTAGTTTCACCAACTCTCGACCTTTGTTGTGTGCCATTAAGATGCGAACGGATAACGACAACTTTGGTTCTTCTCAAAAGTGGGGAGAGTGATGCCACCAGGGAAATAGATGTCAATTCTTCATTCAGGCATGTATCTATGTTGGGTCTTCATAGCTTTGGCAAGGTTCCGAGGGGCTAAACTTTATAAGGTTTTTGAACGACATGGCAAAGCATAGTGGTTGATTTCCTTCGAATGCTTCGTATTAAGAAATTTGGATCCCAGCTCTGCTATGACTCCTTGATACATAAGTAATTCAACAAATGCTCAGTTGGCAGATTGTCAAATACTGGTAATCTGGGTGTGTTTATTCGTTGCGTATCAGGTGGCTGTCGATCTGTTCAGCTGAGCTTGCAAGCTAATTGCCAAGCTCGGTGAGCAGGCCAACGTCCACATAATCAACAGTCAATAATGCTTTATGGATTGTGAGTAAGTGCTGTTTACACAGTTGGTGCGGCTCACCAATCAGAGCATGAAACCAACATTTCAGACTGCGATAACGAGATAACCAGATAACTACGTTCCATTTGATTGTGGCTTTTCATGCACCACCCTTCCAATACCGCTGTTTGCTTGGTCTGAACTGGAGACAAAGCGACTGCCAACCCCTATTTGTCATGAAGGTATCCGTACGCTTGTTTAGAACGACAGTCGTTTGCAGCCGGATGTCAGCGCGTCTGCTAAGCGTTATGTTTAGATACCCAGGTATGCCCTTGATTGTAATTAAATGACGGTGACCAGCTAGGAGTAAGAAATTTTGTGTTGGCGCCCTCAAGACGGACACTTAATGGTTGCATACTCTCTGTGGCCGAATCACCGTTACCATAAAGGGGAAATACGCCGTTGAATTGGAGTGATCTTGATGAAGCTAGCTGTTAAGATGTTTGACAGTATCAGGACCATAACTGATAGGTAGCGTCACAATCAGATTTCCTATTTCTTGTAACCGCTGGCTCGTGAGTGCTTTGGAGCTTCCGACTTGGTTATTGGTCTGCGCGCTGAACTTGGAAGTTCGATTGCAAACCCTTCATCACCAATCGAGTTGACATCGAAAGTGCGGGTTTGACGATTTCGCCTCGGTTGGTGATGAAACGTTTGCAATCCAACTGCCAAGCTCGGCGAACAGACCAACAACCAAGCAGCGCATCCGAGCTACCCGTGTAACGGTGGATACTACTGATGCGGCATGTGAGTAGCACGTCTTCTCGTAAATCCGCTTTGCGTCTCTTGAAAAGTGAGATCTGTTACGGAATTTGTGCAGTCTCTTTGTAGCATTTGCTTGGAGTTGAGTAGCAGTCAATGAACATCCAGATAAAATTCGGGAAGACGCGTTCAAGGAGAAGGTGGATATTCAGTTTTGTAAACGAGATGCATATGAGAGTTTTGCTCCCCTGTTCAGTAGTCTGTAACTGTTCAGTTGACGTTCTCAAATAAACAACTCCGCAGCGAAGGCCGTCTTCCTTTCACCCGTATTCCGTAACATCGCCACGTCCGACTTCACTCCATGCGCACACGAATAATCGTGCCTGAGGTTCTTTCATCGAACGAATATGACTGATGGCTTGTTTTAACCAACTACGCTTTTTTATCACCTTATTGGTTCCGTTACTGTCTGTGAACAATCACGAATCAGAAAATATTCTGATTGATAGACGGACGGCCTCGCCGTTAATGCTCAGCCTAGTGATTGCATTCGCAGAACATTGTAGAAACAAGCGGGGCGAGATAGCTCAGCGGTTAGAGCGCGAGCGTACTGACCGGAAGGTCCGTGGTTCGAACCCTGCCTCTGCCTCTCGACTTCCCCTGTCTAGGCTTGGGCAACCTGGCAGTATCCCAGCCCTCGTGCTTCCTTCGGGTGGCATGGCAGCTAGGCACCGAAAGGGTGCTACAGCTGGACGGTTTTTTTCTATTTTAGAAACAAGCTACTCACGAGTAGCGCAAAAGAATTGAAGTCGACGGAGTTTACTTTTAAAAACAACCCGTCTTAAATCACGTCGTAAACAACACAGAATTCGGAAGTTGTGGAAGAACTGGCTTTGTTTTTCTGGTTCATTCGTCAACTGAGCGAACTGAACCTACAGTTGCTACGGTTTTCCACCTCCAGAGGCCTTGAGGAGGTACCGATAAAAGGCAGACAAGAACTCAATTGATGGGGTTAAAGGATACCTCTAACCAACGGGCTAGCCGTTTATAGCGTTCTACAATGGATACATCTTCAACAGTTAACTGAGGACGAAAGTACATGTCACTTAAAGTTATCCTGTCCAGGGACAAACCCATCAAGTAGTCCTAAAACATTCTCTCTTGCGGAGAGCAAGAGAACTAGCTTTTTAGTCCTCAGAAAAGTGCACAACATTTATGCACAGGGGCGGCTGTCCGAAACGGACTTGTTGTGTTGCTGAATTCTATTAAAACTTTGTAGTTGATTTCAGTCTAACTGCACGGCATCTCAAATCTACACCTTCATCCGACCATAACCATAAATATGAACTAGTTGGGCGATGTGGTACATGTATGTTGACGTGTGCGGAAACGGGACCTAGGGTCGGGCGGTTAGATTTAACCAAAGCCTAATTGATCTACATTTTGACCACAGTAGAATACTTCAGTGTTATGCTCAGATTGTTACTTTACGTCCTCGCGAGTGATTCCTTGAGGTTTATCAACTATCAAGTTAATTACTATGAAATCATCTTTCCAGAATTACAAGATCGGCACAATTAGGGTATGACTCTGTATTATCTATAAAAATTTCGTCATTTTGATAACAATTAATCAGGATCACAGCAGAATTGTTTTAAAGGTTAATGTCTTGCATGCCGTTTTCGACAGGCCGTGACCTCATTAAATGTTTGTTACGAATTCCGAAACATGTGCTATTCTTAAGTGATTGGTTTGTTTTGAGAGCCTAATTATTCTGTGGCCTTCACATTTATTCCTGTGCCACCGTTGCTTATATTTCCATAAACACGTGACGCGAACTAAGTGATAAGTTTTCAAGCTGAGTATCGCAGGATCTATCTGCCATGGCTGCTGGACATAACACAATTTGGATGAAGCCTATATTGGATCCCATCTGCATGTTTACTCTGTTTGTGCTCTATCGGAAGTAAACCGGGCGATTGGTAGTTTCCACTATTAGCGTGTGGAAGCTACATTGTCTGGCAACCCGGTTAGAGGAATCTGGCATGTCATCTCAACTGATTGTGCTCAATTCGAAAATTGTGTTTGTCTTTCGACTCAGCAGCAGGGCATAGGATGTTCATGAGTATGACTCCCGATCTTTTCAAAGAAGTGTCTACTGTTGATTAGTCAGGTCTTCACATCCGGTCATTTTCGATTTTGGTGCAGTACGTGAGAATCGTTAGTTTGGAATGTAACTGGATGGTTTCAAGATGTGTTTGAACCAGGTGCTGTCACACTTTGTCAAAACTACCATTCAGAATAGGCTACCTTTCGTCGGTCATCCAAAGCCTCGTAACGAACATGAGCTCTAGAACAGACCATTTTGGTCGGCGCTTTATTTGTTTACTTCTACCTCCCGAGTAGGCAAGGAAGAATAATATTTGATGTGAGGATACATTTGCTTCGGTTTTCGCGTTTGTCTTGAGCCACCTACATAACTCGTTTTTGGAAGCATAGTTTGAAAAAAATAAAACCTAATAAACCCGAAAATGGACTGTGCTCTTTTCAATCGTTGTTAATACTTGCTGTTAATGGTGATGCTGATGATGATGAAGATAATGTTGATGACACTTGAAAATGCGGGCGCTACGTTTTTCAAAACGTGACTGGTAGCCGAAAGCCAGCTTTAATTTTGTCGTTAATCTTGGGAGATATAATAAACAAACTTCGCATTTCTAAATGTGTTATTTGAGAGCAGAGGGCTTGCAAATTCAGATGATGAGTAAAGGTTTTGCACGTCAAGGACCGCGAAAAAAACGTCGACTTTATATAACTGGCAAGAACCCACAAGGTATCCGTGGACTGTGGTTCGCCACATCTTCTTGGGATTAAGTAAACGTCGTCATTTTGCTCTTGGACTTTTCCAGACTGGCCGACCCCAGAGAGCACGCCCATCTGGTCCTTTAGGTGATATTTCCAACATACAGTTATATATTTGGGAAACTGTTTTCAACTGTCCGTGAATGTTTTGGTTACCGCAGCAACTGTCAACCTTTTTCCGGTCTGCTCTCAAATATTCTTTCATAAGGTCATGGAAAGGGTAGTTACTGCAGCTTAGAGACTGCAACAACTGTGTTTCTCCTCATGTGTTCAGAGGAGCTACTGTTGTTGGTGTCCTGAAAACTAGGTAGAGTGTCATCATTTAGGAAACAATATTAAGGGAAAATTTATACATCACGGAACTCTTTTCCACTGCGTCTCCCTTAGTGGGAGCGAATAAGGTAGGTCATGCATGCAGTTCGCGGTTCCTGAAACTTTAGCTTTTTCGCACTCAGAGAGCTAGTGCTTTTTGCCACTAACCTGCTATCTGACTGTCACATTGGAAGGGATAACCTCAGCACTGCCATCGACTATCCTGGCACACAGTGGAGATATTTTTAACTTCGGCTAAATTGGCCGGATTGGTAGTTTCACCTTATTTATGGGCACTTGGGCTTTCGGTAAGACGTGTCACGTTTTTCGTTCGGGTTTGTGATGAAGAATCGGGCGAAACTTTGGTGTCATCATTTGGTTTCGTTGTTATACTGGGCTGTACATAATCATAGTTGTCTCCGCTCGTGAAGTTCTCTCGATAAAACAAACAGACAGTAGGAGGACAGATTGTCAGTTACTGACCTTGCGATGCACAGTCTACCATAGGGCCTAATATACTTACCGTTTAAGAACGGTTCAATCGATATAAATGTGTTTTAGACTGCCTACGAGCTTGCCGGGTCACTCTTCTGCACATGTCACCTATCAGTTCGCTTGCAGTTACAGTAAAACGTACGTAGGTATAACAGACCTTTCCAAGCGCATTTATGAGCGTCCGTCAGAAAGTTGCTACAACCCATGCAACCGGCAACTAATAGTTTGATAACAGTGACACGTAACTGGGGTTCACCACTTGAGCTAAGGGGTTGACGGCTCTGAAGATTCTGTCACGTTGGTTAATCTTTTGCGAAGCAGTGTTAATAATACTACTAGCGCAGGAAGTGTTGACTCAGACCATCTGTTTATTCTGGGGCCACCCCCACCTGAACTTTGGTCATAAGACCTCATGTGACCTTCGATGCTCGACCTCTGTTACTGTGTCTTCTGCCTATAAATGTCGAATGTTTTACTGCAGAACGTTGTCCATAAAAGTAATCTGAAATGTTAACGTGTCACAATCTGTCCTGCTGCTCTTTCGACGAAATGGGAAAACTGGGTTCCTTTTGGCCTTTGGGAGTTTCTCTGATGTTTCTTCATAGGAGAGGAGGAATGTGTGTAAATCATTCTTAACCATCGAACAACGGATCCTACGGGAATGGACAGCTGGATTCACTAATGTTGCCAATAATTTTGTGGTATGGTCTTTTTGGCCACGGTTTACTGTTCGAAACCATCTGTTATGAACATTTGAAAGCTGATGGACTGTGTCATTGTAATCAGAAACTCCTAATGAATTTCGTGACTGTTATCCCGTTAACTTTACCATCAAATGCCTGTACAGTTAACATTTATTATTATACTTATTTTTGTAGCAATAGGTAAGGTGAAGACTACGTGCCTTGCATGTGATCCCCAGATCTTCGAAATGCACGTTGTTTATGTAGTGAATCGAGATGATACTCAATCCTTACTTATGACACGTTCCTACAAATGTGCAGGTAAGTGAGTCCTGCGGAACTGAATTATCGATCGCAAATGCCATCGCGAGTTGCATTGGCATGTGCAGCCGCCGAGAAAAATACTCCGTTTGACAGCCAAATTCAGTCTAGTAGCATTTTTCTGGCTAACCATATTGTGGGATATTGGATGTGGATTTACACCTAACATTGTCACTCTATTCGATGCGTATAACGAAAATTGAGCTGCTTTGGCACCGTGCGCGTCCCTCTGTGTTGAAGTATGTTGTTTGACACTGGTGACAAGTGGAATGCTGTGCTAAGCTAATAGAACGTGGCGCTTGAGACCAAGATCAGTAGAATCGATTTGCCGCGGCGCTTATTTTGAACCAGCAACGATGCCGATCTGTCGATCAGCGATCTGATTGGAAACAGATTGCATGCTCATTTTGTTCAGTTGCAGACACGGTTTTATCGACCAGGTGCATGCTGTTAGCACACCAGAAACGAACGTAGTTTTCATATCCAGGGATGCAATGTTTTTTTCGAACAGCAATCAGTACGATCATTCGGAAACAATGCAAATTTCTAGTGAGTGGTGGGATCATTATCGCATTCGGGCATAATCGATGATATGAGAAAAAATAAATAAACCAGGATAGCTATTGCAGTTGTTGCTTTTCTACTGCCGTTTTACTTAGCGGTAACGCAAACCAGAAGCGTACAACTACTTTGTCAGCTACTTTGGTTGAGTTAGTGGGTGCCTTTTGACTCCGTCTTTGTGTGCTTGTACTTGTCACGGTATGATTATGCAGGAAAAGGCTCCATTCCTACCCGGTATTAATGGGGCTGATATCAGGAGGCGACAACTAAATTGACCGTAGGCAGAGACAGTATCTCTCGAATCTGTTTTAGACAACCAATACAGTTGTTACAATTTGGCATTAGAGAATTGCTGTAAGCGTTGATTTTCCAGGACGAGAAAGAATTAAGCCAGTCTGCAAATTACCGAAACAAATCGATTATTTCATCGCCAATGAAGGCAAATAGTGTCCTTCAACTTGGTATGCACCCAAAGCCGCCTCCTTGCTACACCACTATGTGCTGATGACTGAACGAACACAATTGGCAAACTGAGCGAAGAACGTGACCATCGCTTTATCGATTCCCTCTCTGTTCAGTCATTTAGTATACACAGAACAATTGTCCAATTTTCACTCTGATAATAATAATTTGCAACGAGCAGCCCTTTGGAACACCACAACTGAAGGCTGTGGAAGCGAATTTGGTGTCTCTGCTGGGGACGGCTTGGCACAAGTTTGCTTCGAGAACGAAAACGTGGCCGGATATGAGACCGGTTTATTCAGGGACTTAACTTTCAACAACAGCTTCCAATGACCACCCAGAATTAATCTTTTCGGAAGAAAGACTGAGCATCTGCATTGAAACCCGAATAACAACGAATGGGAAAAGAAGTTATGTCTATATCAACGCCGAGTGCTTTTAACAGCCTTTTTGTTAGGCTCTCTGCAATGATCAAGCAAGCGAACGACAGCTAGTTGGACGGACATTATTCAATCCTACTGAACTATGATTCCAACGGATTTCCGTACAGGCGTTACGCAGACACAGGGCACGTGTCATGCATTGTATAGGCGGGACTTTGCTAGTAAAATGTATCATTAATATAGCGGTGCATGTTTTACTGATTCACCATCCACAACGGGCTTAGGAGCCTATCCACCTACACTCACCTAACTGACACTGTAAGGGGTTGCATATCTCATACAAGAAGGTTATCAGTTGCGTTTTCAGGCGTAGTTTTTAAAATTTTAATCCTTGATCAGTAGATATCAACGGTGACTGGAGCGAAACGGTGTCTATGAACCAAAGTGTAGTTTATGGAATCTCTGGAGGCTCAAAATTGCAGGAAAGCTGAAAATCCACGACAAAATTACCAAATCACTCGTGTTTGCTCACACCTGGTCTGCTGCTTGACCGAAGGTGATCACTTCCACTCTGGAGAACACAAGTGTCTGATAAACACAACTGGTTTGAAATGTTGCGGTAACCATTTATGTGCCACCCACTGGGTATTTGCCTTTTTGATGTGGCTCATTTATTATGTTTGCCGTGGTGTACAGTGCACTCCAATCAAGGATCGCCGGTAAGTGTTAAAATAAATAGCCTAAAATCTACTAAAACAGGCTATTAAATATGGAGCGAAGGGAGCCCGTTTATTCATCCTTTGATTCAGCAATTCCATGATGACTTTTTGTGTTTTGTGTAGTTCTCACAAAACCATAGGATGAGGATACTACTTTGAAATCCGTTTCATCGTGTGACCATGTTTCCCTTCGTCGTTTCGGTTTTATTCAAGAAAGTTTCGGATCTAGTGTTCACGGGCCTTTTGGTATAAGGGATATACTTGTAGGCTGTGACGTTTCGTTTTCGCTGCCTTCATTCGTTGCATCTTACTTTTGAGACAAATGAGAACAGGCATCCACATGACTTGTCTGGTCAAACTCGATGATTTGGTGATTACAGTTGAAATAGTTCGCACAGCTTCATAAATTCCGTCAGCGTGATTACAATTAGGTAGGTTCCTCTCTCATCTTGCTTACCATTCTCATTAGAAGTAAAATAATTCTTTGTAAACAAACCAAAAATAAAGAAATCATTGAACGATCTAACGAAAGATGCAAAGTTGCGTGCTGTTTCTGTTATCGAACACCGATTTTGTCGGGACGTTTGTAAATGTACTCAATCATGTTATCCGTTTGCCAGTCCCAGACGGAAAGCATAGAAGTGTAGCAACAGAACTTTTAAAGAGATCTGGGTGATTCCAACCTTAGGCCAAAGTGGCGACTTTTTTACATGTAGCTGCTAACTGTTCTAGGCTGCTTCTTGTGATCTCTTCAATGCACCCGTTTTGTAGCTTTTCCTAGTGCACTCTGGGAATGCAGGCACGGCCTTCAGTGCTGACTGACAGCTCTCATCGAATGAGTTCTTACGACGAAGAAAGACCTTGAAGGTTTCCCCCTCCGACATCCATCTCAAAGACATCACGGCGCATAAGGTTGCAAGCTGACTTGGGGTCCTCCGAGATGGATGATTTCTTTATTACACCGGGAAATTCCCATCGAATCTCAAAGCGAATGTCATTGATCAGGCTGATTCCACTACATAGTAACTAATTTAATAACGCGCAAGTTAACTGGAACATTTTGTAAGGTTTGTTGGACTTCTGGGTCTTTTAGGCGCTGTGGAGTTAACAATGCAAGCTCTTCAGGGGATTCGGAGCATTCGGTTCAGGTAAAGCGCAACTTTCGTTGCATATCTGAAACAGTTCTTCAGTATACGCAGCTACACCTAAATTTTCTTCCAGTACGATAAGTCTCAGGAGTGTGTATCTATTTCTCACTTTGTTTTTACCGCGTCATAAGGGTATTTGGAAACAACTTTTTTCCTGGTTCGCTCGCTTGGCTGGCGACTTTGGTTGTTGGACGTTCGTCAAGGAGAGGAAAGTGCTGTCCAGAGCGGCTGTCTGATGTTTTTTTTCAGAATATACAGCCTGCAAACAGCTATCAGCGAACCCGTTTGCTACCAGTGAAAACATAAGTTCTTGTTCACTTTCGTAACCTATCGAGTTGATATTTTCATTGTGTAGCGGTGCGGTGCGTCAGGAGAAGGCACCGAGTAATTGTGTGTATATGTTTACATTCCTATTCTCAGTCCGGTCGAAATTCCAGTTATGTTTGGGTATTGGAGCTGTGAGTCTGTTTTTTGATTGGTTGGCGTCCACATCCTTTTGAGCTTGTCATCTTCGGCTCATATCGACTGCTTGGCTTGACTTTCATTGACGTGGTTCTAAAAAGTTTCGGATCCCTTAATTTTTTGTTAGAATATCCAGCTGTATGTGACAGTTTGTTTGATTTCCCCGTTCTTTGCACGCAGTCGGGCGTGGAGTATTTTCAGCTGAAAACTTTGGTTAATAAAACTCTGGTAGACAGGCCAAGAAATTTCTTATATGTGCGGTACTTCCGATTTCCAAGATTCCCATGTTTTACAAAATGAACTCACAGGTTTCTCGATTCATATAGAGATAGATTGAAGACAACTAATCGTGTCTTCTGATCGCCACATTGTCTTTCCTCATCCATGAACATGTTTTTTTGTATTTCAAGTAGAACTTGTCACAACTGATGCAGTCCTTTGAGGTATTAATTCCTTTTCCCCCCTTTTCATATCTTCCTCAGTCTTTAGTTTGCACAATGTAGAGGTAGATTTATGCACTGTTGTGATTCCTCTTGCTGTGCGTTCTTCATATCCACTGACTTGGTTGATTTTATTGATGCCTGTAATTTTAATGCGTCCTCTTCAGACTTCGCCCAATTAAATTTCTGGCATGTGTATTTTTTTTTAAGTATTTGAAATAGCTGCGTTTTATTTTTCAGCGCTGCACTGTGTATTAACTCTACTTAATAGAGCTTGAATGCCGTTCTGCTTTGTGTGGTTGCTGCCGTGTTTAAGTATGTGCGAGTTTTTAGCGTCCCATCTAGATTTCTGTTCATTTCATCGAATAATTTAATGTCTTTTACGCGCAATTGATTGATTTGCGTGCATTTTCTACTGAATCGTCCGAGTAGCGAATCCATAGCTTTCGGTTTATTGTTAGCAGCAAAATACACTCCAGTTTCGTACCACTAATTTGGCGGTAAATCCCGATACTGGAGATCGCGCCAGAGATCCATTCAGTTGTTGATTTACGCCCTTCAGAGCTGAGGTGTGTACCCCCTGAAAACGTTGAATGGCTTGTAATTACCTTCGAGATTCATGTCCTCTGTTGTGTTTGGATTATTCTGAAGTAGTATCATCGTTGTCCTAACCGCAATTCTGCGTTTGATTGAGGCGAACTGAGCTGGGGCTTCAAATTAGAGCATAGTTCAGTCCTCTGTAGTCTTGATGTTCTGAAGCTCGCTACATTTTTGGGTGTGTTTGACATCTATTCTGATCTATAAATCAGTGTTCCCTATCTTCTCTATTGATTCTTCGCCAAGTTGTACGATGAAGTTCATGAAAGTGAAACAAGCGGCAAAAGTAGTGCTCCTTCTTGGTGCACCTTCAGTAATCTGTAAAATTTTAGTACTGACCTAATCTTATTTCCTTTTTTCATAATCCTCGACTACTTTTGTTTTGATTAGTGTCTTCTTGGCTCCATTGAATTTGGATCATAATCTGTTGACCTGCTTATGGTTGCATCGGTTAACAGTTGTTTGATCTCAATATGGCCTACTTTGTCAAGTTTCATTGGTTCATGCGTTGTTAACCAGTAGTGCTGTGGTAGTTTCGTTTCACGACAGGCCTTCGATTGATTGTTGTCCTTGTCTAGAAAATGTTTCTATCCTTCTGTCTGTATGCCACTACGTTTTGGAGCATTATTCTAAACTGTCTACACAAGGTGGATCTACCGAAAAAGTCACCGATAGCTTCAAAGTCCATGACCCGATTGGGCAGGACGTATTTGGTTTATCGGTAACATACTATATGGTGCATGCGGAATGATGATGCACGTCGTTCGTGAAAACATTTCCGGTAGAAGTACAGTTCATTGAGACCATTCCGGAGGAAACTGGTTTGACAGTAGCTCACATGGATTCGGCGGCTTACCATGTCACGCTCAGGGAAGGTGATTTGATCGTGAACTACGGGTCTATCAAGAGGGTAAATACTCTGAGATATCCTGTTTGCCACGAGACTGTTGCTTTTCCTTAGGTTTGAAGTGAGTAGTTTTTCGAGTATTTTGCACGTAATTTCAACTTTTTTTAACAAGGTGAGCTTAGCTGCATCCGAGGAGAATTTTCACACATGACACTGTTCGAAAGGACGGTTTTTGGTCCGCAGTTCGTCTTTCCCGATGAGTAACGTAAGTTCAGCTAATGATAAGGTTAATGGGGCGATTGATGTGCGCATTCCTTGGGTCCTTCTATAAGACTCAAGTTTAATACCTTTCTTAGAAATCAGTAAGGAGAATGCTGGTCGCTCAGGTAGCATAGACGATCGTTAGTTTGTTCGCTGAGCTAGGCAGTTTGGTGGCAAAAAAACCAGTAACAATGGAGGTAACAGCATCGGTGCGTTGTTAGGACCTGGAGCGTAGCGGTGTGTCAATGGTTACTTGTGTGGTAGTGTGGGTGCACAGCTAACCGGGCTAACTTTCAACTGTGTTTAGTTGTCTGGCTAGGCGATTCTACCGGTCGGTTTGTCAGCCTCTGTTCTGATTGGTCGATGCCCACTTGACCGCTGGTCAACGCTCGATGAACTCTGTCCTTGGGCAGTCCTAGTTTAACGTTGGGAACTTCGCCGATGCCATTCTAGTGAGCTCCTTGCTTCTTGGCTGCTTCAGCGCACCAAAGCGCAGTTCCCTAGATGCATATAATACAACCAAATTATTCACGCAGACCGTCGGTTTTCTTGTTGCCCAGTCATTTTAATGAGGTTTGGGCCTGCAGCTGCTTGTTGAGAGAGAGAGAGAGAATTAGTCGAGATGTGGATGTAACGGCCAGCAACGACAAAGCGCCTCGATCAATTAATTCCCATTATTTGCGTTGAATCCAGCTTCTGGAACCACCATCGAAAACGAAATTGTTTACCCCTTGAAGAGAACTTACGCAGGTGAGGGACGCCTTATCCACAAACAATTCACAGTGGAGAGTTTTTCCGTGGTCCACTTATTATCCTTTCTCGAGTTTTTTGGTGCTGTGTCGCAGCTTCTATTGACATTTCCTTCACCCATCTACGGTCTTTTTAGCCTTTGTCCTCCTCAAAAATTATATATTATTGAGGTGTTTTTGAAAAATTGGAGATCTAAGTCTAGCGAAAAATCTTTAGCCCTGGGTTATCTCAGTGTGATGTGATAATGGCAATAGTTTTACTCGTTAAAATCATAATGTGTTTCCCTTGATCAGGGAACTGACTGCACATGTGAACTTGGTCAGTCAATTTTGTTTGTCGAGCACGTTCGCACGCCACAGCACAAGTGAACCTTTCACCGGTACCACAGCCATCGTGCCTATGAATATCAAACCGCACTCTGACGCCGCACACAGAGGAATCCACACAACCAATCAGACTTCCGTGAAAGATCATAAAACCACAAATATAAACCTCCACCGCAAGATGAAGTACACTCGGTAGACGTGTTGAGACCAGTGACGCCACAGCCGAAAACTACAGATGGAAGGCATTGAATCAATGATTGACTGGTTTTTGGAGATGGACAAGAACGAGGATGGCGTCGTGGATTGTAAAGAATTAGAACAGTTCTATGAAAGCAAGAATTTACCTCGGAATCAGATTGATGTAAGTTTATAGCTACATCGTATCCTATTATTTGAGAAAAAAGTATTTTACCGTGCTCTCTTCTTTAGACCACCAATCGTATTAAGATGAATTGATTAACCATCTTGCTGCATGTTTCTCTTGTACCAAAGGACTTCCTCAACCGATTCGATAAAAATGATGATAAAAAAATTACATTGGCGGAATTTTGCCGTGGTCTTGGACTAAGGGTGGATGAAATGTGAGTTTTTGCGGTTACTTAGTTGTTGTTGTCCGTTGTTTTATTGTCAGTCTAGCTAATGTTAAGCATATTGAAGATTCCTCCTCTGTTTATAGTTGCTGCCGACTCGCTCACGTAAATTAGGATATTTTGGTAAGCCAGGGGGATGAGTTATTTTTGCATACAATTCAAACACGCCGATTAACCCATTTGTTTTTCGTGTTTACTCGGCATGGAATGTTTCCCTATGAGGCACCTGAAACTGGATCGCATTGAAAAAGCGCTCCTTGTTATTAAAAAATTAATCCCACAAGCTTTTTCCGTAAGTAAATGAAACCTTACACGACTCATACGGAGTTCATCGGGTAGGTCTCTTCTCCTAATATCTACTTGGATGCCATGTGGCAACAGTTGGGCAACTTCGGAGACTAGGCCCACTTAATGAGCCCCAGGAAGGATGGAATCCGTGGTGGACCTGAGAGTTTCTATCAATCCTATGGGGGAAGTATTATGAAATCTTAATATTGTTCCAGTTGGAACATGAGGTTGCCCACGTATTGCATTTCTGTAGGAGGAATTTTGTAAAGGAGAGATCCAGGTGAATTTCACACAGATTTTAGCTTTATGTCAAATCTGGTTTGAGTAAACTGTTGTATAGGTAATAAATCTTCATCTAGAAATGAACGGTTTTCTCTCAACTCCCTAGTCTTTCGCAGCTGGGCAGGTCACAATAGCAGGAGATCGAGATTGAGCGGTTGTCCATGATTGAGCAAGTCCGTAGGTGCACTTCAGGTTCACTTTCCTGTGCTAAGTTCATCTACTATCAGCAAAACTGAGAAGTCATGTTACTGGCACCAGTGTGAAATAGGTCACAACAACTTTCCTAGATGATCTGATACGTGGAAATTGAATAACTAAGACGTTTTGAATAGTGAAGCGCTCAAGTTGTTTTACCACACCCACTTTCCTGTCGCAGAACCACCGAAAGAAAACAGCGCAAACAGGATCGAGAAAACGCTGGCAAACCTCTTTCCAGTGCCATTCAAATGGTTTCGACAACCATGTCATCTCAAAAACAGTATGAGATCACCGAAAAGTTTATGGATCTATGCAAAACTCACGGTACGGATTCCAATGGAATGAAAGTTGTGGCCAAAGAATTCAAAGCATTCCTTGACAACCAATACGGGCGCGTGTGGCAGTGCGTAGTGCTGACTGGGTCTTATTGGATGCATTTCTCGCACGAACCATTCCTATCGATCCAGTTCAAATACGACAAATACATTTGTTTGGCATGGCGCACCCCTCAGTGTTAAAATGTTCCGCCAGAATCGATCAGCCAGAATTGTCCAATGTCACTTAGTGTGTACGAACTATGTAAACCAGCGCTCTTTGAAGGAAATAAAATTACTACGAACTTGCTCTGTCTGCGTGAACATAAAAGCCAAAGGCGGTTCACTAACCGAGTCTTTTATTTTGTGGTATTCTGTTCGTTTTGTTTTGTAAAAACTACCACTGTTCTCCTCTCACACAGTTGTGGCTTGCCATCCAAAAAGTGCACATTAGTCCTTCCGAATAGTTTGTTTGCTTGGGAATAATTTTTCCAGCACAGCCAAAAAGCACAGGAGCATGTTTTGCACGGTTGAAAGCGAAAACTATTGAGGTTTTCATCTACCAATAAAATAGCCAAACTATGAAAATCGATAGTACTAACTAGGCAGACTGAACGCACCTGGATTTTAAATGTCACGTGGGTGCGCACCATCCACTGGGCCTTGTGTGAACTCATTGTGTTTGGTCTGCCTTATTGCAGATCAACAGCCTTGGCGAGTAGATGTACATAGTGTAGTTGGGAAGCAACCCCTTCAACGGTGTCTGAGTTTTTGTTCATCTATGTGTTTATTTATCTGAATGTTGGACACTGTATGGAAACTGATTCCGAAGTGGTTCAGTGCTCAAATGGGAATTCGCTTTCTTCGTGATTACATCAAAATTTTCCGGATTTTATCGTGTCTGACAGAAACGGCTAACCGGAGATTAAAATTGGTGATCTTAAATGGAATGCTCGTGAAAGATGATTGAGGTTCTCAGTAATCATAGACAGTCTACTGGTGATGAACGTCTTAAAGTGGTGCGCAGGTTTTAGGATAAAGAAGAGTGCCAAATAAGTACCTCTTGCACAGTGATAGGGTGGTGATGTAGCGCAGTCTCATGAACATCTTCAAAGTTCAATTCAGATCTGGCACCGATTCCGAACACAGTCATCACAACTCTCTTTAAATATGCCATCTCGCTTAGTATACCGGTGCGTGCTGCGACTGCAACTGAACGGTATCGAAGATCTTTAGAAATAGCCTATTCGTCGACTCATTTCGTAGAAGACAGCGGCTTTTATTACCGTGCTCCAGGACTGTGGCTCCTCAACATCCCTGCTGGTGGCAACGTTTTCTTCAATTCGGCTGATGTGAATCGCTTTCTGGTGCCCTTCTATCCCAATAGCTGGTCTTCACTTCCAGAGGTGACCGGATCTTTTGGACAAGTGCAACTTCTGAAGGACGATTAGCAAGGATTGTTCATATCCGAATCACAGCCCATCAAACAAAATCAGATGGTGACTGCAACAGTAATGTGGGTGTGTCCATTTCTCAAATATTCTCAAGATAGGGAGTATTCTCAATAATCATTTTCACTAAAGTTCATTAAATATCTGTGTGAAGTAGGGACGCACAGTTGTGCACATCCACTTTGATACATACCTATCCGTATTTGAGCTAAATTTACGAGTTGAATTGTCTGACTCAAATTCTTTAGTGGTGCAGGAGGAAGCCTTTTCGGAACCAGTATATATTCTGGGGCTTCGCAATTTTCCACATCGCTTCTGTGGAGACATGCCACCCGTACGACACGAAAATACTTTTTGATTAGAAGACTAGTATTTTTTGCCTGCCGAATATCTGCTCTCTGAGCGGCTGTCACATGTCAGCGAGCACTATGGTTCGGCTTGATAAACTCCGTAGGCGCTTTTATATCTGCAGTTTTTTTGGCGCTTAGTGTAGCTGGTCCACACGTGCAAGGTGTATGCCGTTAATTTGCAGGAAGGGAGGAAGTGTCCAATACCAAATCGAGGAATGTGATTGTAAAAAGATTTATGCAGAATAGTCTGCTAAAATACCGCTCCACCAGCCCAGTAGTTTTGTATTGATAAGAATGGAAATTAGCGACCCTGTTTGTTCATTTCCCCTTTTTGCATATTCCTCATTTCATAGCCTAAGGGATCATCAGACCAAAGTTTCACTCTCACTAGACGGGAGCAGCGATTCAAATCACTGGCCGTGGACGGCTATGACGGGAGCAACCAATCTCATCACTATTGGCGGTAATACACCAACAGAAAGTAGTGTTAATGACAATAAAACAAGGCCATAGGAATGAACAGAATGAGGATGGTTTGGACGCTATTGAATAAATGTATTTTGTTTCTGAGGAACGTGGGAAAGAAAAATTGCCCGTACTTTCGGACGTCGCTGAAATAAACAGAACCGTGGTTCTCGTTCTTTGTCAACCTACACGAACATGAACCACCTCAGACATTCTGGCTTGGAAGTGGCAGGGTGCTTGCCACTGAGATTGTTACGTGCCAGTTAATGTAGGATTTCCGACTACGTGTAAGGGGAATCACGCTAGTTCCAACCACAATGGCGTACTGTTCTATAATACCCAACGAAGGTGAGGCCATCTTCATTCTGCTCTATCACATTAAAACCTTTTACTCGAAAACCTTTTGCTGCCAAATGCAGATATTTGTTAGAAATGAGCGGACCACATAAAAAGCCCTCTAACCCGCCCACATTTCGTTTCTAATCTAGCGATTTTGTTTCATTAAGAGGTACCCTGTTACAAATCGATCCGCCGCGGATACACCACAGTCACCGCATCTGTTTAGCTTCGGAGGCAGAGGGATATAAGGTCAGCATATATTTTTGCCGGCTACACATCGCGGGGGCCCAGTACCGAGACGATCACTCAACCGTTACCCGAGTGAAGCACTTGAATGATCATTTTATAACGTTCAACCAAGTAATTATCTAGGATGGGGAGATAGACTGGATTACCTGTCATCACTTCCAGCCCGATCGGTGCCACAGATGCATATAACCTACCCAAAAACGTTCTTCGGTTACCTTTGAATAGATGGCGCTGTACTTATTTCGTTGTGACGGAATAATTCATGCATTCGCAGCTGGTGTCGCACTGATGGCACAGAGGTCAATCGCTCGACTTTTTGTTGTGTTCGAAGTTCTAATTCCACCAGGGGATGTGCGCCTTTGACGATTCCTGATAGTAGTAAAACCTGTGACTAAGACTCACACTATAACTTTGACTGACCAGAATAATCGAACCAAAACCATAGGAAGACTGTTAACAAGAGAGTTATGTGGGGACACACGTTTAACTTTCCTGGAATTGTCAACTGAGATGTGCCTATCCTCGATGTCTACCTCAACAGTCCTTCGATTTCGAATGGACCTGATCATATCCTCAGCAAGCCACCCACACAATAGCACATCGTTCGACTGTGACGAAATGTTTCAACATTAGGGTAGATTTTTATTTGAATATAATCATTGTAAGCAGGCTTTTTCGCGGATTGTGACAAGGGGTTTCAGCCTGATGAACTTGAACAGTGTACTGGGTTACGCAGTGGATCAAACTCTGTTGTCACGTCTCGGGACTGAATCCTCTTCGTGTTTCATGCGCAGAAACTATTCTAGTAGAATTCCATGCATCATAATGTCCTTTTCGTAGCGTTCTGATTTGTGCTAAAAGATGTTTTACTGAACGACTGTTTGCTGTTGTGAGCGTATTGTAGCTCAGACCCACATCAAGATGTCATTGATTTCGCGTCCTGCTCCAAAATGTTTTGAAGTTCCACTTCAACTCCTCAGTTAAAACATTCACAGAGCTAGTTTAACGTTGTATTTTTGGAGTTTAACTCGTGTCTGATTAGATTGTGTTTGCCCGTGTGCAAAGTCAGCACACTGGATGTCGTTTTGTGGTACTTGATCGATCAGTTTCACATCATCTTCATCATACTCAGGCTACGTGACTGATGAGTTTTGTGGATAGACTTTCTTTCCGGATCTGTTTTAGCTGAAATGTATTGTTGTTTGCGATGCTGTTTGCAAAGCATACTTACATCATACCAAGTGAGATGGGCCTATTTACCTGAGAATACGTTTACTCACCCCTACGGTCTTCTGCTCAGCGTAGCACGTGCTGTACTACATTTGAAGTATGTACTGACGATCTTTTTCGAAAAATGACAGGTGTGTCATGTGATCTCAACATTTTCACTGGACCACGGATACTTGTGAGAAAAATTAGTGCAGAACAAACTGGTTTCTTTTCAGAAGGTATCTGAACAGCATGAGATGCTCACTTGAGAGATCTGCTTTCTGTACTTCCAGATTTCAACTACGAGCCCCATCCTCTGTCAGAACAACACTCTTCGCATCACAGGGTTCTCCGTCGAGAGTCCGGAGATGCAGTTGTACGCGCGATTTAGACCCTTCGTCCCACAAATCCTTCTGGCGTGATCAAAATGACAACAACACAGGGTACTAGGCTACCAGCCAACTAAACACGATAGGAACCGTTAGGACTCGTGATAAGTTTTTCTCAGTAATGACTGTGCGATGAACGGGAAAACATCCAACAAAGAACGACCAGGTATTCCCAGCTCGGGCCCAAACGGCACTTGCAAGCGCTCAGAAATAAGCCGTTGGGGTTACGCTAATCTATTGCGCAATATTCATCCTAAGCCAATTTAGTATGGTTCAACTCATCTCTGGGCCACTTTATCGCAAGTTGTTTTATTACCAAATGAATTCATTTCGGAACTACACGCCGTCTAACAATTAGATGTTTTCCGTAGGAGACGAAGGAACAAGACGGAACTGCATAAATTACAAATTTTCCTGAATGCCATATTTGTATTCGACGTACTGGAAAATCATCGCCCTTTGATACGAAAAGTTTTACTTGTAGACAACAACAGATATAAAGCTGATCAAAGACATGAGGCAAAAGAGGAGAAGGCGTTTTGAAATAAACTTTTCTCTCCGCAGGGTGCTGTCCTGAAAGCGACAATTAAATAGCTACAAGTGTGCGAAATGGTACTTGCGTTCTTCTAAAAGATGTAAGCCCACAGACACTCAGTGATTCCATCCCAATAGATTGACACCGAAGTTTAGTTGAATTATGTGACCGCCTATATACCCTTGAAAAACACCCTGGACGTCCATGCCGGAAACCTGAACAAGTAGACAAACCGAAAATTAAAGCGACAACTTTCATGTCCAAACACTTGATTGTGCCAGAGAAAGTGAACCTTTTGAGTGAAGAATCAACTTGCATTCAGCAGGCTTCTACCAAATCAGGTTATCCTAAAAGGAAGATTTTGCCAATCGGACAGACGCTTATTTACAGTCACAGAGACCCATAGCAGAATATGGACTGGAGAATGATGTGGAAAGGTCTTTTATTCCCAGAAAATGGAAATCCATTAGATTAAATTGAGAGGGACAGGGAGAAAACAATGCACCAAAGATGGCGGTAATAACTACGAACTACTATACTCACATTCATTTCATATAACACTAGTGCGATTGAGCCCGCAGAAAGATAACTACATCAAACAGGAATCCAAACAGCAAGTGAACCGATGCCTGAGCTGCTGGAACAACTCTTACATTGAACGAAAACGTTTACGAATGCAACTGAGCTCCAGCATAATAATTGGTTAACACAGCAATAGGACCCAGATGGTGGGGTTCTGACAGCCAAGATAGTGAAGGCAACTTTACAAACATCAACATAAAAGAGGGCATAAAAGGTAGGGAAAATTAAGACGAATCGATCAAGGATAATCTCATCCTAGGTCACTCTTCCAATGGGATTCAGAGCATATAGGACCAATCAGTACCGGTTGACTAACATGGCTTCACTGAATATTGGCAAGAAAATCAGAAAGATGTACTTCCACCATCTCTCGTCGACCATCGCTGAGATCGAGTTGATCACAAACTCATTTTGGGCAACACGGAAAGTTTGGAAGTTTGCAAATGCAAGACAAGAAAGAGAGGTCGTGGAATCATGGCCCTCCACTTTATCAACATTCATAGTGAACCGGTCGAAATCTATCTGCTTCTGAAGGCAAGTCGATTACATGACACTGACGTTCTCATCTAGATGACGCGGTAATAGGTGACCCCCCTGAGTTGCATTGTTTTGGGACAATTTTCAGTAATGAACGCGGACCAACAACTTGTAAAGATTCGTCTTAAGGCTTTCACCTTTTTTCTTCCATGTGCTGCAACCAGATGATTATCTCACCAAACTCGACTTTTCTGGAAGTTTATAGTTTCTGAAGAATGCGAACGCATTTCGAACAGTTGTAACGACTAATGTGATCCAACAATACATGAAATGAAGTCAAAATGCGTATGGCGATAACAGTCAAATGACTCAAGGACAAGTTCTAGCCTATAAACTGTCTTTTTAAATAGTGGATTTGGCAACAGATGTCGATCTATATATTTGAAAATATTTTAACTTTGCTTGTCATGTGCCACACTGCAAGATTAAGTGAGGAACTGCAAGAAAACCATCGGAACTCAGGATACAGTAAACACTGCCTTTGATATTGCCTTCTAAACGGGCCGACGGCAACTATTGTCTACCACCAATATACCGTTATCATCGGAGTACGAAGTTGTAGCATCTGGACTCACGACACTTATGAACAAAGATTTTAGCTGAAAAACTGGAGGGATGACCAGAATACAGCAGCGGCGCAATCCGGGTAGTCCGCTCTTCAAACAGAGAGCAGTACGACAACTTGTGAGATATTTCATGTACCACAGAGGGGTTTCGATCTGAAGGTTTGCTATCATCGGTGCTTTCTGGAACACATTGTAATCTTAGGATTTAATGACCGGCAGCTGCAATTTTAATGAGCTAGTTGTTTTCATTCAAAAAATTGCCATCCGCGGAGAGGACACATCTCTTACCGAGTTTCACTATTTTTGTTTCCCGTGAATTTTGTTACTGGCCGAGAAAGTAACGGTTATCAGTCCCCTATCAATGCAGTCGTTGTCTCCTCAGAGATTGATCAAACATCGGTTGGATTCATTGCAGAAACTAATAAACCAGCTTTCGAAACGCAAAAAAACCCAGAACAGCAAGCATTCGTATTACCATCCACCAGGTGTAAACACGCCTTCGAATATCGTAGCACGGTTCATCCTACGGTTGGACACGGTAACAATGGTCGTCGACTTGTTCGTTGAGCTGGGCAGTTTTATTGCAAACGTTCCATCACCAGTAGAGGTGACATCATTAGTGCACTGTTTGGGAGCTGAGTGGCGCCTAGCAATTGGTTGGTGGCAGTGTACATCCACCAATCCAGCCCAGCTCAGCGAACAAGCCAACGACCAAGTACGCTACTTGAGCTACCAACATTTTCCTCTATGAAAAACGGGAATAATCCCTGTGACTCGACCAAACGAGAACACTAGTCCGAAGAAAGTTGAATACGCTTGAAATATGATTACTATTTGCTTACCATTCATAGTTTTTTTGTAAAATCACAACCCTCCATGGTTGTACCAGACAGTTTGTGACATTAACTGAACCACGTACAAATTCGCCAGTTGTAATTGATAACGGGACAAATCTGCAAGCACCAGTAGCGCAATGTTCCTTTTGAAGGAGGTTTTGACCTGGCGAAACTATTCTGATTTCCTTGTCCGGCTTAGGGATTGTTCCCTATTCTTATGTGATTCTAACGCCAAGTCCATGGCGAATCTAAGAATCTCATAAAATGTGATATGTTCGCCACTGATGGATTCATTGTTGAGGGATTTCACTGTGCAATGTAATTTGCGTTCTTTGCATACAAATGAATATGACAGTCTTGAAGTCAGATGTGATAATTTTAGTGCAGTTAAAACTATGCATAGTTTACTAATTGTCATCATGCTTCTCGACATCAGTATGCTTGGAAACCATAAAAAGAAGAACAGTTACCACCTAAGGATTGTAAGGAAATTGTAAGGGTTGGAACACTGTGCGAAAAAGCCTCACATCAACAAGAACAATGATCGAAGGAGATTTAATAGATAATGAGATAAACCTACCTCAGAACCATGTCGGTCTAAGGTGCCTCTTTCCTCCAACTGTCCTTTCGAACGTAAACAACCGAAACCTGGCCCAGAACGACAATCGAAACTTCGGCCAGACATACAAAACACCCGTTACTGATTACGCACCTGTCTCTTGCTTCATCTAACCACCTGAAAAGTGAATCAGCTTGGCCCTGAGGAGAGGGCTGGCTGATATCAAACATAGGGAGAATGCGCACTGCTGCTCAGTATCAACATTGGGCAAAAGCATAAGATATGTTACAAGACGAAACAACCATTTAAGCGTGTCAGTGCATTACAGTTGGCTGGTGTTATGAGCCATTTGGACGTCGGAATGAATTTTGATCCAAACGGAACTGAGGACTTGTGTTAGAATATTGACACACCAGATTAACAGTATCGCAAAGGCTTATAATAGCTGTTTTCAGGTGGAACTTAAAAACCGTCGGTTGAAACCCTATGAACACACCCAACAAAGTGGAGTGAATTGTTTTTAGAGCTTCTGGGAGAAAGTAAACAAGGTATCTCGGCAAATACTCACCCCACGGAAAAGGATCGCATGATATCCTATAACACTATCACTTCAGTTCTCCATTTTTTCTGTTTTCGGGTTAAATTTTCAAATTTCCTTTTTGTTTTCCTGTGTTTCATTTGTTGAGGGTGTAGTTATTGGGAAAAGCACGGACTGTCTTATATGCTATCGTGGATGCGTACCAGTGGTTTTCAAGGGTCCATGTGAAAGAACCTGACGATAATTGTGCACAATGTTCACACTAAAGCAGTAGTATATGTCTGGGATATCCTCAAAAGTGTTGGATATGTGGGATGCTTATTCTGATGGTGAAAATCTCCAGGGGAAGCTCTTCCGGGATTATTCGCAGAGTACTTATCTTTCTTTAGCGAATAATCCCTCTTGTCGCTGCGACACTTCCGTAACCACCGATATTGTTTCCGGGTAGGAAGACTTTTAAACAACACAGCCACAGATTTTCAGTACTCAAAATGGCTTTTGTAAAACCTCGGAAAATATCCTGCAAAGAGAGCTTTGGAAAGCTCTCCTGAGATTACGGGCGAGAAGTTAGCTATGGAAGTCACTTCACGAGTGGTCAGAATATCCTTAGTGGATGGGCACGAACTCTTGGAGCACTGGGTTTGCATGTGTAAAAAGCACTAACAGCAACAAATTGTTCCATTTTTGCTTTACCGGATTCATGCTGACTGCTTCATATTTTCGGGCAGCATTTTTTGCACACACATGCATTTCGCTTTTACTACTTTAGAGTAACAAGTAATTTAAAACAACACTTTTTGCTTGAAGTATCTGGTACTAGCCACATTCTCATTCATAGGAAAAATTTAAATAAAAGCTGCTCCAGTAAACCCTCAGTGACTTCTAAAACGCACAGAGTACTAAGAAACTGGGCTTCAATAACATGCTTGAAATATCGACGTTCGATGGAACTGTCATTTGACTGCAGTGTCTTTCTCAGTACAGGTGAATTACACCTAATAGCACTACATGAACGGGGACTACTTAGGTTTCCCATGTATTCACGTTTTCATAAAATACGAAATCATAACCAAAGGTAATCAGCAGAAAAGTGATGAGTTGCACTGATTAATTACCCAATTTACTGTCTTGCAGCTGATTTACACTCTAAGGTATCACCGCTCGTAGTGTGTTAGACTTCACCTCTATTTTTGCAGCTGTCGATGAAATCTCGCGCCCACATTTCCATCTGACAGCAGATTATATGGATTCTAAAGCGGCGAGGGTTTGATGGGGGCATGTTACGTCGAGTGCCTTGAATGTCTTCTACGTTGACAGCGCCAGTACGGGCAGGAGGAAGCGTGCAAAGACACTTCCTCGGTCTATCAACCGGCTTGCGAAAGGTTTGCTGAATTGCGCATCTGAAAATGCGCTACTTTTCAGACCAGCATCGAAAGACGACATATTTGAAGACTAAGCGTTGTGCTTTTGCCGTGTGAATGTGTCTCGAATCCCAGTACTACAACGTTTAGACTCTGAAAATCGGTTCATTTCTATAGTTTCAACTTACAAAAGGGCCTTTGGCTTCTAAGATCACTTTGAGTCGCCGACCAAACCTTTGAATTACAACTAGTAGTTGACATGTCAAATCTAATGTCGGAAATCTTAGTGCTACATACAGCCATTACAGTCTAGTAGGAATAATGTGGTCGGTTTGGGACGTCGACGACTGTACAAGCCAATCTCTCAGCCAATATTTCTGATCTGAGCAGGCCAGTGTTGAATTTTATGAGACAATTGGATTTTGGAAATAATTAAACCGCATTTAGTGGGAAACGAACGGCTAAAGTTACCCAGTAAATAACAGGAGCGTGCGGCTTCTGGTTTGAATTTCCATCATACCTCCTTTCTCTAGTAGCGTTTTCATTAGATAGTAGCAGTTATACAGGAAAAAACTGTTACTAAGTTTTCTGTATAACCGCATTAGCTGTCGGGTTCATGGTTTTGCCGTAATAGAAATCGTCAACAAATTTTCCGAGATACGGAATGAAAATACAGTTGGGTCAACTTTTGCTTGTAAGCCGGTAAAGTAGTTAGTCTAAATAATTCACGAACTTTACTGCTCTAAGAGGAGGCCAATACGACCACTGAACTGGCCCAGTAGGTACCCATAACTAACAGTAACCTAACTTTTGCTGAGTGAAGCCACTGAACCTTGCACTCCTGCACTCAACTTCTATGGTACCATAGTACGCACATGAATGCTGTGGCCTTCTGAATAAACTAATGGTGCTCTGGTACAGTGATACTAACAGAAATCAAGCTTTGGTTGATCCGATGTTCGCTCTGTTAGTTTCACATGGATGTCTTCCATTGCCGTTTCTCAACCCGTTTTTGGTCTACCGGTACGACATTGGACAAACCGGCCTTTCCTAACTTGCATCATAAATTGACTCTGTGTTTTTAGGAATCTCAAAATCGAGACATTTATACAACCAATGCAGTGGCCGAGAGTAAGTTTCGTGGTGGAATGGTGCTGATCTCACGACCATCATGCAGCCCAGGCATATGCCCACATAGCACCTTTTATTCAGATTTGTCCTTAATAAACGCGGTTAGGGTATTTTCTAATCAGAACTAATGTGTCATTTTGCTTCCTTCGCTTTCCTTGAGTTGATCTGGTGTCAGCACCTTCGCTGGTTTACTTACTTGGAGAAGGACACTGTATGCTCAATTTCCTGAGACTACCCACGTAAATCTGCATTCCAGCATAAGTATTGCATCCCAAACTGGTCAGTAACTCTTTGTGACTGACGATGTCTCTACAAAAACTGACCGTTGTATACATCTGGCCACTCAGTTGCGCAACAGCGCCGATACACAGGCTGTCTGTCTTCTGGATTTCAACAGTAACTTTGTAATAAGTGCAAATCTTTTTTTAAAAAAAGCCATGAACGATAAATGATATCACTGATCTGAACTTTTTGTGTGGCAGAATTTGAGGTTACAGTGGGGGCGCAGAAAATACCTGCATTTTTTGACGGATCGCAGTGATAATAAGGTTGCTGAAAACTCTTTGACAGCAGCTGAATATATTCGGTGAAGTCATGAGAACAATGAAGGTGGCGAACAAAGCTTGTTTTCTGTGATTGTACCTCTTGGCTAATATACCACAAATTTATATGGTACCAGAAATCACGTGAAAAAGGTTAAAAAGCGGGAGTACATACACTTTAGTGAAACAGGAATCAAAGGAAGGGGGTTGGATGAGGGGTAAGTCAATGGGTCACAGAATTAGGTGACTCGGATGCTGAACTAATCAACAGGAGGCTTAGAAACTCTGTTGCTACGACATACATGACTGCTAATCTGTATTTAAGCTTCAACTCCAGCCCCATTATCAGCTTCAGCTTGAAGGACAAATTGCCACGTTCTACCACCAGCTGAACAGCGTAAACAACAGATTCAGTTGTCTTTCGCCTGAGTCTCCTAATAACAACAACTTAATTTGCAAATAAATGCATTTCGCCACACGTCACATACCCTGGATAATGCCATTTGGGACAGAATGTATGACTATGATGGCTCTTCTCAGATTGAGCTGGGACTGAAATTGTGCTCCAATACTAAGCGGTAAATAACTTGCTGACCTTGGATGATGTAGCCGTTACTTAACTGATTACGTTTCCCAGGTCATCTTGCTGCGAGTTGGACGTATCCACCTATCAGTTCACTCAGTCGGCTGCATACTTTTCGATAAAGAATGATCACGATATGACTTTAGTTAGCCGTCTATGTTACTTCGCTTGTTGGTTATCATTGGACGGATTGCGTTTGGAACCTCGGTGCAGATTCGACCGGAGGGAAATTAAGTGCTCACCGTTGGAAAGAACACTCCGCCTCCATCCAGACACGAAACACTGTTCTCTGGTTTGATGACCACTCAAGGATAAGTTTCAGAATGCGTTTTTGGAAAATGAGAGCAAACACAGAGTAGCAATGCGGTGTGATGATGTCGTTCGACTGTCTGGCCATATGGGTGAGTGTATTGGTTTGAAAAACAGGTCAAGTTGAAAGATTAGCGTACCGATCACCTCTCAAGGGGGGTCTACATTCTTGCTCCTAGTAACGTCAGTTGGTAGACGAGTTCAAGTGACACAGGGAACTGTGAGAACACCCTGAGATTTGCTGGAGTGATCAGCAGCAATCAATTTTTCTTCTTTCTGACACTGAATGGCTCATTCAAAGCATTTCCTCAGTAGTTCTAGCTGGAAGAAAGTTGGTCATTTCTCGTGAATGTTGCGCATTGGTAATAGCTAAGTCGTGCATTCGAGTCCGTAAGAACCGTACCATGCTAGGTACGGAAAAATCTTATAGTGGAACCTGGTACATTGTAAAATACTTATAATAGACATGAAATAAACAAAAGTCGAACAACTCGTCGTCGTTCGCTATGTAACCCACGGGATAACACCAGCAAGCTGATGCTCCACCATTCATAGCTGCACTATTTAATGGCTGTTAACATGCGCGGTGGACGGTTTATACCTCGAAACCTCTTACAACGTTTGGCATACTAGCTTGAATGTGAATTGTGTCGTGGTGTGTGTTTATGGTGTCTAAAGGATGAAGGAATAAGTAGTGTCACTCAACCGATCCCATTGTCAGGGTTCATCATCACGAAAAAAGCAGCAACACAATCCCACTTATGACAGACAACAGTCTACTGTTGATACTCATGTAACTCCATACCTGATGGGAACGTCCCACACATGGTATATCCTTACAACTAAAAAGGACCCATTAAAATACAACGATCTGCTACTTTCCAGTTTTAAGACAATTTACATATGACTTGCAAGATTGAGCCGCAATCTGTTAAACTTTTATACATAAGGTGCTTGCAGTGGTCATACTGTGACTACCTTCATAAAAGATCAATTTACTTGTTAGTCACAGTAGCTATCAGTCCTTATACACACAACAATAATAGACCAGAAGAATTCCTTAAAACACATGAATGAGTGTGCATGAGAGAAACCCTCACACTAACACATCACAGCCCAGAACCATAGGAAGCTCATGGTCAGCTTTAATGTTCGGGCATTCCGAGCTTTGGGCTTCAGGTACGTCTTTCACTTGCAGCCAATATAAAAAGCTGGACGTCGTGAACTCAACTCAGGTGTCGTCACATTCGCATATGTTGCCAACCAACCAAAGTATTAGGGTTAACGCCTTTACACAAAATGGCGACTTTTACTTCCCCGGTTATTCTTATGAAAGACGGTAGGGAAAGAATCGTTCGTTGCAACTTGCCCACGGGAGCTTCGCATCAGCCTACCAAGAGGTGATAAATGAGTCAGAAAAATTGATTGATATTATTATTATTATAGTATTATGTATATACATATTATATATTTATATTATTAATACCACTCTTGCTTTAATCTTTGTGGTATTTCGGTGTTCGTCAAGTCTCTAGTATAAACCGAAGTGGTAGAGAACTGAATCTAAGGACAGAACAGGCGCCCATTATTTGATATACTGATCCGATGGCAGGAACTCTGAAATCGGCCGTACTATCATCTATTTAATTTTGTTTTATACAGGTAAACTGAGCTATATTTTATTCTATTTGAGCTTGTACTAAACGGGAAAACGGCTGCAAATTTTCCTCACAAACGAGTATTGGCGGAGCTTTTTTGACGTAAAAAGCGTCATCTTGGTCTGTTCGTACCTCTTTGGGTGGAAGCTATTATTAGAATTCAGGTAGTTCAGCAATTTTCAGTATTGATTTCTCCATCTTTGAATCTGATCAACTTGCCTGAATCGCTTGATTGAAGAGAATATCAGCACACTGATGTAATAATGTTATAAGAAAGCTGTGTGCATATTGAGTTTGACAATGGACCTATCAAGCTTGACGTCCTGTTTCCTACTGACTGTTCTGGAAGTTTCCTTGACAGAGATGATAGTGCGACCAGGGATACAAGTTATAAATAATTTTACTTCCCTATGTTCAGTAAGATTTTCCGCACAAACAGTAGGGGTTCGGTTCTTGAGTACAGTCAACACTTATAAGTCTATTCTTTGCACTACTGATTGGTTTTCTTTGGCATTTACTGTTCATCTTCCTCCACTTTGCCAGTTCTTTATTTGGGTCAGCCGGTAGACAGTTTACTTAGTTCAGCCCTTTCTCAGGCTCCCCCAACGTAATTGTGTTTGTGACCGACACGGATATGGTGCCATCCTCTATTGGATTTTCATGTTATTGCAGTTTGGTCACGTCTAGAAGAATGTATTCCAGCATATTTGAGCCTGTTTCTGTAGAAGGCCCAATGGGTGCATTGGCAAACAAACTGTTTACAATAAAACATGAGCCAAATAAGAGATAAGGTTTTGTCCTCCAATTTTTACGTTTTTCATGACCGAAACCTTTTGAAACACTGTAAACAACTGATGCGTTATATCATCTTCTCTTTTGACGTAAGCTGTCCATTTATGCGATCATTTATGTAATGCCTGACATATTTTCTTCACTGCTACTCCTGCGATTTGGAGAAAGGAAGGAAAAGCTTCTCGATTGGGAAGTCGTACAGAGGCTTAAAGGATAAGGAGATAGATCAAGAGAGACCGGTCCTCGGAATGATATATATGCTCAAGAAGCGCTAACTACGCGGTTTTGTTATGTCATGCTGAAACCTTTAAGTTTGACCTGGATAGTCTCAGCTGTAACTTTGTTGCCATAAGTAACCAGTTGATTTTCTTTGCTTGCTTTGGAAGCTTAAGCATATCGTCAAAACTACCCGAAACACCGAAACATTGTGTCTCCAATTTGCTGGTACCTCTGTTGCCACGGGATGCGCTAACACTATCGGTAAACCGGCTGACACTTGGTTTCGTCAGTTTCCTAGTTGTGTAAGAGTTGCAGAATACTGGGGAGTGGTAAGCATTTCACCAACATCGTCTAAATATCAAACCATCGCCTGCACATCTGAATTTAGGAAATTGTTTGAGGGTGCTGCCAAGAGAAAGAAGGATTACATTGTTAACAGATCATTTCCAAATGTTTATTTTTGGATGCTGAGGGTTGTCGCTTCCTTAGCACATTCGATTGCTTCTCCACTTGATTATATCAAAAGGTAGTTCCTTTGTTTATCCTGGAATGCGTTTCTCGCAGCATCAACAGGAAGGCTTTATTTTACGGCATCTCTATGAGCATGGTGTTGATATAGGTCTAGCATGGTTTCTTAGACCGTTTCTCACAGTGGACCTCATTCACCAAACTATAAGGTCACATTTCCAAATCTCCTTCAACATATTTGGGTACCCTTCAACGGGATAGTTCGCCCGAGTGTTTTCCTCCATTTATGTTAGCAGCGTACCTATTCCTCGATTTTTCGTCCAGCAAATAAACCAATAAGATTTTGCTCACAGGAGACAAAAGTGGACCTAGTAAATATACCCAAGTAATGTACTTAGTTCACACACTTTGTTGTCTCAGTAACGTTCACAGCCATTCGGTGACCTGGAATGCCAGGACTTAAGACTCTCTGTCGTTCACAAAGGCGAATAAAAGTACTCGTTCAGAAACCTTCCTCCTTTCACTGTTAATGAGATTTGTGTTCCAAGATCTTCCACAGCGAATTGCTTGGAACTAGCCGAATCAGGCAATCTCAGGTAGTTCAGTTCAGTTTCACCACATTTCAAAAGTTGACATTTTACACTACCAATCTCACACTTCTCATTTCGAATTTGGTCACTTCATGCGTCCTGCCCATTGTATTCTCTGGACTGTTCGGAAAAGAGTTTACCTCACTGTACCATCCGTGAAGCATATTTCCAAATGCATTGAAACGTCAAGGGTTGCACGTTTAATCTTTGTAGTCAAAAAGCGTAGAACAGTTCCCTTTCTACGGCCGTTGCAACTTGCAGTTGCCAGTTTTACAACTCATCTTAACTCTGGGGTCAACTAAATGTCTTGTCAGCAGACCGTTTTTAAAGAACACTTCAAAGCTATGAGTATAACATTAAACTTCTGAGTCGTCCTCTCGCTTGTACGGCAGTGAAGCATAAGTGTCAACACTGCTGTTGCTGTCTTTGATGACGATGATGATATCATCGTGCTTCCCTTGTGTTGATGCTCAATTTTTAAATCCACTGGAACTTTTTATGCGAAAAAATTCATCCCGTGTACATCAAGTTTTTCCCGAGTTGACTCTGTATGGCCTGGAAACTACTAAAGGGAGAAGTCTTCCAGAAATAAAATTTACTGAATTATGCATAGGGTTTTATTTCATGACTACAGTTAAAGGCGTTTCGAGAAGTCTGTAGAATGTTGATTCAGTATTTACTTGACAAGGATCAGGTCACATTTGCGACACCAACTTTGGTCGTTCGTCTCCCTGCCTCAACTTGACGTGACAACTCAGCTCTTTGTCTTTTGAGCAAAACAAATGTTGTTTGACCGCCTTTTAATCATAAATGCTAGACTCAAGTTTGGCGAGTGACTGAAACTGCTCAGCAATAGATTCACACAGCATGTTTTGATTATCGAAGTATTGGTTGGCGGAAAAAAACAAGAGGACGTGCATTGAACCTGATTCACACGATCTAAGATTTTCTCATGAATACTTTCAGCGAGGAGATTGCACCATGCTCTAGTCACATACAGCACTTTACTGTGGTGAACTAAAAAAGCCGCTTCTAACTGCAAAGTTAAGACGGCTGACATGTGCAACGATCGATGTATTACGAGAGAGTTGTAGCACGTGACACTTACAAGAGATGCGATCGAGGCATCCGTTTTGTTGCAATACAATAAGTGTTGGATCATGTTTTTCCCCTTCTTTGGGCTATCTTTTTGAGGAGTGCAATCAACAGCCTATCAGGATCCTAGGCGCACCGGTAGACATGTGTACAAGGAACGCACCTCTGTAGTTCCCTCATCCAGATATAAGCAAATCACGAGTCCAAGGAATAGGACGCAGCTATGAACACTATGTTTGCTGAGACCATCCCAGTTATACGAAATTTGTGTTATTTTCTTAAAGAGTGCGATAAGAACACATACAGCTCCGTCTCTCTACAAAGTGTCTGACTTTGCGTGTTCCACTATTCAACTGTAGTCTTTCCGAAAACCAGACTACTTTCAACAATATTGTCTGCAACTAATAGGTGTTGTGTTGTAAAATCTCTAAAAGAATCCATGCGTGTTAGTAAAAAAATGGTGTGACACTTCTAGCTGATGTAGAAAGCACAATGCGTTAAATACAATTAGGGAGACATTTGGAATTTCCGGCAGAATTATTTGAATCTAAGTGGATACTGAAATCAGTAGGTGGAAAAGACAACAGAACAGCTAAAACTAAAATATTTATACTAGCTGCAACTTGTTTGACATCCGGCTTGAACCACGAAGGTGCTACGGTGCAATAACATGCAATAGAACCGTAAATACTCAACGACCACAGGTAGGCAATTACGGCAATTACGGATCTATGTTTGGGGTAGTGAACAATTCTTAAATTCGAAGTGTAGCTTGCACACCAAACCGTCACAGCTTATATAATTTCTGTTATTAATTAAACAAGTATGTCCACCTTGTTGCTGCAATCCTGCATACTGTTCCCACTCGATGTTTTGCTGACTCTGACCGTCCATTGGCCATGTACCCATCTTTAGACTGTGCTGTCTTCCAATCTCGAGTCTGCATGAAACCAGCTGGTGAAAGTTGCTTTTATCAGATTATCTGGGAATTCATATCCTGTCCCAACAGAAAGCCACCCAACCATCACCTTGACATGGTAGTTGGCTTGAGGTTTGCAATGATCCCGTGGGTTACACTGGCTAGAACTTCGCTCCACAAGGTGCAATTTTTCCAGGAAGTCCAAAGGGAAGCAGTGAGACCGAGAGCAACGAGACCTCTAACTACGAGTAATCGTGCTACTAGGTGGTTAAGGGGTAAAGTCCCTGAGATAGAAGTGTGAAGGCTGTAAGTTGTTTCTCCAAAGCTACCAACGTGTCCATATTCACGGAAGCAGCGATGCTGATTTTCCCATAGGAAGGATGAGTTAGTAAAGGTTAGCTCTGAAAAAACACCGCGATCGTCCGCAACCATCAGTGCATTACTCAATACGGCTGAAACACTTTTAAGGCCAAGTCCGGTGCTGCCAGCAAAGCACATTCTGTACGCAGCCGCATCGGCAGGGAGACACTAACGCAATACTCTCTGCATCCTCGGTCTAGGCCAAACCATGCAGCCGAGCAGGTCAGACTATTAAGCCATCGGCTCCGGGAAGCGTCCCCAGAAAAAACCTATATTCTACTGTCTCACAGGTCAGAGACTAGGGGCAAAATCGCCCTAACAAAATCCTACATCAACGCACTCCCTTGTGGGTCAGACTTTTGAGTCAAAGGCTCCAGGTGGGGTACCTCAACCAAACCCTCTTCCCCGGCCTGGGGAACCGGGAAGCATCATTTGCTCGCACAGCTCTATGTCCACCGAACTTCCTCCCCAACCCGTTTTCACCACACGAGAGTTACCCGGGCTCATTCATCCAGCAAAAAGCACTGATACTGATCTCAACAGTCACCCGAGCCACTTGGAATCACATTTGGGTGGTCGAATCAAAGTCCAGACAACGGATAGCGACTCCTCCAGTTTTGTGCTGTCCATGAACTCCTGGCCAGTACGAACATGCAGCATGTTAAACTGTGAAAGGAGCTATGCTAGCGGCGTTCACTGTTTTCTGTCCCACTTATCCGATACAATCAAATGACCACTGGATATCATCGAGGTTCTTTGTCCTGGCAGATGCCATGAGATCCACACAAGCAGGGATCGAATATGACGGCGTACGCAAATCTTTTGAATGCCAAATGGTGAAGAGCTTAAGGAATGATCGAGAGCTCTGGTGGACAACGGAAGCTCAGGAGATGAAGGCTTTTGCTATCGGACACAGCCGTGCCCCATATAAACTCATACGACCGACTGGCCCTATAAAACAGTGATGAGCGGAGCCACAAATGAGAAAGCGTATCATTAGTTCACTCGCAGAAACACTGACTTCAACGACGACCGAACACTTTGAAGAAGAGTTTAGCTGGCCTCATGCAACACGGCCCGTGGAGATAGTGAATACGGATGAATGGAAACTAAACCCTAATCGCCCGTCTGATGAAATAAAGTACGAACTATCTGTACTGAAACATGAGAAGGCATCAATCTGGATAGTGTGTATCCAGGCCTGTTCAAAGAAGGCGGAGAATCCCTAGGGAACCATTTAACAAAGCTCATTGGTGCGATGTGGAGTTTACAGAAAGTGCCTGCAGAATGGAATGTGTCGACAGATATTCCTATCCTAAAAAATTTACGTGGACGCTATGTGAAAGCCACCGGGGCACCAGCCTGGTGGCTGTGGTATCGAAAGTGCCCTCTGGTCTTATCCTTTGAAGGTTGACTGAAACCGGTGAGAGACAGATCCCTGAAAACCAAGCTGGTTTCAGTCCTGCAAGAGGATGCATCAATCATACTTTCACCCTAGGTCAGATTCTGGAATAGCCACACTGTTTCCAGTGACAAACAATGGTTGTCTTCCATGCCTCGAAGGACGGATTTGACTCCGTGGACCGTCAGGCACTACGACAGTGTCTATGGAGCAAGTGTGTCCGCCATAAATTCTTAACCCTCCATTAAGCACTGTACGCCAACTCCCGCGGACGTGTAAAGGTCTCCCGGGGCGTTCGCTCAAATATATCGAGTACGCAGACGACATCGCTCTCCTTACATCTGATACCACTGCAAAGCAGACAACATTAATCAAAATACTTCTGCCTTGCAGTTTGGCATGCGCCTCACACCTGTAAAACACAGACTGCTGCTGCAAGACTGACTGACCTCAAACCTTAAACTCATAGTTCCGGGTGAGCCGTGATCTCTCGAATGATATTTCCATCCGGATTGGGAAAGCCAGAAAAAATTTTGTGAACCTGCATCGCTATCTATTTAGCTGCCCAAATTATCGGCTAACAAAACTGTGGCAGCTGTCACCACTATACGACAAGTACGCAATTCTTACAGCTGATGATGACGATGGTGATATTCTTTATAAAGGATAGTGAGCCACCCTTTGGCAAACAGTGGAGTGTTTGAACTATCCACTGAACTGAAAGAACCCGCGCTAACCATGTCTCCTTGAATCTTGGTGAGACTTTTGTAATCTAACTGTCGAGCTAGGCTAACGGAACAACTACCAAATTCCAGTTTCCATGGAGTCCCACGAAATGCACAGCGATGATAATTCTCATCATACTTCTTTTGTACTACGAACCCCGGAACCTGGCCTGCAAATGTTTGATCTAAGATTCTAGATCCTCACAAGATCGGGACAGATACATGATGTTTTCTGGTGCTTAAGTGATGAAGGGTGTACTATTCACATCGGGAGCGGAATATATGGCCGAAAAGTATATACCGATGCATCAGGATGAACTCATCAAAACACGCAGCCCACTCGTAAATCTCATCTTTCAACAAATTAACAACAAACTGGACAACTTTGTATGGAAATATGTATATGTTTATACATTTGTGTAAATGCAGAAGGTGAGGGTTTCTGAACCGTAGAGAATGTAAATCGGTATAACATCATGCTGGTTCGCAATGGGATCAACTTGACCTTGACGGTAACGAAATTTTTGGTGTAACTTGTGCTTCGTCGCCTCGTGGTGGCTTGTGAAGCACTGACTCGAGAGCAGCAAGCAGGATTCCGGCCTGTTGGGGTTTGCACTGACCAGATCTCCACATTTCGTCAGGTGCTAGAATAACGTCACACGTATAAGCGACCCACAATTCTTCTAGTATTCCTGGAGTTCCAAAGCTCATTCGACTCGGTTGACCGGTATATTCTCATTGAGACGCTTGCCGATCTAGGAAAGCCCCGGTCATTCGTAAGCGTAAACGTCCTTTGCATTCTCAGTCTTCCGGACACGGAGAGCTCTCCAAAAGCTCCCGCACATAAAGCGGTGTCCATCGAGGATTCCCGCTTTCTCTATCTCTATTTAATTTCGTGACTGATGGGATAATGAAATGAACGCTGGGAGGTCTTCGAAACCCCGGTGTTCATATAGACTCTGACGAAAACCCTTTCGATCTGAAATATGCAGACGACATAGTCCTCGTTTTTGAAGAGGTGTTTTTTTGGTAAACTGACAAAAGTACACCCACAAAGTGTAAGGTCATGCTCGTGGACATGCAGTCGCTGAACAGGCCACTTACAATCCAGGGAGAGGCACTGGAAGTTGTGGAGCGTTTTACATATCTTGGAAGTTGTATTAGTTCTGATTGTAGTGTGACAGATGAGGTAAATGCACGAATCTGCAAGGCTCGGGTCGCGTTTGCTAATTTGAAACACCTATTGCGTCAAAGTGGTGTGTCCCTGAATCTCAAGGGACGTGTGTATCAAGCTACAGTGCGGGCTGTTTTGTTGTATGGTTGTGAGAATTGGCCTGTTCGAGCAGCGGAACTGAGATGTCTTCAGAAGACTACGTTTTGGGTTCCTCAAGGTAACTAACTTAGGGCGATTACTTGACGAGTATATGCGTCAACCTTTAGTTTATTGCTTGATTTCTGAATCCACCGATTAATTTTGTTTCTCGTCAACCGATGGGCTATCCAGTCACCTGAGACATTCCAGGTCACAAACTGCTACTAGTATGCACGATCATTTTGGCTCTTGAAAAAAATATTTGTAGTTTATTTCATCTATTTGTTCTATCTTCCTTTGCTTCATGGTGGCACAATTAGGTTCACTGAATAACCGGGGCGGTGACTTCGTTGATTATGATATCCGGAAAAACAAATTCGCACCAACGTGGCAGTCTTTCTTGAATGATATCAAAATGTCTTGCCAAAAACTTGTGCATTGTGCCAGAACGTACGGTTTGCTTTCAGATTTGAGTAATTTATTCGCCAACATGCAGAATGCGGTTCCTGGAAGCTTCATTTTTCAGATTCAACCGTTCCATAAGTTGCATGTTTTTCCACGAAAAAATTGTTTTTTGTACTTTCTGAAACCAAGAGACCTAATTTCTATCCCATCTCATAACATCTCATAACTATTTCTGGTCGTTTAGAAGTCCAGAGTAAAATAAGAGAGGTCGAATAGTGCTACCAAAAAGGGGGGCGGTAATGAGCCGTTCTAAGGGTTAGGTTTTACCAGCATCATCCGAACTGCTATTGTTAGTATCTTTCTTCTTGCGTTGGCTTGTTCAGGATTTATTTGGTGATATCTTAAACCAAGCGTAGAAAACAGTCTTGTCATTACCTGATAGCTTGGCATCCAGAGCGCATGATAAAATCACGGTAGCCTAGGTTACTGGATGAAATCCTGTCTGCAATCCGTATTTGTCTTTCGGTCTTTTCTTAATCATTTTGTTGCATCTCACCAGTGGATGAAGCAGCAGCTATGGCTCTGTGACTGACATCGATTCTCATGATTCAGGCGCCGATGTGAAGCTTCCACAAGCAGAGCTGAGCGCCATGAGAAAAATCTTATAAACAAGACCCTGGAAAACCACATGCCATGCGGTATACTAAATGACCGTGTCTATGACGCTCGATATTTGCGTCAACCGGAACACTATCAATTGAGTGTAGATATCCAGTGTCGGGCGTAAAATCTATGGTAAGTATTCGAGTCACTAGGCGGTAAACACCAACACTGTATCTGTTAGTATTGTTTTGGGTGTAACCTCCTGCCATGTGTATCAAACATCTAGTGAAGCCCTAGATAATTCAATTGAAATGCTTTTGCAAAAATCGGATGAGGTTGGTCACGTGACGTACAAATAAAGCAAGTCTAGGTATGAACTTTTAGTTGGCTTGGTCGTCGTAAATTCATAAACTCAACTGGATAACATGTTTTCTTGCACAGCTAGCTCATAAGTGGCATGCATCAGCTCCTCCATTCCAGGCCACTTTCGCTAGGGATGCTGCTTACTTTCCAACAGAGAATATACGCGTATGCGAATTACAATGCTATACCTTTTGATCTTAAAATTCTCCACATTATTCCGACTTTCATTCCACCATTCATTACGCAATTCGTCTTACACAAACATGCCTCATTAACTGCCTCATTCACCCAATCCATACTCTGGCATCACAGTATACTCGTATAATGTTTTGATAAACAAGAACAACTTTACCATACTGATTAGCTTCAGATAGTTTTCTCTCCTCGGTATGCTTCCCCTCCACTCATCATATCTTGCAGAGAAGAATGGCTTCTCATATTCCAGTCTCAAAAAACCCATCAAATTGGAGATTTTAACTCAAAAACTTGGCCTGGAATCGTGTGTCATCAAAATGCCAATATATGGAGATTTGAGGAGTGTATTCGCTGACACCTGGTGCAATGTTCTCCTTTTCGAAGTCTGTGGTCAAGCTATAGAGCCAAGTTTTCCACTTGGAGCTGATGGCTGCAGTCCTTCTGATTGTAACAGAAGCAGTTGCGCCAAGCGATCACCATGCACTTAGACCGTAGCTGCTTTTATGAAAGGACGAAAGCTCCAGAGTATGGTAATCAGGAAAGTGCTTCACAACATACTTTTCCAGGTTGAAACTTGTCCACAAATGTGGCCGATTGATATTTAAATGCTGTTCTGAAGGTGAGGTGTAAGATGTTGTACGTAATTAAAATGCTGTTTCAGGGCAGTATAGCCCAAGCCAGATTTACGATATTCTTTAGGAGTTTTACTCAAAACGTCGCAGCGTGCATATGTTGCATATGTTTCTCGTACAAACCATCTTTTCCGGAAAAAATGCTGCACTGAACTCCTGTTGAGCCTATCATCTTTCATTAGCTCAGCACTGAATTCAGGCCTTTTCAATCTCCAAATTTCGCACTGTTTACAAGGCCGCATAGACTTTTGGAGTGAGTTAACCCAAGTAAATTTCGTGCAATGTGGTTTCAAGTAGAACGTAAAGTTGACGGAAACTCAGGGACTGCGCCAACCTGATGAGCCCCAAGACGAGTGAAGCCTGTCGTGGGCTGCCGAAGAATTTTCCACAACATTATGAGTAGTGTATTGCGAAAATACATGTTGTTGTGTTTTCCCGTGGCAGAGCGTTACTATGTACTAGCAAAAGTACATGCTATGCCCTTAGGGCGACAGGTGGAGTCAGTCCACCCTAACCTGCTAATCTCTGAATGGTATTGTGAAAGGTCCAAAAACGAGTCACAGAAATCTGGGCAAGCGAAGGACAGGTTGATCAACTCGACCTTTGTCCATGCGAATGATATTTACCTACAACGTCTAAGCAGATGTTGTATGCCTCGGCCGCAACCAGGCTAAAAATAACAAAATGCACTCTGGTCAATAACGAAGTATAGTTGTTCCTCAAACTCGGCAATACTCGTTTCCTACGACAGCCTAGCATTTTCGCTGTATAAGAAGGCAGCTAACGAGAACAGTGGTGGTGAGCTTAAACGGCAAAACGTTTGTTACAATCCAGGCAATTTTGATCTCTGTACATCAGGCGGTGTTAAAAAGTACAGTGAACCAATTCACTTTCAGTTCGTGAAACCCTAAGGATCGCCATGTGAATAAATTATCCAACTTACTCAGACTGGTCCGTCGTCCCCTAGCTGCTGCGTTCATCTCAGCTTGGACAAAACAGAGGATAGCGCTGGCAAATAATTTGTATCTAAGACTTTCCACCCAACAGACCATGTTGGGACAATATCGCTCAGGATGCGGACGGTTTATTACAGACATTTGTGCTGTCGATTTTCCTCCAAATCCTTGTAAAACGGTTGTATTTGGTCCTTTCCTCACTGGTCGAGGCATTATGCTGCTCTTGAAAAGTCAGCAGCATGAAAGCGAGCAGTTGGTTATTAGTGGGGCTAGGTTGTAGCCGATCAATGGCCGACATCAATTCGAAAAACTTGTTCAACTGTGAACTTATTGCTAAGTAGCGCATCTTCTGTGACTTAAAAGCCTCGTCAGGACAAGTGTTTAGATCACCAGGTGAGTGAAGTTTGTTAGTACTCTGGTTGTAACGTAATGAAGTTGATTATCAAAAGGTAACAAGCACTAACAAGTGTCTGTTTTACTAGAATGATGATGAATACAATAGTTAGGTGCACGGTGGTAAATATAGATACAATGCGAAAAGTGGACTAAGCCAAACAGTGACTTATCGTTTGAGGACAATTGTTGAGAGTTGCTGAGTGAAAGTCCGAACGCGGGACGTGTCTTCTCTGCAGTATAGCTGCTACACGTGTTCCGTAGTTATCCTGTGGAAACTTGTAGAGTTCGGCTGACTTCCTGTCCTGTGCGTGCGAGTGTGTTGGGTCGAGCTGTAATCCCTATTTATTGTGTGCAGTGTGAACAGGGGGGTGTCCATACAAGTTTTAAAGCAGACGCACGGACAAGTTGGCGTTCAAAGAACCCGCTGGTTGTGTGTGTAGCTGTGCCCAATGACCGATGGAGTAAGTGGTTACGAAAAGTAATTTTATCTAAGTAATCCGTATATTTTTACACCGTAAATCGGACTTTCTAATAAACGTTGAAACACCGATCAGAATCACCCAAGGCAATTTGTTAGGGGGCGAAAAGCCATCCAAAGGTTGACAGATAGTAGACATGGTCTCATGATTTTTGCTTTCTGTCATAAGTACTGAATGCCATTTCATCCATTCCGGATATGCCTGAAGTACTTGATTAAAGACGATCATTTGCCAATTACATTGCTTATTTTACCGATCTGTTTTTGAAAGAAGTCCCGTCCGAGCTGTTGATAGCTCATAAGGCTTCTTTCCATGGTTGTGGAATGTCACTCTCGACTAGAGTAGAACTTCTCTAGTTTTTCTGAAATCTTAGTTGCACTCATATTAATTACAACTATACGGAAAGAACCCGAATCATTTTGACGTTGATCTTTAAAAGCCACACATTTTGCTTGGCCAATGAAGCTGGATATAGCACAGACTTGACTGTATTTCGAGATCTTGAATATCGTGCCAGGTGACAAATGAGGCTACCGTTTTGTGGCACATTCAGATATATGACGGAATAAACGATAGATCCAGCTGAATCTCCCGTTAGCATAAGCTAATTTTAAAATGGGTGTAGTTCGTCGATGGTTGTTACGTACACATGTTGCCCAACTCTACAATTCTAAGGATTTTCTGTGGTCCGCGTTTCAGTCACCCGCACCAGCCAAGTTGCAACACCCACGAATATTATCATGAAAATTGTATTGGAATTCGTAATTTGTTTAGTCCAAAATGACAGTCGATCAGTATTCTGCATTCGAAACATAAGACCCCAACTGAATTCCCCAACGAGATCAACAAGTGTAATTGACAGACTGAAAACCTCTTGGTTGCCACAAACGAGGTGTGAAGCGAATTTGCTGGCATGCCGCAGTTTTTACCTGTTTTTAGTTCTTTTTTGTTCATATTTCGCCTATCCCAGAAAGTTGTGCAAGTAACTTCTAGCCTGTTTGTTCTGGTATCCGAGGTAAATCCTACTAAAGTTCACTTTATCGTACCCAAGCCAAGCTCATTATTTATTTTGAGTGCTAAGTCCAACTGCACTAACGCGACCTTCCAAATTAGAGCTGTAACGTAGTATACAATACAACGACTCACGAATACCAGGTAGCACAAATGAATAGGTCTACCAGCACTATTGTGGATTCCGAATAACTTTTATTGCAGTTATAATTCATACCAGAGACTATGATGCTTAGAGTTAATGCAGGACTTCTCTAATCTATCAGCTCAACAATGATCAAACTTTTTTTGAAGTTTCTCCTGATATTTGACTCAATTGATCTAAAAGTGTTGCTCAAATCGTGGTGCCGCAACTGCAGCTGCCAATTATCTATAGCAACCGGCATTTTGGTGATCCACACGTTATCGATCGGATGTGAACGAAACTGACTAGTTTGAAGTCAGTTAATTGATATGCCTTGGTGTGTATCACTTAGTTAAATCATCTGGATAGAAAGCGCAGGCGCTGGAAGAGCACATACCTAGAGTGAATCGAAAATCGATAATCATCTCTTGTTTACTGAAGGTTTGGGTTCATGTAAAATCGGTGCAACAAACATTGTACTTACAGGGCTGATCACGTAAGCACGTTTAGACAACAGATGAACTTGCACACAAAAATTATGCGGGTTCGTTTTTGTCGGTTCGGGCTAGTCTTCACGGATAACATGATTGCCGGTCATGACTGACTTCACAAAAACCACCATCAGTGATTATAAAATGGCTTCATGTCGGACGTGTTCCCGCCAAATAGGCGCGAGGGACGTGTGGACAGAATCTTTCAAAATGTTTCGATGTGAATTTGAAGTAATGCAAACGGTACAGTGACACCATCACGTCTGTCATGCTATGGTTCGAGCGTAGGAGGCACTCGCCACTTTAGTACTCCGGCTTGTGCAGCTTACAATGATTTGGAGTCCACTTGCTCCCATTGCACTTAGTTATACTGGACTGAATATTCCGGTCAAGAACCCATCGTGCAGCATATGAAATTGTCGTCAGGTCATACTAGGTAGTTTGGGGTCTGTCTGCAGTACAGGATTTTGCCATGGTTTCTGGATTTCCTTAGCCGAATGCAGACTAGCGCGTCAGAAATAAGGCAGTTTAACTCTGTTCCCGTGACGCCAGCGACAGTAACAATATCAGTAACCCGTATTATGTGAGCTGACCAGCCCGAATCGAATCTTTATCAGAAACAAATAATCAGGCCGTAGGCCGAAGAAAGGAAGAGTTCAAATGTGTCCGAATGATGTATATAACGAGAGCTTGCGCACTAAAAACTTGTTAGTGATCTGGTTGTAACGCACTTAGGTTAATTATCGGAAAGTGACAAACACTAACAAATGTCTGTTTTACCAGAATGATAATGGTTACAAAAGTTATGTGCACTTGGTGAAAATATATACAATACAAGAAGGGAATAAGCCAAATGAGGATAACTTTTCAGAGTTCCTGAGTGAAGTTCCGCACGCCGGACGTGTCTTCTCTACAGTAGAGCTGCTACACGTGTTCCGTAGTTGTCTGTGGAGACTTGTGAAGCTCGGTTTGACTTCCTGTCCTGTGCACGTGTGTGTGTGTTGGGCCGAGTTGTATGTCTATTTATTGTATGCACTGTGAAGAGAGGGGTGTCCATTCGTGTTTGATAACTAAACGAACATGAATGCAACTGGACTTGATGTGTTTGAAGTTCGTAGTCCTGGCGCATGACGCAAGTGGTAGCCGCGCAAACAAAAATGGATGGGAAATAGTAAGGTACATGTAGTCGGCTAAGATTACAAGTGGGATTGATTTGAGTGTTTGTGACGTGTGAGCTAATGAGTGAACACTACAAATGCAGTGTCGTACAGTTCTCCATTTAAAGTAATATCCGTGCAAGAAGTATCTCAGAGAAAAAGAATGTTTCGCCCCACACTGCCTTACCATCTTACAAGTACAGCAGACCAACAAACTCTTGTTAGATCATGAAATCCAGTGCATAAATGATTTGAAACTGATGCAGTTTATTGACGTGATTTTTTGGATTAGCCGATAGGGAAGCGGTAGCCAGAGAGTACGTACATCTATCGTCCCGTCACGTCCGTTGGACAAATGACACAGCACTTCACCCAGCGACAGCTTATCTTCCCTTGAGTAAACGAATGTTAGCATTATTAATGTTTAAGCAACGCTCGCAAAATAAATGGCCTTTCCCATTCGAATCTACATAACAGGTCTCGCTTCGAGTCATCGCAATGTGTTTACAGTTTGTGTAGTTTGTAAACTCAGACAACTGAGATTCCGTCTCCCTGTATAATATTAGGATTCTGTGACTAAGCGAGTCATGGGAGAGCAACAACACCAATAGATAAGGCAAAGCCTTATTTTCAAATGTTTTAACGAAATTATGTGGGCCTCCTGAAATTGAATCGCACAAGAAAGTCCAACTTTCGAATAATGTAACCAGTGTATATTCCTTTCTGTCCTACTAAAAAAACCTCCCTTTAATGGGAGACTGTGGAATGCTCGACATAGGACGTGGCCAGTGTATGAATAATTTGCAGTCCTCAAAGACTAAGTGAACAAGTTTTTTTTAATTTGCTTCATTCTGACTGATGCGCCAAACTTGGTTACGCACGAAGTAGTCACATATGGACTCCCGATGTCAACAGTCTGTCTATGTGCTAATCTTTGTTGTCCCACATCTGCCGTCAGCAGATGGTCTTGCCTAATATGCACAATTGGGTAATGCGCTGTTTTAATCCCATGATGTATGCTCTATTAGGAATCGTCATGTGTTCATACAGGTGGTTAACTTTCGCGTAGGTCTAAGCCCCCTCTCTCTGGTGACCGCCAGGTTGGGCATTCTGCAGCACACTAATCAGTCATGCGGCCCACCGCTTGCAGCACTTTTACACGTCGGTGGCGACCAGAGATGGCTGAGCAGCCGACCGTGGATCTACAATGGGGTGTGTAGGAGATTTCTGAAGCACAATTAACAAAAAGTAACGAACCGATACGCTCATTTTTCATAAAAGCAGAGGACTCAGCATTCAGTGCGGCAGCTTTGAAACCCGCTATCAGGAGTGGAACAGAAAATGGGGTAGCAAATAGGCGCCTTAAAACTAATGGTCCGGAGATACAATAAACGAAACAACCTAGGCAGTAGCAATTTACACGAGGTGTCGCGAAATGATGTGACACAAAACGACACAGGACAACTTGTCAACCCACTAACTGAGTGGGTACAGTCCTTAGCATATATATATATCTTGTCCTCGTTTATGTCCTCCAGTTGTGCAACACTGTGGACCTACCAATGGATTATGGGTTGCGGCGTTGGACGCCCCGAAACATCCCACCTAAACCGAAATGATACTGTATCTTAACTTTATCCACGAGGAGATACGTAATAGTCAGCCAAGGATACTCCCTTTGTGAATTTGTTGAAATCTGCCGACTTTCTTGCACCAGCCCTCGGCGGCTGATGTAGCCGGATATACAGTATCAATTATCGTGTTGATTTGCTCACCTGCTGCAAGCCATCCAAAAACCTTGTCACCGTTTTGCAAGTCCTTGTAATCAGTTTCCTAGACGATACCACGACTCAACTCTATATCACCCAATCTAACATCCAGGTAATTTTTCTTTCATCAGTGAAAAGGACAAAATTAATGAAATTTTGCAAAAAATATTTTGGTTTGTTCTGGTGAGAATCATTTTCACCTAGACAGACTACTTGAGAAGTAAAAACGCTTTTGGTTTATGTATTTATTGAAGGAAGGATAGCCTAGTAAATGACATTTATATAAATCGCAAAGAGATGGGATAGTCGGAGTCTAGTCACTGAACCTCGTTTGTCGATTATAATAAACCTATGCGCGGTTAGTACGCCACACGCAGACCACGAGTTTTCCGCTGTATCGAAATTGCAAGGACATGAACGGCTCATGGCTAAATTTCATCCAATAGGAACCGGTGAGCATGATGCACTGCCATAATCTTCCGTATTCCTCATTCAAAAACTGCTGCAGTTGTTCTACAACATTGTTCATCGCCTCTTCGTTTGGTTCACCGCCACCAACCAATTCTTTGAATTTGTTAATAATAGCTTCTTGCTTGGACCAAGTCATTGATGTACTAAGAATTTCAACGTCGTCAAATTTAAGTTTTTCGCCGCTAGCCTCTCTGGATTTCTGAAGATCGATCTCCTTCTTCTCTTGCTGTCTGGAAAGGAAAGGAGATGGATTATAAATACCGATAGGGAAGTGAGGCTAGCAGTTGTAAGATACTTTATGTTTGCATGTATTTCTCTTTTTTTGTGACTGATTTCCGGTCACCATGAAACTGAGCACACTGAATTTCGCTATCAGCCGTTAGAAAGTTTATTTGCTTTATGGGTAAGCATTGAAATAATAACTTACACCTCGTGAATGGTCAGACCAAGTCCTCGAGCGTATTCTTCAAAGGAAATCTTTCCATCAGCGTCTGTATCAAACCGCTGGAGAAATTGCTGTAAAAAAGAGGGTAAACGTTGGTTGTGAACCTTGCGAAAAATGAACGCTTTTGCTATCCGAGGCCTATACCAAGCAGATTTTATTATTGAATGATTTTCAACACTTACATCAATATCAGCTGTGCTCAAATTCTGCTTCTGACAGAAATCAGTAAGCTCTTGACGTGAAACAAAACCATCATTATTCACATCCAACACCATGAAGCATTTCATTAATTCTTCCACCACATTGCTTTGTGCTGTTTGTTGTGTCATGTCAAGTAAAACGCACAGCGGCAGGAAGTCGTGAGGGAATCACTCAATGATTGCGCTCATCTACAGCTTATATAGATATGTTCAACCCATGTGTTTTGTGTAACGGGGGTTCGTGGTAAATTAAATGCGCCTGGCACGGAAAGGTGTGAGTAAGCATGTGTGTTTTGAATGGTTGATTGCAAGGTTTCATAACACATCTGAAGTTAGACAGCAAGATGCCAAGCGAAAAGACTGCGTGGATTTCTGTAAATCACGAGCGATCCTCGATAGATCATATGAGACTTCCTGGGAATCGTCTCAGTATCGTCATATGAAGTGTCTCATTTCTCTTAACTTTCATGGTCACAATAGCGAATTCCTATGCTGATCATCGCAGCAATGGATAACGTTACTAAAAGGAAGAAACAACTTTTATATCTTATGGTCCAATCGATCCATAAAATCTGTCCTTGACAGTGGCAAGGTTTGTGATTATTATTGTACTTGAAGTTTACGCTTTCTGTTATGCTTTCTGTTATGTAGCAACATATTATTTGTCATCCCCATCAAGGACAGCAACATCAGTGTTGACACTGATGCTTTACTGCCATACAACCACAAGGTTCATCAGATTATATATATATATATATA